>JZKD02S2337744.1:231484-333471 GCA_000966675.3 Picea glauca
AAGAAAGGAAAAGGATAAAGGAGTAAAAGATAACTCAACAGAAGAATAGAAGATTAACCCTGGGAGTTAACCTAACTCAACAGAGAATTAGAAGGAAAAGTATCAGTAAGAGGCTGGGGTGCACCTATTACTCATTCAGGTTTTGGATTAGCATTTGCTATTGCTCTTGAGCATTCAGTTTGGGGGTTTTGTTGTACAAACCCCTGTGAGCAACTCAGTCGTGAAATATCCACTCACCTTGTTCCACAGCTTTGTCTCGGGGATGAAAGACTCCTCAACACCATTCTAGTCTCAGCCCATCTCCATCTAGCACTTCAAAAGGTAGAAGGCCGTACTGTTCTTGTGCTTCGAGCAAGGGTGCACCATCATCTAGAGGGAGGTTCGATCCAACTTATCCTGAGGGCCTGGGGACATTCCGACAGTTGGGTTTTGTTTGTAGGGGAAGGACCATCAGTTTGAGGGATTTTCTGGAGGGCTATCATCATTCTACATTTGTCTGCAGATTGGGACGTCTTGGAGCCATAGGGGACGTCCTGTGATTCAGTAAAACTTAGATCTAGGGAGATCTGCTTGAGATCTAAGTCCAAAACTTCTCCCACAGGATTCTCATAGCCCGATCTATATTCTTGGAGAGTTTCAAAGAATTTGGAGGCCTCCTTCATCAGGGCCGAACTAGCTAGGGTTTCATTCATCCAGTGGGGTGCACCATTCAGTGGAGGAATTCATATCTATGGGGTTTGAGAGTGGATTTGGGAATTTGGACATCTGGGTTGTCCTTACAGTTGCCCGATCTACCATTTGGCATATTTCTCGGGATGATTGGACACTTTTGGTAGGAGGGCAGAATTATTGAGGGCTTCAGCATTCTAGCAGGACGTGGCACTTTCCAGCTTGGAGGTTGAGCATTAGCATGGCTCAGATCTGCTTGATTAAGTCTTCATTGTATATCCAGCCTTTGGAGGCTTATTTTGTATTGTCGGGAGCATTTTGTAGCTCATATCTATTGCTTGTACAACCATCTGAGGTTTATGCCAGATCATCCATCTATTGTATTGATCTTACATTGCTCATAATAAAAAGGTCAGATCTTTGCTTGTGCTTCTACATATTGAATATATTGTGATCTCCATGCACTTAATAACTCAATAAATTAGTAGTAGTTAGTGATTCCAAGAAAGAATTTGGCTTGGGATCATTACAGTTGAGGGGTCCTAAGTCCCTTTAAATCAACAATAGGAACCAAACCCACCACTGAGGCCCAATTAGACTCTACAACGTTTGATAGTGGAATGGTTCTCCAGATATTTTGATCCGACCAATTAATCGATGGGCTTTACGTAGTGATTTACATGATATCTTCTCGTGAAAAATCCTCTTTCAGTTTGAACGTTCTCTTTTTTGTATCTTCTCTTATAAGTGGGTCTGATAAAAGATAGGTGTTAGTATAAACCAGATGGGTAAAAGAAAAGAGGGAAAAATTAACTACTTAAGAAGGTTGAGCTCAGGATAACCCTCCTTCTCAAGCATGCAGACAAAGATTTTCACACCTACGACAAGCCTAGTACTAATGCATCAACTTGTTGGTATTTCAATTATTGATTGAGATACAATTACCGAAAGAAAACATACATGCAATAAAATGATGGCAAGAAAATCAGTTTCCTTAGCTCTAATCATTAATCACACATTAACACAATGATTTGCTTTCCATCATTAGAGATACGAACTATAAAAATATTGAATCAACTAACTTATCAATAGATTCATAAACTCTTACTAATTACAACATCCATTCATGAGATAAATTCAGAAGTAATTCCTCCTTATGATCCAATCACACACACCTTTGATGTAAAATAGAAACTTGTCTCTGATCCTAAACATGACTTCTCAATTAAGGTAGTTCTGAAATAGTTCTTTACAATTCCAAAAATGAGGGTCTTTGCAAAAACCATCGACCTTTTCTAAAAGGTCAACCCTCTTATTTATAACAAATTATTATCTAAAAATAACTATCAAAAGTGAAATATAAGTAAAATAAACATCACCACATGGTGCTTTCATCTCTTTGTCTTCTAAGAGTCATCAAATCGTTTCACTTAAGTTGATGACTCTTCTCATACTCTGACCATTTGATGAAGAGTTCCTCACATGTGTTAACATACGACAATCTTTTTTGTTCCATCCGAGCCGAAATGATCTCCTTTATCTCCACTACCCGTGCCTAATACTTGACTACTTTAGCACTTAACTGTTGTAATACTACCCAAGCCTTGATCGCGTACTCCATGAAATGTTGTACTTGACCTGGCGCCATCTTTTCCACCTTTGTTATCTCTGCAGTCCACGATGAGTCCTTTTCTGCATTATGTTTGAATATATCGTGCAAGTCGACAAAGTCCTTAGGTGAGCCGAATTCTGGGTATTATTCTCGGTTGATCCTGTTAAACAGATCCCCCCACTATGGGAGCATTATTTTGGACCCAGTGCTTGCTTCAGTATCACCAAAGGCCGGAGGCTAGGAAAAATCTTTCTTTGTCGAGGTTTTGATGATAGGATCTGCCCTGGGAACGTGTTACAACTACCTTGCGGTCCCTGGAGAATAACCTTCACCTATCTATGGTTCTTTTAGATTTGATGCTCTCAAAGAGCACTTGGTGGTTGGCTTTCTCGACAACATTCTTCCTGCAACTAGAGCAGAGTTTAGATACTATGTAAGAAACTGGATGAACATATATAACTTATAACCAAATAATTCTTAGACTTGGATACATACCTCTTAAGTTTGTTAAACCTGGTTTTGATAATCAAAAGGGTCAGTACAGTCTTGAGTTGCTCACTCTACTCCTTCGAATGCTCTAGAATTCACTTATGCGCAGAATGAATCTGCTCACAATGGTTCTAGAGATTTAAACAGGGATGATCTTACCGTGTCACATAAGCCATTCAATTCGGGTTATGAGTGAAATTTCAACAAATCTTCCGTCAAATCTTCAGAGGAGTTTAAATTTAAATTCATCGTGGGTTGACGGCAGAGGCACGAGTGTTAAATGTGGTCTATCAGGGATTTCAAAATGTTGTTTTCTAATTGGTGCATGGGGTAGAAACTAATGTGGGATCAAGACTTAACTAGTTCCTTAAATGTTCAAAATCTGATCGTATCTAATGTTGCAAACGTCGCATCATTCCTCTCTTTCAGTTGGTGGATCGGGGCTCAAGATTGTACTGTGAACATTTTCATTGATATCCTTCTACAAAATCTCTAATGCCGATCGATATTATTGTACAATGTTGACGTGGAAAAGTTGAATCGGAGGTGTGACTAGGACCTAGGGAACTGGAAATGACTTTGGATAGAACTAGATCGTACAACCCTCTTACTTGGTAAAGACATGTGGCATTTGAGACCAGTGACTTAATTCGCTCGTGTTAATCGGAGTCAGGATTTCCTTTAATCCTTTCCTTCTAAAAGAAAATCCTAAATTTCTGACGCTAAAAAGTTTCGAGGATTGGCGATCGGTGATAAACCTACCCAAGTTCTCTCAGATCGGCTGCCTCAAAAAAGTATCGATGCCGAAAACGCATCGGGGATCGAAGATCGGAGATAAAGTTATCGCGGTCGAAATGTTTGTTGTGATCCTTCTGGATTTTTGTTAGGTAGCTAGAGAGGTAGTAGTGGGGGCCCAGAGGGCCCATAGTGATAATAGTGGAGGCCATTCAATGTAAGGTGGACTAGGTCCACTATATTATTAAGTAAGTCCCACTATGGTAGTTAGATATAATAAATGGGTAGTTATATATAATAAATGTAAGAGGACTTCTTAGAAGGTTCTACTTCTAGAAGATTCCTCCTCTAAAATGTTCTTAGGTGATGGTAGAACTATATAAAGAGGTTCAAGAAATGTAATGGGACATGAAGAGAAGTATTTTTTTGGAGTTAAAGCTCATTAGGAGGAAGCCCCCTTGAAGAGGCAAGTGAACAGGAGAGGATCCCTTTCATAATAGGATCCATTGTATGGCGTTACCCTACCTCAAGGGTTTGATAGTAATAAAAGAGATTTTGCATATTGTTCTTATATCTTGCTTTGTGGATCTATTATGTATTTAGTATTTGTGGTGATTATATTTGTAGATCTATTCATGAATTTAAAAATTGGTATCAAATAACTTTCCTTGGCAGATATTGTGGGCAAATATTTTTTATTTTTACAGATTTTTTTTCGGAGAAGAAAAAAGAGGGTTGTAACATTCCATAAATTTTTGGTATATTTCTATGAAAAAATTTCAAAAACAGACTGTATATCTGAGTTCCTCTCAGAAAAACACCCAATTTTAAAAAACAAAATCGTTTGAAACGGAGTCCGGGAAGTCAAGATATTGAAGTTTTAAAATCTGCAAATTTTTCAAGGTTTTTTCTGCGGACAGCGACACGTTTTTATTTATTTATGTAGCAGCTAGAGGCCGCATTTTACTAAAAAAAATACATATCTAAGTTCCTCTCCTAATTTCACCCAATTTCAAAAAAAACATCAGCCGAAATCGAGTCTGGGAAGTGAAGTTATGAGCATTTTAAATTCAACAGTTTTTTAGGGTTTTCCAAAAAAAACCATGATTTTATGCCGTAACGTATTGTTCTATTTTTTGGGTTTTTTCATGACGACTGACCGAAGAGTTCATAGGGTTCCCATATGGATATTTCATCTCAAACCCTTAAATAAATTCTACAAATTACTGAAGAATTCAAATCCCAATTGTATGACACATTGGATGTTAGATTACATGACCTTACAGATGGCCTCAATGATAGTTTTCATAGTATTCAAGATTCATTGGATAACATGCAGGAGAGATTTATTATGGCAAACATCAGGGATGAATATAATCAAGAAATGTATGCTTGGTATGATTTTGAGGTCGATTTTGATGATTGGTAAATGGATAGTTGTCATTTCTGGGATGACAACCACTTTCATATTTTATTTGATGACTCTAATCCACCTTCTGCAGAGAGCATCAATGTTACAAATCGAGAGCCAATGATTATTACCAGTGTCCATCATGCATATTCTACAGTGGTATTAGTACTTCCATATTCTACTATGACCCTTTTCTACTATGTGGAGGGATCTTCTTATTTGGATCCACATGACAAGTATTAGTCTTTGGAGCATCATTTTGAGTTGGTTATTGGGTTCCAAAATATTCCATGGGGAGTTCACATGAGCACTTGGGCATGGGAGCTGGGCTTACAATGGTGGTGGACTACTTCAGCATAGTGGATTTTCTTTCTACATGGGACCTTGGTTCTCTAGTCTTCTTCAACATTATGGTCCACAATTATCCATGGGACCCTGGTATATGGTTGTACATCAAGTGTTAAGGACAATGCTTTCATAAGGTGGATGGAATGTTAGGTAGCTAGAGAGGTAGTAGTGGGGGCCCAGAGGGCCCATAGTGATAATAGTGGAGGCCATTCAATGTAAGGTGGACTAGGTCCACTATATTATTAAATAATGCCCACTATGGTAGTTAGATATAATAAATGGGTATTTAGATATAATAAATGTAAGAGGACTTCTTAGAAGGTTCTACTTCTAGAAGATTCCTCCTTTAGAATGTTCTTAGGTGATGGTAGCACTATATAAAGAGGTTCAAGAAATGTAATGGGACATGAAGAGAAATATTGTTTTTGGAGATGAAGCTCATTAGGAGGAATCCCCCTCGAAGAGGCAAGTGAACAGGAGAGGATCGCTTCCATAATAGGATCCATTGTATGGTGTTTCCCTACCTCAAGGGTTTGATAGTAATAAAAGATATTTTGCATATTTTTCTTCTATCTTGCTTTGTGGATATATTGTGTATTCAGTATTTATGGTGATTATATTTGTAGATCTATTTAGGAACTTAAAAAATTTCCTCGATCCCAATAAAGTGCATCAGGGATCGGCTATCGACGATTGTTTTATGTCCTTTGTTAACGTATGTCTTCCTCGTATTTTACCGATGCCGAAGGGGATCGGCTATCTCTCGAAATTTTATGTGAATAACCTATGTAAACCAAAACCGACTTCTATCGATGTCAATGAGGATCGACGATCGGCGACTGTTGTTTTTGTGTGGTTCCTTTACTTAGATGAATTTTTTCCGACGCCAAACTTGAGCATGTTAGGTGTAGGTTTTAGTTGCCGATTCTTAATTCAAGTGTTAAGGTATTTTAGAAATGAGGTTTCATAAGTTCAAACAAACTTGAATAGGTGATAATATTCATGAAAACAATCAAAGATTAAACATTTCCCAAAATGAAGTCGAGTCAAACAGTGCAGAAAACAAGTGGTACCCAAAAAGTGACAAAATTTGATAAGGATTTTAGGGTGTATTGAGTGCTCAACAAATGGAGACTTAGTGGGTGAAATTAGTATCTATGTTTCTTCCCCAAGCTCAGCTGATGCAAAAGTTGGTTCAAAACTTAATTGTTTTTTAATCAGAGTCTCTTCTATCCTTGCATTTGAAGTTCTCTGGTTGGTGAATCTGGGCCTACTTGTGGGGTTTCAATCGTTATGCCACCTTTATTTCCTTTAACCATGACCCATGCCCTCTTTTGAAAAGAGTTGAGTAAGGCATTCGCTGGCACCAATCCTTTTAATTATCACCATTCACTTGATACGATGTTTCTCCACTTCCAGTGAGCTTCCATAGCCCCGACGGAGTCACCTCGACGTCACATACCTTGCTCCACTTCTAGCGAGCATACATAGCCCCAGAGGCATTATATTCATACCCTCTCCTACTTTTCACTCATTTTATATATTTGATTTTATTTCAGAAAAATTCTCTGAGAGAGTGGGAGAGGAGGATCTCTGTTATTTGCAAAATGAGATGGTTAAGGTGAATTTTTTCTCACTCTGTCTTGAGGTACATGAGGTCCTTTCTAGCTTACCATATTTCCCTTTATGTTTTACCAAACCACCAGGTGGACACTTCATCACTTTTCCAAGGTTTTTTATATGCACAGGTTAGACAGAGAACTCCTTCAAAACAACTGCAATTCTCCCAGTGTTTCTTGTGTTGTATGTAAGCATGAATCAAGAACAGAATTCGTTATACCACATGAAATAAGTTCAACCAATTCCTTGTTGAAATCAAACTTCAAAAGAGAAAAAAGTAATATAACAAGAAAAAAAAATGAACCTTGCAATCAACCTACCTATAAACAAAATATCATGAAAACACACACATTTGTTTTTTAACAAAAATATTGGTTTAGGGCTTGGC
Source organism: Picea glauca (assembly GCA_000966675.3). NCBI lineage: Eukaryota > Viridiplantae > Streptophyta > Pinopsida > Pinales > Pinaceae > Picea > Picea glauca. The sequence continues at coordinate 238,757 of JZKD02S2337744.1, forward strand.
CATTCATCAGGAGGGCATCACGTTCCCCCCTCAAATTTTTCAACTGATATGTGCCTATCCCAATTTTCTCAACTACCTAAAAAGATCTGAGCCATAGATTCTAAAACTTCGAACACTTTCCCTTCGACTCATTCACTCTGTCCCATTTTAGGACTAAGTCTCCTACTTCAAAATTCTTCTCTTTGGCCTTATGCTTATCAAACCACCTTTTAACTATCTGCTCATGAAAAATGAAATTTGATTTTTTTTTCTCCCTTTCTTATTCTAGCATGAGGAGGGTATCAATTCTTTGTTGTATAACTGATGAGGGTTGTCCTCTAGAATCCTGAGCAAGCTAAAGAGATGGAAGATATATCCCGTTCGGGAGAATGTCCTTCCTATATGTATACTAGAAAGTATGGGAATTCCCTATAGCTTCCTTGGGTGTTACTCTATCATCCCATAAGGCATTATGAAGTGAATTGCGCCAATTCCTCTGGTTGTCTACAATTGTTTTCTTTAATATCCTCACTAGGTTCTTATTGGTTGATTCTACCACTTCGTTCCCCTTTGGATAGTAGTTTCAAAGTATTTGATTATGATTCCTTTGTCTAAAGAAAACTTTGTTAATAGGGTGGAAGAAAAGTAAGTGGAAGTATCGAAAACAAGGAAGGAAGGCATGTTGAACCTTGTGATCAATTGTTGTTCTATAAATTGGATCACCACCTTTTCGTTTACATGAGTTAGAGGGACTGCCTCTGCCCATTTCGTGAAATAGTTTGTGGTAGTCAGTATGTATCTATGTTGTTTTGAAGAACTCAGTGCAATTTCTCCTATGATATCTAACCCCCATTGTTCGAATGAACTGGAGATGACCACAGGTTAGAGTGGGATGACTTCTCTCTTTTCCCTCCCCATGCTTATTTGACAAGTTTTATAGTTCCTATCATATGTGTGAGCATCCCTAAAAAGAGTGGGCCAATAATATCCAGCTCTCAGTATTTTGTGAATGGTGGTATTCCCTATGAAGTATCCACCTGCAGGACCATCATGGAGCTCCTTCAGAACCTTGTCTACATATTCTCATTTGAGACATATTAAAATTACCCCATCATAATTAAAGTGGAATAGCACTGAATTTATGAGGTGATATTGTGTTGATTTTATCCTAAGAGATCTCCTTTTGATGCAGACCCCCTATCCCTCCTAAGGGTTGCGTGACATCCCGATCAAGATCTTCTGATTCTGGAGCCGAAATGGATTTTTTGGTTTTGAACTGGAACCCTTCGGACAATTACACAGGTCCCTTACGAATGATCAATTGGCTTTTTTGTGTGCCAAGCGTGAGCTCCCACAGCACGTGACCACGGGTTGTGACCAAGTGCCAAGACGAAAATGCGCTCATCAGGGACCGGGACTTCACAAGTCAAGTATCCCATCTTCTAGTCTTTCGAACCTCCAGTACTCCAAATTTTGAAATGGTCCGGTGCTCGCTCCTTCGAGATTTCACGTTTCGTGAAATCTAGATGCAAGGGATATCCTTGCACCTTAGGGTCTCCAGTCGCCGAAAAGTCAAAATACCTGGCACCTATTCTTTTGGGATTTTGTGGTTCACGAAATCAATATGCTCAGGATGTCCTTGCTCCTTAGAACCTCTGGTTGCCGAAAAGATGAAATGGCTCAGCGCTCGCTCCTTCGGGATTTTGCGTTTCGCAAAATCTGGATGCAAGGGATATCCTTGCTCCTTAGAGTCTCTGGTCGCCGAAAAGTCGAAATGACCCGGCGCCTATTCCTTTTTAGGATTTCACGTTTCGCAAAATCAAGATACAAGGGGATGTCTCTGCTCCTTGGATTCCCTGGTCGGCGAAAATCCGAAATGACTTATGCCTATTCCTTTTCGGGATTTCGCATTTCGTGAAATTAAGATACAAGGGGATGTATCTACTCCTTGGAGTCCCCAGTTGGCGAAAAGATGAAACGTCGAAATGCCCCAGTGCCCGATCGACAACTCACGACAATCCCTGCGATCGAAGGTCCTGGTCGATTCGCAATTTCGTGGTTTCACGATTCAGGATCCTGAAAGACAAGATATCCTGTCTTTCTAACTCACGGTCCCTGAAATCCTGAAATGAATGTCGAGAAACTCTCGCCGCTAACCTCCTCATAGCTCCTCCTGATCCAACGACCTGCGGGGTTTCGGTGCTCCTCCTGGAGGATTCTCCACCGTCCGTTCGGATCTCCAAATTCTCCTCTTGGATTTATACGGGGTTAAATCCTTCGCTCCTCCCTTCAATCGGACGGTCTGTGGGGATTTCCACTGCAATCCAATGCTCGACGACATTCTTCCTCCTGATCTTTTACTCGATTTAGACTTAGAATATTTTCTAAGTCTGTGAAGACTTGGTCTTCTCTCCTCCCATGGAATGGGTTCTTGGATCCTGACAACACTTCTGAAGTGTTATCCCTCCTAAGATTTGTCTGGTTCAGATTTCGACTTCAGTGCACTCCTTGCGTTTGAGGGAGTTTGATAGCTCAGATCCACGACGTTTTCTCTCTGGCTCGATGCACACCTTGCAGAGATCCTAATGAAGAGAAAAAAATTCCACGGTGTTTCTCTCTGGCTCAATGCGCACCTTGCAGAGCTCCTAACGAAGAGAAACAATTAAAACTGGGAACAACTCACAGTTCCATTCACTTGTTTACAAAACAGAAAATAACAGGAAAATACACACAGTCCAAGCACAACACATTTGGATCAATTTTCCATTATGTTATATTCATAAGTGCCCACTGGCTACTAAATACATACAAAATACAGTATCTCCAAAAACTGAGATCTTTTGCTCACTCGCAGTTCTCTTACAGATGACTTCTTTGTATTACAGCTCTCTCCTCTCTTTCCTCTCTTCCCTCTCTGCTGCTAACTGGGCTTACAAAATTTTACATAACTCAAAATGTTCCTAGGGTTTCCCTGCTACTTTCCTACTCTAAACCTTATCCTACGCTATCTTAGTCTAGTCGTATTCTAGAGCTGAAGTGGAAACTTCTGCTCTGTTTACAATTTCAAAAACTTGCTTCAAAGGGAAAAACCTAGCACCGGTTCAAGTGTGCCTCCGAAGGTGAATTTCGACGTTGTGTGGAGGCAGATCCTGAAATTGTTTGTGACTGCTCACATTGAAGTTCCAAAGGAACTCTCACGTGTTGGGTGGTCCCACCTCTACACACTTTCCAACGATGCTCCTGCATCATACTCCCCTTGACAAAAATTCATGGACTCCTCTCCATGAGCTCCCCTACTGACTTTCCCTGATTCTGGATAGTAGCTTCATTTTCCCAACTGGCGTCTTCTATTGGGTGTCCCTTCCATTTGACTAGATACTCAAAATAAGTCTTCCTCCTAGTCTTCTTGCCAATCCTTTGATCCATAATCTTCTCCATCTGTAGCTTCTCTACCACAGGCATCTGCTTCTCCTACTGAATCTTTCCTTGATCTTCTGATCCTTCTGTGTCATCTTTTTTGTAAGGATATAGGTCTGAAACATTGAATATGGGTGAAATTCCCACACCATCTAGTAGTTTGATCTCATAGGCGTTTGCATCAAAATTCCTCAAGATCTTACAGGGTCCTATCTTCTTCATCTTCAATTTGTTATATGTTCCCCTAGGGAACCTTTCCTTCCTTAGGTCTGCTAAAACCCGATCTCCCACTTCAAATTGAAGTTCCCTACAATGTTGGTCATCTTTTTGTTTGTATTTTTGATTGGAACTCTGTAATTGTTCTTTGATCCGATCATGGAGTCTCTGCATATCAACAACAAAATCCTCTGCTCCAACGCTTATGATCTCTCCCTGTTCCAGGTCCCTTAATTCAGACACTCCCCTAGGTTGCATTCCATAGAGTATTTGGAACGAGCTCCTTCCAGTGCTTCTGTTTGGTGATATTTCCTCTTAGTCTCATTCAACTTCTCGCTGAAATAGGAAATAGGTCAATTGTCCTGACTCAGAACTACTCCTATTGCAACTCCACTTGCGTCACATCTTACCTGAAATGTCTTTTTGAAATTCGGCAAGATCAGAATTGGTCATTCTGTTATCTTCTCCTTCAGTATATTGAAGCTCGTTTCAGCCTCCTCTGTCCATCTAAAATACTTTTGCCACTTCTTCATTGTATCCATCATTGGTGCACAAATCCCACTGAAGTCTCTAATGAACTTTCTATAAAAACTTCCTAAACCATGAAATCTCCTTACCTCGAACATGCTCCTTGGTGACGACCATTCTCTGATCGCTCTCACCTTCTATGGATCCATCTTCAGTTCATTCAAAGAGATCACAAAACCAAAATGAATGAGTTCTATCTTCATAAAAGAGGATTTCTTCAAATTGATCAGCATCTTCTCCTGCTATAGCCTCCTCATTACTAGCATTAGGTGTCTCAAATGCTCCTCTTTAATCTTGCTAAAGACCAGTATATCGTCCAAATATACAACCATGAACTTGTCAATGAAATCTTTCAGAATTTCATTCATCAGCCTCATAAAAGTGCTTGGGGAATTCGTTAAGACAAATGGAATAACTAGCCACTCATACAGGCCTTCATTCGTCTTAAAGGTTGTTTTCCATTCATCACCTTCTCTCATCCCGATCTAGTGATAACCACTTTTTAGATCTATTTTAGAAAAGAAATTTTCTCCACTAAAGAAATCCATTAAATCATCCATTCTTGGTAAAGGAAATATGTACCCAATGGTGATCTTGTTGATGGCTCTCGAGTCTGTGCACATTCTCCATCCTCTGTATTTCTTTGGGCTTAACACAGTTGGTATTGTGCATGGGCTCAAACTTTCTCTGACTAAACCCTTATCGAGCAACTCTTGGACTTGGTTCTTTACCTCCTCATTTTCTCGAGATTTTAATCTGTAGACTGCCTTGTTTGGCAAGTTTGCTCTTGGTACCAAGTCGATATGATGACTGATACTCCCGATGAGTGGAAATGAGTTTGGCAGCTCATCCACCACTATATCAACAAAATTATCTAGTAGCTCCTAAACTTCTTTAGGTATATGATTCACTGATGTACTTGTAATGATGACTCTGGGATTCCTCACCACACTGAACTGCATCTCTTGTTCTTCCTTGACTTCTTTCAGGAGTTCCTTCCCTCTCATGAGGAGTATGCTTGTGTTGGCTTCCTCTTTCACTTTCTTCTCCTCCATCGGCAACAACATATGCGTTCTACCATTCTTCTCCAATGTGTATGTATTCTTCTTTCCATCGTGAATGAAATTTCTGTCATACTGCCATGGTCTTCCCAACAAAATGTGGCATATGTCCATCTGAATTACATCGCATGTGATTTCATATTTATATCCTCCTATTTTAATTTCAACCAGGCATTGTTTAGTAATCATTACCTGGTGTCCTTTTTGCAGCCATGAGACTTTGTATGGCCTTGGATGTGCAATTGTCTTCAGCTCCAATTTCTCCACCATCTCTGTGGATACTATATTGTCAGTTCTCCCATTGTCAATGATCACCTTGCATACTTTATCCTTAGTCTTGCAAGTTGTCCTGAAGAGATTATTTCTCTGCATTGGCTTCTCAATCTTTGCCTCTGGTTTTAAGAAAAAAATTCTCAACATCAGGGATGCTCCATCCTCTGCCCCTTCTGCTTCAACATCTCTTTGCCTTTCTTCTGAAATGTGAGCTTCTCCTCCTTCCTTCTTCTTCTCGGGACATTCCCAAGACATGTGCCCTATCTTTCCATAGTTATAGCACCTTACTCCTCCTCTACCTCTTCCTCTAGAAGAGTTTCTTCCACAATTCTGTCTCCCTCATGAACTTCCTCCTCATTTTGAGTGATTGTGTTGTTTCTCAACCTCGTCCTTCGACTGATGTGATTTATCACGGTTAAATCCCTTGCTTTTTCTTGGGACCGAGCTTTTGCCTCTTCCTCATTGGTTCTGCTTCCTGGCCAGCTTCTCCTCTACCTTCAGTGCAAACTGATAAGAATCTTCCACAGTCCTCACTAACATCATGCTCAGCTCATCCTGGACTTCATATCTCAAGCCATTTACATATCTAGCGACTTTTTCTTCGTCTCTCTCCCTTTGTCTAGTTCTGATGTTCAGCCTGTAGAACTCCTCGGTGTACTCCTTGACTGTCATTCCTTTCTATCTCAGGTTCTGTAGCTTCCTGAACAGATTGATATGGTAGTCCTTGGGTATGAACTTAGCCTTCAGTTTGGCTACCATCGTGTCCCAACTCTTAATTCTCTGCTTTCCTTTACTTCGCCTCTCAGCCTGTAGTTCCTCCCACCACAGTGCTGCATGTCATTTTAGCCTAGTGACTGCCTACTTCACCTTCTTTTCCTCATCGACATATTCATAGTCGAAGTGTTTGTCCATGGACCTTATCCAGTCCAACAGTTCTTCAACATCTAGATTTCCCTCATACATGGGGACCTCTATCTTAGCTCTACCTCCCAATCTAGCAACTTCTCTCAACAAACGTTCTTCTGCAGCATCCTCTCCTGCAGCTTCTTCAACCTCAGCCTCTACACTTTCCTCATCTCTTACATCCCCAACGTCAGGTGCTCTTATCTGTGCTACTTCCATTGCTTCCATTCGGGCACAAAACTCTCACATCTCCCTTTCTATAGCATGGTTGGCTAAAGGAGGATCTCATCTTCTTGGCGGCATTGTGTTGACTGTCTGTCACACACAAAGTACAACTCCAAGTTTTATGTCTCCTTATTTTTCCTCCTTCGCCTGAAATATACAAACGAAAAATGTGCTCTGATACCACCTGATGCAGACCCCCTATCCCTCCTAAGCATTGCACAACCTCGCAGTCAGGATCTTCTGATTCTGGAGCCGAAATGGTTCTTCTGGTTCCGAACCGGAACTCTTCAGATAATTACATAGGTCCCTTACTAATGCTCAATTGGATTTTTTAGGCGCCAAGCGTGAGCTCCCACAGTGCGCGACCATGGGCTGTGACCAAGTGCCAAGCCAAAAAGGCGCTTATCAGGGACCGAGACTTCACGAGTCAAGTATCTCATCTTCTGGTCTTTCGAACCTTCGGTAGCCAAAATGCCGAAATGGTCTGGTGCTCGCTCCTTTGGGATTTTGCGTTTCATGAAATCTGGATGCAAGGGATATCCTTGCACCTTAGGGTCTCTGGTCGTCGAAAATACGAAATACTCAGTACCTATTCTTTCGGGATTTTTCGATTTGTGAAATCAGGATGCGCAGGATGTCCTTGCTCCTTAGAACTTCTAGTCGCCTAAAAGATGAAATGGCCCAGCGCTCGCTCCTTCAGGATTTCACGTTTTGTGAAATATGGACGCAAGGGATATCCTTGCTCCTTGGAGTCTCCGGTCGCTGAAAATTCAAAATGACCCAGCGCCTATTCCTTTTCAGGATTTCATGTTTCACAAAATCAAGATACAAGGGGATGTCTCTGCTCCTTCGAGTCCCTAGTTGCCGAAAATCCGAAATGAACCGTACCTATTCCTTTTCGGTATTTTGCGTTTCGTGAAATCAAGATACAAGGGGATTTCTCTTCTCCTTGGAGTCCCTAGTTTCCGAAAATCCCCAGCGCTCGATCGACGACTCACGACAATCCCTGCGATCAACGGTCCTGTTTGATTCGCGGTTTAGTGATTCAGGATCCTGAAAGACAAGATCTTCTATCTTTCCAACTCACAGTCCTCAAAATCCCAAAATGAACATCGAGAAACTTTCGTCGCTAACCTCCCCGTAGCTCCTCCTGGTCCAACAACCTGCATGGTTTTGGTGCTCCTCCTTGAGGATTCTCCATCATCCGTTCGGATCTCCGAATTCTCCTCTTGGATTTATACAGGGTTAAAGTCTGCACTCTTCCCTTCAATCGGATGGTCTGCGGGGATTTCCACCACGGTCCAATGCTCCACGGCGTTCTTCCTCCTGAGATTTTACTCGATTTTGACTTAGAATATTTTCTAATTCTGCAAAGACTCGGTCTTCACTCCTCCCAGGGAATGGGTTCCTGGATCCTAACAACACTTCCGAAGTGTTATCCCTCCTAAGATTTGTCTAGTTCAGATTCTGACTTCTACGCACTCCTTGCGTCTGAGGGAGTTTGATAGCTAAGATCCACGACGTTTTGTCTCTGGCTCGATGCACACCTTGCAGAGCTCCTAATGAAGAGAAAACAATTCCATAGCATTTTTTCTGGCTTGATGCACACCTTGCAGAGCTCCTAACGAAGAGAAACAATTGAAACTGGGAACAACTCATAGTTCCATTCACTTGTTTACAAAACAGAAAATAACAGGAAAATACACACAGTCCAAGCACAACACATTTGGATCAATTTTCCATTTTGTTCTATTCATAATTGCCCACTAGATACTAAATACATAAAAAATATAGTAGCTCAAAAAACTGAGATCTTCTGCTCACTCGCAATTCTCTTACAGATGACTTCTCTGTATTACAACTCTCTCCTCTCTTTCCTCTCTTCCCTCTCTGTCGCTAACTAGGCTTACAAACTTTTACATAACTCAAAATGTTCCTAGGGTTTTCCTGCAACTTGCCTACTCTAAACCTTATCCTACGCTATCTTAGTCTAGTCGTATTCCAGAGCCGAATTGCAAACTTCTACTCTATTTACAATTTCAAAAACTTGCTTCAAAGGGAAAAACCCAGCACTGGTTCAAGCGTGCCTCTGAAGGTGAATTCCGATGCTATGTTGAGGTGGATCTTGAAATCGTTTGTGACTACTCATGTTGAAGTTCCGAAGGAACTCTCACGTGTTGGGTGGTCCCACCTCTGTACGCTTTCCAATGATGCTCCTGCATCACCTTTCCTTAGGATTTAGGTTTTTTGGGCAAGCCCCATGGTGCAGGAGATAAGATAATTTCCCATACCAAGACTCCTGCCCTGGGGATACGTATGCAGCTTCACCACACCATAATGACACTTCATTCTCCCACTCGAGGTCGTCATTTACCTGGTTCTGAGCTTTAGCTACCAGTTTACATAATCCTTGTCCCTTAACCAGTTTGACAGGTTTTATATCGAGATCAAATTCTTGGACCACTTCCATCCAATTCCCTCTCCTTTCCCCCATGTCTTGTTGATTGAATAGGGATCAAACTACAGGATGAGGCACAATGACTTTGGTGTGGTTTCTTAGGATGTAAGATCTGAAGTGTTTCACTACCTTGTACACTGTGTAATCTCGCTTGTCTATAGAAGGGTAATTTAGTTCATCCCCTTGGAAATTAGTGCTCATAAATGAGATCGAGGCCTCATTGTTTTCATCATCCTTTTGAGTTAATATTGCAGCTAACGATTGGTCGGAGGAAAAAGTGTAGAGGAAAAAATATTTGCTAAAGTCAGAACTTTGCAACACTGGAGATTGAGATATTGCAGTTTTAATATTGTTGAAAGCACTTTTTCGTTCATTGTCCCACCTAAATTCAACATCTTTGTGGATCATTTTTTGTAATGGTTTGATGGTTTCAGCAAAATCAGGGGTGAAATATCTCACAAAATTGATTTTCCCAAAGAAGGATTGCATAGCCTTTTTGTTGTGGGGTAATGGAAGTTGAGATATAGCCCTAATTCGTTTTGGCTCTATGTGAATTCCTGCTTGAGATATAATATGACCTAGTAGTTTCCCTTCCTTGACACCAAAGATAGTTTTATTCAGGTTTAAGGATACATTGTATCTCCTACACCTCTCAAAAATTTGGGTTAGGTGTTGGATGTGATCTTCTCTATTCTTTGAATATACAGTCATCTCATCCAAATAAACTACTACACATTTGTTGATTAGTCCCCAAAAAACTATTTCCATGGCCCTCTTAAAGTTTTCCCCTGCATTGATTAACCCAAAGGGAATGTGTTTATAAGCAAAGGTTCCCCACTTGGTTCGGAAGGTATTTTTTGAATTGTCTTCTTCTGAAAAAACAACTTGGTTATAACCTGAAAAACCATCCATCCAAGAGAAAATCTCAGAAACAGACATGGTTTTCAAGAGTTTCTCCATTGGTGGGACTAGGTAGTTGTCCTTTTTTGATGCTCTGTTGAGGTTCCTAAAATCGACACACAGATGGATCTCCCCATATTTTTTCCTAACACGAACCAAATTTTCTACCCATGCAGAGTGTCTAACCTAGAAGATAATCTTAGCATCTAGTTATTTCTTCAACACCTGACACATGAGAGGCTCCAAATATGGGTGGTACATCTGGAGCTTTTGTTGGAAAGGTTTTACTCCGGGTTTTAATGGGATTGTGTGTTTAATGATACGAGTATCATAAGTTTTTAGATATCGGTAGGACCATGCAAAAACATATTAATATTCCCTAAAACGTTTGAGATAGGCCTTCCTTTCTTCTTTAGATATTGTCTTGCCAAGATTTATATTCTTAGGGTTTCACGAGGTTCCTACATTAATGGTTTCATACATGGGACAAAAACTCTTTGTCTTTGTGTTCATTGACCCTTTAAATCTTTCCCATAAGTCGTTTTTTTTCTAAATTGGCTACCCCTTTTGGTATCATGTGAGACCTTGGTTTGTCAATCGATTGATATGGTTCAGGTTTTTGTACATAAGGATCGGTTTCTACTAATTGCTCCTGAAATATTTCATCGTCAATAGCCAGATCTTTAAAATTATCCTGATTGGTTAAAATTTTTATGATATGTTCATCTCCTTCAAAGACCTTCCAATTAGAAATATTGTTGGGCACCAATGGTTTGTAGAGTAGATCCACAGTGAACCAGGAGGCTTCATAGTATTCTAAAGGGGATAACCTTGAGGAAGCGGTGTCCAGGGAATCAACCAGTGTGTTCTTTGTTCTGGGGATCACTGTAATGTTGAAGGCTTCAAAATTTTCTATTAGTTTGTGCACTTCCTATTGATAATTCCTCAAGTGAGGGGAGTTGCAGTGTATAGTGTTCCTTACTTTTCTAGCAATGATTTTAGAGTCTCCAAAAACCTTTAGTTCTTTAAGGTTCAATTCTATGGCTTTATTTATCCCTTGTACTAGAGCTTCGTACTTGGTGGTGTTGTTTGTGCATTCAAATTCTAGTTTGCAGGACAAGAAATTTCGTTTACCTTTGGCATCAATGAGGATACACCCCAATCCTAATCCTTCTTGCGACTTAGACCCATCAAAGTACAAGGTCCAAACTTGTAAGAGAAAACCATCAGTTTCTTTTTGCCTACCTCTTTCCTCCTTTCCTCCTATCTGCTCTGTGGTTTTTAACAGAGGATCCTGACAAAAGAGGGTTTCTTCTGTCGCTATCGAAAATTTTTCTTGAAAAGTGATTTCGAAGTTTTGAGTAAGAGGGAATAAATTCTCGAAATCAGAGTCACAAGAGTAATTGCCTAGCATGGGGAAATATGTCAAAGAGGGTTCGTTGAGGGCTTCTAGGTCGGTGAAAATATGTTTTAGATATTTTTCCCTATCAGTACTAATCATATTCATGTGTCCCTTTAATGGAAACTAGAGGTGAGCCTAGTCTATACTAAAGTATATGTTTAACTTCTCGGACCAATATCGACTAAGTAGCAATCCATAATCTTTTGGTATATCTACTACAATGATGTCAAACACTTGAAAAAAAATTGGGTGTGTCGTCATCCTGATCATGACATCCTTGAGTTCTCCCATAACTTTCACCTGGGTTCTGTCTAGTTGTATCACATGTTTATCACTTTTGAGAGGGACTGCATTTAATTTTTTGCATATAGACAATGGTATAACATTAGAGGATGCCCCTGAGTCAACCAAACAATTACGAAGGTTTTTGTTGAAGACTTCAAATGTCAATAGGAACGGTGGGACAAAAGGATTTCCATTTTATCTTCAAAGAAAGCGTTTACAGTTGGCTTATTTATTATCTCTGAGAGGGATGGATTTTCTACTAAGTTCAAAGATTGTAACAGAAAGTCCTTTTGCTGGGGGATTCTACACATGTCCATGATCGATATATTTGCCTTCAATTTTTTCAAATCTTCTGCTATGTTGTATTCTATCTTGGGCGATTCTCGGGTATGGATGTTAATAGGATTTCTTTGGGAGACAAAATATTCTTTCGAGTGATTGAATGTTTGTTTTCCTCTCGAAGTGTGGGCCATGGTAAGGTCATTTGAGACTGGGTGACCCCTACTTCATGTTTTCACATCCAATACCTATAGAGGTAGTTCTTGAAACTCAATTAGATCATTGGAAGGAATTGGTAGGTCAAGGTCCCATATCTGCATGGTTGTTTCTCCCGGTGGATCGACTACTTCATGATCAACATATTCATAGTTGAGTCGCTTGAGTGTTTGGTAAGGGAAATCTCATCTAGAAACCAGTTGGCCATCAAATTCATGGAATCCACCCATTGTGGGTAGTCTCTTTCAGAATGTTTCTCTTAGTGATAGGTACAGAAAGAGTCAGATGCTAAATTTCCCAGATCGATGTTTAAGTTGGTTGGGGGAGGTTCAATTTATTTTAACGGTGGATTTCTTTTAACAAAGGGTTTATAGGGCCTCTAGACTTGGTTTCCTTCCCCTGCACTTCTTTTCATGTCTATGATTTTGTTTGACAATTTCGTTATCATTCATTATGGGTCTTCTATGTCTCCCTTTCCTTTTTTGAGACCTTGTTTCATTTGTTTCCCTGGGGGTCTGGTCAACAAGAGTCCTCTCCTAGGAGGAGGTGTAACATCCTTCTTAACTAATGATATCTATCCTTCTTTACATCCCTTCATTTGGAATTCTATAGTTTTGGCTTCCTCAAAATTCTCAGCTAAGGTTGTTTTTGCAGCCCTCTTCACAAACATGGAAATAGAAGCAGCGAGAGCATTAGCATATACTTCGATTTGCAACTAATGAGTGGATTTAGCTTTGGGTTACAATTTGTTTAGGATAGTGGGGAATTGTTGTTTGAAGTCTTTAACCTTCTCCTTTGAACCCATGGTTGTGGCGAAAAACTCAGCCATCAAAGCTCCTATAATGGTCTTTTCTGCAAATTTATCTAAAAAATCCTTTTGAAACTTCATCCAACTAGTTATGGACCCTACAGGAGAGTTAAAATACCACATGGAGGCCGAATTCTCAAAATTATAGGGTAAAATCCTGCATACTACATCTTTATGTTGGAAATTCATCAGTCTAATAACTATTATGAATTGTTTGATATGGTCTTCAGGCAATCCTGAGGTTTCAGGGAGTAACATTTCTAGATGTTCGGGAAGGTTATCTACTCATCTAGGGATTTCCAGAGCATCTATGGACAACCACGGTTGATTATTCTAGGGTGGTTTTCCCCTTTCTTCATTATGATCATTGTTATATTCCATGTCGTCCTACTCTGACATTGAGCGTTCCTAATTAAACCCTTCCTCGTCAAAAAAATCGTCGGGCTCGAAGCAGTTACTGACTGGTGTTTTGGGGATTAGATTAAAGGGATGTTCGATTTCAGTGAGGGAAAAATATATCAGGTCTTCTATTGTGTGAACAAAAAGCTAGTCGGGGGTGTCGAACATTGGTATGCTTACTTGTTTTCTATGAGGAAGTAACGTAGATAAGGGTTGTGCTCCAATTTGTCGAGCGTAAGCTCTTGTGATTCTTATGAACTGGTTCAAATCCTCATGGGGAAGAGCATAAGGTATTTCAGGGAATAAATGTTCTTCCTCTTGCTGGGGTGAGTTACTCATTTTAGGAGTACTCAGTGTGTGTGGGTTTTCTTGAGAATGACTAGCCATGCATGTGGGTTGTTTTGAATCTACATGTTGTGTGAAATATTATATCAGAAATATTGTCAGCCATTCATTCATTAGGCCCTACTTCTAGTGCCAATTCTGTTCAGGGGTCCTAAGCCCCTTTAACTCAATAGTAGGAACCAAACCCGCCACCGAGGCCCAATGAGACTCTATAGAGTTTGATAGTGGAATGGTTCTGCATATCTAGCGATCTGGCCAATTAATCGACGGGCTTTACATAGTGATTTACATGATATCTTCTCGTGAAAAATCCTCCTTCAGATTGAACATTATTTTTTTTGTATTTTATCTTATAGGTGTGTCTGATAAAAGGTATATGTTGGTATAAACCAGTTGGGTAAAAGAAAATGGGGGAAACGTAACTACTGAAGGAGGATGAGCTTAGGATAACCCTCGTTCTCAAGCATGTAGACAAATATTTTTACACCTACGAGAAGCCTTGTACTAATACATCAATTTGTTGGTATTTCAATTATTCACCGAGATACAACTACTAAAATAAAACATACATGCAATAAAATAATGGTGAGAAAATTATTTTATTTATCTCTAATCACTAATCACACATTAACACAACGATTTTCTTTCCATAATTAAACATAAGAACTATAAAAATATTGAATAAGCTAACTTATCAATAGATTCATAAACTCTTACTCATTATAGAATCCATTCATGAGATAAAGTTAGAAGTAATTCCTCCTTATGATCCAATCACACACGCCTTTGATGTAAAACAGAAACTTGTCTCTGGTCCTAAACATGACTTCTCAATTAAGATAGTTCTAAATTAGTTCTTTACAATTCCAAAAATGAGGGTCTTTGCAAAATCCATTGACCTTTTCTAAAAGGTCGACCCTCTTATTTATAACAAATTATTATCTAAAAATAACTATCAAAAGTTCAAGCTAAGTAAAACAAACATCGCCACATGGTGCTTTCATCTCTCTGTCTTCTAAGAGTCGTCAAATGGTTTCACTTAAGTGGATGAGTCTTCTAATACTCTGACCATTTGACAAAGAGTTCCTCGCATGTGTTGGAATGCGGGAATCTGTATTGATACATCGAGGTCGAAAGGATCTCCTTTATCTCCATTGATCATTCTCGATACTTGACTACTTTAGCACTTAATTGTTGTAATATTGCCCGAGCCTTGATCGGGTGCTCCATGAACTGTTGTACTTGACCTGGTGCCATGTTTTCCATCTTTGGTATCTCTGCAATCCACAATGAGTCTTGTTCTGCATGTTGTTTAACTATTTCATGCAAGTCAACAAATTCCTCAGGTGAGCCAAATTCTAGATATTATTCTCGACTGATCATTTTAAAGAGATCCCCCCACTGTGGGACCATTATTTTGGACCCAATGCTTGCTTCAGTATCACCAAAGTCTGGAGGTTGGGAAAAATATTTCTTTGTTGAGGTTTTGATGACAGGCCCCACCTTGGGAACATACTCCAACTTCCTTTTGGTCCCCAAAGAAGAACCTTCACCTATCTCTAGTTCTTTCAGATTTAGTGCTCTTGGTGAGCGTCTGGTGGTTGTATTTCTCAGCGGAATTCTTCCTACAACTAGAGAAAAGTTTAGAGACTGTGTAAGAAACTGGATGAACATATATAAATTATAATAAAAGAATTTTCAGACTTGGATACATACCTCTGAAGATTTTTAAACCTGGTTTTGATAATCAAAAGGGTCAGTACAGTATCGAGTTTCTCACTCTTCTCCTTCAAACGCACTGGAATTCACTTACGTGAAAAATGAATTTGTTCACAATGGTTCTAGAGATTTAAACAGGGATGATCTTACCGTGTCGCATAAACCATTCAATTTAGGTTATGAGTGAAATTTCAACAAATTTTCGGTCGGATCTTCAGAGGAGTTTAAACTTAAATTCATCGTTGGTTGACAGAGGAGGAGCGAGTGGTAAATGTGGTCTATCGATGATTTCAAAATTTTGTTTTATAATCGACACACGAGGTAGAAACTAATGCAATATCGGGAATTAGCTAGTTCCTTAAATGTCCTAAATACAATCGTATCTAATGCCACAAATGTCCCATCATTCCGCTCTTTCAGTTGGTGGATCAGGGATTGGGATTTTACTATGAAACTTTATGTTGATATCCTCCTGCAAAATGTCTGACACCGATCGATCTTATCATACAGTGTTGATGTGGAAAAGTTGACTTGGAGGTGTGACTAGGAACTACGGAACCCAAAATGACTCTAGATAGAACTAGACTGCACGACCCTCTTACATGGTAAAGACATGTGGCGTTCGATACCAGTGACTTAATTTTCTAATGTTAATCAGTTTCGGGACTTCCTTTAAGACATTCATTCTAAAACCAAATCCTAACTTTCTAACGCCGAAAATTGTTAAGGATCGGAGATCGACCATAAACCTACCCAGGTGCTCTTGGATCGGCTCCCTCGAAAACATCTCAATGCCGAAAACGCATGGGGATCGGAAATCAGAGATAACTTTATCACGTTTGAAATTTTTTTTGTGATCCTTATGGATTTTCCTCGATCCCGATAAAGTGCATCAGGCATCGGCTATCGGCGATTGTTTTACATCCTTTGTTAATGTATTTCTTCCTCGTATTTTACCGATGTCGAAGGGGATCGGCTATCTGTCAAGCCTTTATCTGAATAACCTACATAAACCAAAACCACCTTCTTCTAATGTCGATGAGGATCAGTGATCGATGACTATTATTTTTGTGTGGTTCCTTTACTTACTTGAATTCTTTCTAACGTCGAACTTGAGCGCGTTAGGTGCATGGTTTAGCTGTCGATTCTTAATTCAGGTGTTAAGGTCTTTGAGACATGAGGTTTCATCAGTTCAAACAAACCCGAATGGGTGATAAGATTCATGAAAACAATCAAAGATAAAACATTTCCTAAAATGAAGTTGAGTTAGACAGTGCAGAAACAAAGTGGTACCCAAAAAGTGACAAAATTTGATAAGGCTTTTAGGGTGTGTTGAGTGCTCAACAAGAATTTCAGCTAGATGATCATAAGGTGATGGAAGATCTAAATAAGGGGAGAAAATATAACTTGAACTCGGTCTCTCAGAATTACCATATGTATAGATAGGAAAAGTAATAAGGGATGAATCTGAGTATAAAAAGTAATCTTCAGGGTTTTTGGAAACATAAACTTTTACTTTTGGAAGAGAAAGAATCGGTTGTGTACAACTGATATTATGGATTGAAAAGGATTCTTTATTTTCACTGGTAAAATTATCTATCAACGAAATAGGGGTGGTCTAGATAATTTCAATTTTTACTTCATGAATAATTCCTTCCGGAGTTTCTAATTTAACTTCATATTTACTTGTTGATGCTTCTGCAGAATGAACTTGTTGGTATTTTTCTTTAAGACTTAGTTCTTCAACGGGAATCTTAACATTAAATTGCGTAAGATTAGGTTGGTATATCTTACCTTCTGATGCAAAAGTTTTTTTGAGATATCCCTTTGGTTTCAATAACTTTTCGGGATATGAAACAGGCGCAGTCTGCTTTTCGTCTAGGTTTTTCCTGGTATTTTTTCGACCGAATACCAAATTTTCCCACAATGGATTTGCTAGGTGAAATACAAAGTGATCCTTATCCACGTATTCAATATTTTTTCACCATCAAAGACCAAAATTTAACTTTTTCATTTTCTCAGGGAAAAATAATTTCGTTTCTCCATCCCCGGCAACGGTGCCAAAAAGATGTTGTTCCTGAGATATATTCTAGGCTCGAAGAATAATGTCAGGCATCAAATATTTAAATGAAATGTTTTATAAGTGCTTTGTTCTACCTTTAGTTTTCTGAGAAATAACTTTAATTTAAAATTATGATAAGACAAAACAGAGGCAATATCTCGTTATCTAAGTCATAAATTTAATTTCAGATGTTGTAGAAATGATTGAAAAAACTATTAAAATAAAGCAAGGTATCAATTACAAACAAGTGTTACCTCATTTGCAGTAGAATAAAAATAGAATATGTACCCTTGAAAGAAGATTAAGAATGCAACAATTCACACAGATCGCAGGTCTTGTTTTTACTCATAGTAAGAATAGAGGAAAAATTGTAGCTGAATGGACTTCTGATGTATTAATATCACAGTAGATCTATTACTAAATTGTAATAATTCACTCTTCAAGAACTACAGAAGGAAACTAATAAGAGATGGAAACACAAGTAAAACACATAAATCAAATGAAACAAGACATAGAATCTTTTTCTCCTCTTGTATTAATATTCAATAAGTTCTCTCTTTTACATTAGGCCAGAAGCACTCTGGAATAGATCTAAGATATATCTATTTATACAAAAATTGTCTCAACTAAAAGTAGTTAGACTTTCCACAATATCTTCTCTAAATATAGAATACAATCTGAATGGAAAAGCAGAACACAGATATTGTTGAGTTATGGTTTGATGTGTTGGCGCTTCATATGCTCCTTCATTTTCTCCCAGACACACTTTCTTTCATATGTTCATTGAACTGGGTACACATATCATTCAAGGCTACCAAAAATCTCGAAGGTTCAATTTTCTCATTCAATTCAAAGGAAAACACCTTCTTGTGTTCTAGTGGTGGCTTCTCCTGGATGTTCTTTACTTCCTGGGTTGTAATTTGATATTGTAAATTAGGATTCACCAACAACTCATTACTCTTGAGCAAATCAATCTGATTCATCTGTTGGATGACAGATTGAACATTTTCCTTATTTTTTCTGGAGTTTTCCTTATTCATTTCTATTTTGATCTGCCTAAGTGCCTCTGAGATATCATTTCCTTCAAATTCAACCAATTTTGTTTCTACAGAAGATAGGGTATTCATACAAGTCTACTTTTCCTCTCTAGAAAGATTCTTTCTTTCTTCTAGGTTCGTCTCCCAAACTTTCAAGGCCATTTCACGCTTCACTTGTTCATATTGTGAAAAAGGGGTGAGACCAGGGATATTTGATTTTTGTCTCCATATAATGAATTCCTGAGCTTGGATATAGCCACACATGCATCCTTTTCTTTCACATAGATACATTTCAGATAATTATTTATTGCCTAATAGTATTTCTAAATAGTATCCACCTTTTGATATAGATCTTGTTGGATAGCTTCCATCTTCTCATTGATTTGAGATGCTTGTTCTTTGAAAGCATTGTTGTCTATTGTTGTGTTCTCCATTAGGAATAGTTTGGAGTGCAAGTGTTCTATCAAACTATCTCGATGATTAATCATGGATTTTTTGGTCTGTGAATTCTTGTAAAACAACTCAAGTTTCTCCTATAACTTCTTCATATGTTACTGATAATTTAACCTGATTTTCTCTATGTCATGATTCATTCTTCTCCTGACAATGTGTTCTTTTCTTTTCATTTCATTCTACAATTGTTCCACCAAGAGATATTTTTGTTGCAGTTGCTTGGTCACATTATACACTGACCATCGATTGGCAGTGGCGAAGGCCCCTAGTGAATCTGCAACCTCTTTGGCAAACTCAAGATCATTTTGGATTTTTCCATCATACACTATTTTCTGCCTTTTAGTAACTACTCAATCTTTTTGTTGAGATTGTTTATTTACAATAGCTTTACTTTTCTTGTTGAAAAAGAAACTTGAGGGAGGAATTTCTTCAGGCAATATAGGAGTGAGTTCATCTATGTGAACGACCTCCAAACTAGGAGTTTCAAAACTGGTCACTAAAGGAGTTAATGAGGGAATAAGAGAGATAAGTGTGGTGGATCGTTATGGACCTGTTGTTCTTGGGATGGCAACAGAAGTAACTGGTGTTGAAGGGGGGAAAACTTGTCCCTTCTTCATGAAATATTCAAAGTGGGACAATGTATGTTGATCATTTAGACATAGCAGTGATGTTTTATCTCTTTAAATAATCTATCTGAACTCTTCAATACTTCTTTTTTTTTCTTCTCAGTGGAGAAAATTGGTTGAGATTATGTGGTTTTATCTTCCTGGGAAGATGGAATGGGACTTGAATCTCCTTGTAAAATATTAGGCAATTCTTTTCATCTATGCTTTTGGAAGCTGAGGAAACCAGCTTGTTGGTCTAGAGGTAGAGTCTGAAATCTATTTTGAACTTCTTCATGGGATCTAGCTCCCCTGAAAACCTCATCATAAGGAGACTCTTCGTGGATGTATCTTTTCATGTTGAATTGATCCAAATGATTCTATACCACCTTATGAGGATCATGTCTTCTGAATTCAATGTCAACTAATTTGACATCTTCCAATGCTACAGCCTCAAATTTGGTATGACCAAAATCTAACAATGTAAACATACCAACCTGAATGGGAAAAGTTGGTCATACCTTTTTCTGAGCCACTTTCCATTCCTTAGTGATTCCTCCTACTACTATTTGGTATGCCACTTCTCGGCACACCAGCCTATCAGGTAAAAATTTTGGAAGGGCGTGAAGGGGAACGAAGCAACCGAATGCTCTAATGTAAGAGAAGTTCTCTTCAATGTATCAGTCTACAAATGTTCCTAAGTTTCCCATAATCTTCTCTGAAATCCTGGGCGGCGGGTGGCCATAGTTAGATACATGAATAGGTACCACTATGTTGTGACAGATCTCATAAAAGAAATATTTAGCATTTTCTTCCCATAGTTTGGAGTGGTATATATGTATAGGCTCGGAACTAGTTGCGGTCCAAATCCAGTTCATCAGGGGAAATGGGCTCATGAAGCAAATGCCATCCATTATGTATGTGGACATGTAAAAAAGAGCATGTTTCCCTTTTGATTTCAACAATTGGTACTCAACAACCTCCTTAGCCAGTTTTTTCAACAACATTTTTTCCCAGTTGAAAGCATAGCCTTCGGCCACTTTATTCATTATAGCCACCCACTCAAATGAGAAATGTGAAGGGTTTTTTCTTCCAAATAAATGACAGAGCATCATGGCTATATATAAGATATGAGCATCCAAGGACGTCGTGTAATACATACCACGAGCGTCAGTTTTGAACATGGTTGGATATCCCCACCAAGTCCTGATTATATCATCACCAATTCTACCTATTGAGTGCATTTGTTTCTCTCAAAATTCAGAAGAAATGTTGCATTCTAAGTATATTTGGGTGTAGAATAAATTTTATACATTAATTGTAGGTCCTCCAGTCGAAAAGATTCAAATAAGGTCTTCTGGTAACTGATAATGCTTATGTTTTGAATGTTGACATGCTCCAGAGCCTAGCTTGTCATATCATTATAGGGTAAAATCTTAGGTCGTGCAACAATCCTGTGCATTTCCGATTGTGCTACCAATCTTAGCTTGACTGAAAGGACTTATCTTCTTCCTTGGAAGAATCTTTCGGACAGATAAGAATCTCATGTTCTAAGATATCGTAGACCTTCTTGCAAGACTTGATGGCATCTGTAATTCGCAAAGTGTTGTCTAATAGAATGTTTGTGTTTGGATTGGAATCATATGTTGATGCATCTTTCTTCTTCGCATCTTTGTGTGGCGTCATAAACCTCGGGGAAATGAAATTAACCTTCCTGTAACAAGATAAGTATGTGATCTCTTAATTACTAAATGAAAAATTCTAATTGCAAATGGTAGAATGAATTGAGATTCGAAATTATTTATTCATAAAGTCTATCAATCTTTGTATTGATTTAATGAAAAAAAGATTATTAAAAATCTAATGGAATTTATTACCTGGAAAATCACAATATTTACTCAAATCTTTAACTTTAGCCAATCATAAATTTCATTAATACTTCGATGATTCGGCATTCAAAGGTTTTGAATGTAAGAGGGCATAAATATCTCGAAGATCGAATTCCCAGAGAAGCTAATCTCTAATTAATCTCTTTTATGTTTTAATTAATCATGGTTTAAACATTGTATTAGCCTTAATTGCTTTGGAAGTTCGGTATTCGGGGGTTTTGGATGAAGGATGATATAAATCCTCGGAAGGATGAATTCCCAGAGTAAACATTCGAACTATTATATATATTTCAGGGCTTCGAAACTCCGAGGCTCCAGAGCTTCGGGAGTTTATTTGTTTAAAAGTGTGGTTCATACTTCGGTGGTTCGTCGTTAGGGAGTTTTGGATGTAGCACAAGAGAAATATCCTGAAGACTAAATTTGTGGAGTGATTAATTAATACTTAATCATGATTAATTAAATTTGTTAAATGTTTTATTATCTCTTTGAAACACTTTTACTTTTTTGTTATATCAAATACTCTGACACTTTGATACTTCGACGGTTGTGAACCCAATCTTTATTTAAACTCCCAAATGGAAATCTCCCAGAGTGACATGGCAGAGATGATGTCATTATTATTGATGTGTCAAGAAAGGAGGGGTGACACGTGTCACTTGAAATCGTGCGAATCATCTGACACAAATGTTAAAAATAAGTGCCACGTTTCATTCCAAGAAAAGATTTAATGACACGTGTCCTATGAATCATCCGTAATTCCTTTTAGAAATTATCATGAGGAACTATCTTCAGGACTTCGTAGATTCAGAGTTTTTGTTGTTTAGATTTCTTGAAACTCCTAAAGCACGAAGCTCCAAAGTGACCATTAAAGGTTTTCTTTTAAAATTCAAGAGGCTTTTATATTCCGGAGATCACAAGAACCGTTTGATAAACTTAGTGTAACTCATCAACGGGCGACATTGTAAGCACCTTATTAATATATAACGACCAAGGATTTATTTAATTAAAAGGAAATTTCCTAAGTTTTTTGGTGAAATTTTATTCCTAATAGGTAGAAACAAAAGAATAAAAGTTCAAAATTCTAAGTATTCTAACAAGGGTAATCCGGATTATTTGTTGGGCAGAAATATTGAATCCCAATCATTGATCAAAGAGCATCGGTTGGGAGATCCAAGTCCACAGGAGAAAGTCTGCAGGGAGAAGCGTGCAGGGAGGAGGAAATCCACAAGAGAAGGTCCACGAGAGTAATTTCATGGGAGGAAGGCTTGCGAGAGTAAGTTCGTGGGAGGAAGGTCCTCGAGAGAAAGTTATTCAGGAGTAGGTCCATGGGGATATGCTTGCATAAATAATCTCATGGGTGATAGGTTGTTGGAAAATTATCGTGAGAATACTTTGCGAATGTAAAAGGGTCATGAAGGCTTACGGGTTGTAAGTCATGGGGAAATATTATGGTGTGTTAAATCAACCGCCCCATAAAGGTAAAGTTTGTGTAGTTTGAGCCTAATAATATTGTGGGTTGTGGGTCATAGAAAAAGCATTATGACATGAAAGTTGACCTTTCTGCGGAAAGGGTTCACGTGAAAGAATATTATTAGATTTCGAGTCGCATGCTTCTGGGAAATCAAGATACATGGTTGTAAGATGAGTTTCCCAATGGAAATGGTCCATGAAGGGAATTTTGATTTGATTTAAGGTTTAGATTAACGAACTACTACAACAACAAGCCAATGTTTTTCCGTGGAAATATTTTAGTTTTTAGAGGTCTTCATCTTACGGGGCGATTTTGAGGGCCTAAATGGATTTTTTTTTGTAGTGAAAATTGAGAGAATTGTGTGTAAGCATCTGCATCTTAAATGAAAAATATCTGCAATAATTTCCAACAAGCTATTCCAGGCACAAAACAAACCTCGTATGAGAAAGTTACAGTTGAAACAGTTAAGGGTATAATTTTGGTACTAGTTTACTCCATATGGCATAACTCCTTGCACAAAAGTAAGTTTGAGTGGCTGGAGAAATCTATAGAAATATCATGAACCATAGAAGAGAGAAATAGAACCAGATTTGGAATCTATGTACTTGAAGTGTATAGGAAGAGAAACAAGACACCTATAACATACAAGGCTAAAAATGGGAAAAGAATAGGCCATAACTATCACCCTGGAGCCCGGATGAAGGTGAAATTTTGATATATCATTAAAAATGTAGTCATGGAGATACTCAATTGGCATTTTCTCAAAAATCCAGAGGAGTCGGCATAAGGATGCTCAAACAGGGATAAAATTACTAAGTTGGGAAAAGTGCAAAAGGACAAATTTGTCATTTCTAGATTGTTACAGATTTTGACTGGAACATCAACTTGACAATATGAGAGCTGTTGTGAATTCAGTGTCAATTTTATTACCTGTTTCCCATAGAAAATTTTCCTTGTTTCGTAACATATTTTCTTATGCACCTGGCCAAAGTTGGTGTTTGAGATTATTTTTCACTTGGGAGAAGGTGCACAAAAATAGTTAAGTGGCAATATTCAATTGACCATAACTTACTCATAGATTGGAATTGGGAAAATGAATAGTCGTTGGAAATGTATTGAGGAGATGAATCCATATATATGCCCAAAAAATTGATTTGAGTAGTATAAGTTATAGTCAAATCAAAATAACATGATTGGTCGCATTAAAGAGAAGAAAAATTATGCATTATGTTTCCAAAACTATGTATGTAAATATTTATGTGTGAAAAAAAATTATTGCATGCACATTTTATTCCAGAAGTTAAAAGTATAGGATGGCAATTTGGTTCTTGTATGAGAACCACAATCATTGAATATATCCAAGGGTTCTACAGCCACGAAGAGGAAATCATAGGGCTACATTTCAGCATGGGAAATACTAAGACAAAGTCTAATGGAAGAAGAGCAGGAATGAGCCTGTAAATATGAGAAGCATGTAGAGAAAACTGCATAGATATAGGGAAAACAATGAGAAGATCATGTAATTTCATGAGGATTTTCTACAGATTCTGGATATGTTGTAGAGACAATTCAATAAAGACTCTGACACAAGCAAGCAACTACTTCTATACAAGTGGCAACATCTAGATCCCATATCATAAGGGATGAGCATGGGAATGGTAGGCATTCAAGGACTATAAGTAGGTGTCATCATTCCATAGAACAATCCAATGGTAGATATCGTACAAGTTCAATTCTAGGGAGTATCCCACGTGTGTCTCATGTCAGGAGGCAGAGGAAAATTCCTAAGTCAGACATCTTGCAAGGTGAAATCAGGAAAATCAAGCCACTAAATTTCAATGGTGAGCACAAGAAGGGAGAAGAGTTTGATTCCTGGTTGTTGGAAATGAAGAAATATTTCCAGCTTCATGATTACACTTCGAGGGCAGAAACAAGAATTGCAACCTACCATTTGCAAGGAAAGGAATATAAGTGATGGGATATGATTAATAAATACAAAACCCTTGATGACAAGAAGGTCTCATGGAGGAAATTCAAAGGATATTTCAAAGAAAAAATAAATTCATAGTATTACTATGAAATGAAGATGAAAGAGTTCTTTGAAATCAAGTTGGGAAGCATGAAAATGGATGAATATGAGAAGAGTTTCTTTGAGTTGTTGAAGTATGTTGACCTCATAAAGGATGAGAAGTTCAAAATACAAAGGTTTTTGAGTGGGTTACCTTCCTTATATAGTGACAAGATACACTATGATAAGCCCAGGACCTTGGAGGATGCCATAAGGAGAGCAAAGCATATTTATGAACAGAGCAAAGGGAGGTCAGTTTTCCAAAAATATTGGAATGAAAAATGAAAGGAAAGATGAATCAAAGGTAGAAAGTTTTTAAGCCACCATTTTTCAAGAACAACTCAAAAGAAAATCAGCAAGGATATTCAACCCAAAATCAGTGCAAGATGACAGATTCATTTGGGGAAAGGCAAAGGAAGCAGCCTATAAAATGTTGGGGATGTGAGGGAAATCACTTATATAGGGATTTCCATCACAAAGGTGAAAGAATGAGGATTATCCATAAAATTCAAGAGGATAAAATGGTTGAATAAATCGGAGGAAACATGCCAAGCATTTATGTAGTCTTAGATGATAAGCATAATATCAATCCCCCATGGTTGAAGTGGAAGGTAAGATTGATAATCAGTCTGTAGAAATTTTAATTGATTATGGACCTAGCCATAATTATATAAACTCTAACATTGTTGAAATATTTCACTTACAAAGGAGTAAGCATGAAAAATCTTGGTTGGTTTAGTTTGCCACAAGGGCTAAGAGGAAAATCAATGAGTTGGTTAAAGATTGCCAATAGACATGGATGGACTCAACACAAAGGTAGATGTGAACATTATACCATTGGCTTCATATTATTTTTTAATTGGAATGGATTGGTTAGAAAAACATCGTGTTTTCCTATATTTTTACAACAAGGCAATCACTTTTCTAAATGAAGAGGGGAATCAAGGAAAATTTCAAGGCATTATGATTGTTGTAGTTGTTAGAGAAATTTCATCCATGTAGCTGAAAAAGAGTTTCTAAAAGGGATGTCAAATTTTTGCAGCCCATATGGAAGAGGAAACCAAAGATAAAGTAGCAAGCATTGAATACCATATGGTCTTGAAATATTTTGAATATTTTTGGGGGAAATCCTAAGACTTTCGCCAAATAAATATTTTGAAGATGTTTTTGGATAAATAAATAAGCATTTATACTTCAAATGCGGATGTAGAAATTGCTAGTCTATAGAAAATTGGATGTATTTGTAAATAAACCAATGAGAAAATGATTGATTACTGACCATGTTGCATGACAACAAGGTTCTACCTTTCATTTGGAGTTTTATGTTGTTAACTAGTGAGAAAACTTGGAAAATGTTGGTAAGGTTTATTTCACCATTCACAACTGAGCAATAATTTGGAATTTTGTTATCATCTTTTGTTTAGAGACTGTCTACCAGTGGTTGGTCATTTTGTGTCAAGCATTGTCTTCTCTATGAAAATTACATTGTTGCTACCAACACATATGTCCTTATCAAAGAAAATATTTCAGGACATGCCTTATGTGTTGATTGTTATCTATTTACCCTATTGCATAAGCCCTTTAGGTTGAACAAATTGTGTGTATAAAATAAATTTTGATAGAGAAGGTCATTATCCATTGAATTAGAGTAGGTAAGAATATTGTTACATACTATGAAGACTAAAAGTAAAAGGGTGGTCAATTTAATGTTAGTGTTTGTTATGACACCCTTGAGCGTCTCTTCGACTCCTAAGAAGGCCAAAGTACATGTTACAAGCTTTATGGAACTGGAATCCTACCAACATAAAAAGACGTGATAGATTGGGCACAAGTGATGAAATATGCACCACTTTTATGAAAAATGTGTGAGATGCATGTTTTTATCCAATGGTTATTGATTGGGCTCGCTACTATGGAAAGTTGAAACACTTGAACCATTATTGTAGAAAAGTTTATTTCCAGGTGAGACTAAGGTACCAACAATGAAATTGAGCGAGGTTCAAGGAGGATAAATTGTTGTTTGAGGTGCTAGAGGTGACCTAGGGAAGTTGCAAGTGATCTAGTGGGATTCAAACCTCGTATCAACATAGTTTATTCCTTTATGCATCAAAATCATTTTGAAATCACAATCGATGGATATCCTTGTAGAGTATGTTGATGGAATTCTCTCTAATTTCGATTTTTTATTCATAATGTGATTAAGTGAGGTAAACAACCAATATTTATTGGTAAGAAATTGGGTTATACTCCTAGGATTCAGTGTAGTTTTTTCATGTGTAATGAATGTTCTATTTTTTGTGTAAATTCCTATATCAAATACACGGTAGATGATTGGAATGTTGAATCAAAACATTTTCTTATAAAAAAATATGTATAAATTACTATAACATAGATCACAAAATGTTTTCATCCATTTAATGGAGGTTATTCTCGAGGAGGCACCAAGTTCACTTTACATGGAAATATTGAATCACTACTTTCAACATTCCTAGCTTGAAATTGTAACTCATGATTTAGGAAACTTTGTTGTCCACTCAATGGTTTTTTCTTTAAGATACCAGGGTTAAGAAATTATAATGTAGGATGTAAATGAATATATTAGGCCCTGTGTCAATATCCTTAAACAACCAACAAATAGTCTCATTCATCCATATGTGGAAAAAGGAAATGATGATGAAAGCAACAAATAAATTGGTTTATATAACGAAGATATATGATACAGTAATATCCTTTTGAAAAATAATAGGGGCAGTAAAAAAAACAAATTGAACTACCTCCTTCCAGTATATTTGTAAGGGAGAATGCCCTTCATCATGATAAGTGTTTTTAAGTGTCATTGGTAATTTCTAAGGGTGTATTCATCAAGGGAGAAGAGCTCTCTAGTTATAGAAGCTTCCAATTTTTTCTTTATGGCAAAGGATAAATATCACAATCTCCTAGAACACCACGAAAGGAAATTGGCACATCCTTTTATGAGATCCATATTTTATGGAATTGTTGATACATGGAGTGATTTGTAAGCATGTGCTTGGGGTTATTAAATGGTATGCAAATTGTTATTTTACATTTAGAACATTAAGAAGAGATATAATTGAATTCAAGAAAGTTACAGGAAGAAACTTAATTCTAGGAATAAGAAGCATTATGAAGTGAACACCTCAATGAAATGTCAATCAAAACAATGAAAAATCTAGGAAATATCTAAGACTATCAAAGCTAGCTCAAATAATAGAATGTGCGAGGAATTTATTTTATATTCTAACCATTGCAAATGGGAACATCACAAAGTGGTATCATATATTTTGGTTACAACATTGGGGATTGTATGGGCTCAAGAAATAATGGCATGTCAACAATCGCTTTGGATTGAAGGTGTTTGTTGCATATTCTTGATTTACATAGTGAATTTTAGTTTTTTCTTAATGATGGAATTGTGCCAACATAATTTCCAAAAGACTCTAGTGAATTGATTTTATATTATCTATTTAGTCGATGGGTATGGGATGAGTTTATGGTTTATGGGGGTTGGGATGTGTTTGGATTTTAAAAAAATATACATAATTTAACTTGTATCATGTTAGAAGTTGTTGGATGGAAAATGGATAAGAGATGATAGGGAAGAAGGGTCAATGTCAATATTCATCTTTTTTTAGTTTGGAAGCTAAAAATAACCATGTATTGGATGTCAAATTTTAGCTTCATTTAAGTGAAGCATAGAAGTTAGTTATTTTTCCCACAACTAAAAAAAATTATTCTTCTAACATGTTATATTCACCTACTAGGTGACACTAGTGTGTATTGAAGGCCCTATGATTTCCAAGCCTGCATTTAACATGGTTAAATACGTGATGTAGAAATGTGAAAATAACCTATGTTGATGCATTTTGGATCTCAGGTTGGCCCAACCATTTGGTATGCAACTTGTGTTTCCATTAGAATTGACTATAATATGAAAAACAACTATTTTTTAAAATAGTTAGCCATTAATCAAATTTGAAGGTTAGGGTGCCTCGTTTATCAAGTCAACTTCTAGATGAAGTTAAAAATAACAAACATACTAATTTAAGATGGTAATATTGCATTTTTAGGACATGATCCTCACTAAATGTGATATACAATATAAAATAATCTTTCTTCTTTATTAGTCCCTGCCTCCGGCGAGGGACTATAGCAACTGCTTCGCAGTCAACTATCGTTGACTAGGTATTAGGTGGTTTGTTATGTTGCATTAATAGGTTCTTTTTGGAGTAGTACTATAGATTTATACTCCATATTAATTCACTTGACCAACATTTTTCTCCAAATATTATAATTTTTTTTAAACTGTGTATTATTTCAATTTTTTTGAAAAATGAAAGTATTTATTTTGTTTTTTCAATTAAAATTGTGAAATTTTTGATCGATTAGTAAACCATAATTTTACTTAATTATCCCTGGTTTGTGCCAAATTGTTTTTTTTAATTGTCAAGGTTTTAAATTAATTTAAAAATAAATAAAAAATGATTGGCACTACACCACTGAGTTGCCATTATTATGCTACACACTGATTGATAAATTTTGTCACACTGTGACACTACAATGCAGATCAATGTAGTCGATGCAATGCTATAGTCGATGTATTCTCTCCAAACGATGCTCCAAGTCTACCCCTCACCGCCTCACCTCTGAGTCTATGCTCACCGCCAACCTCACCGCCAAAGGGAAGGGAGGGGGCAAGGAAATAAGGAAGGCATGCCCGCTAAACAAAGATACCAATATATGATAAACAAAGATAATGAGATACCCTGAGAGGAGTCAATACCCAAAGAGGATCCAAGTCTTATGCTCACAAAGGAGTATCCATGGTCGATCCTTGATACTGGTGAGGAGTATCCATGGTCAATTCTCGTTGAACTTCATAATTGTTAGTAGATGAAATGTAATGAAGGAAACATTATGAAAACCCACACAATTACTTATATCAGGGAAACAATTTATAAAAATTTTGAGTTTATTTTCTAAGTTATTACATTCTAGTAGTAGGTTCAATTACACAGGTAGCTTACTCCTACAAGAGAAGAATTCTTAATTACCTCATTCAATCTATCCATTGATTAAGTACATGACCAAATTTAACACACTGGACATGAAACCATTAAAGAGTAGCAATGATAACAAACATGGCTATTGCAAAGGCATTGGCTCGTTCAATGCACTTTAATGCAAGGAATGCATCACATTACAAGGAAATTGCTTGGCCAAACATGGTTTTATAGGTGAAAATGAAGATATGGGCATGGCTCTATCTCATCTCTGTGGTGGCCTTTTTTTCTTTGAAATTCGCAATGGGACAAGTTCTTTAACATGATATGGAGTAAAATATACCAAAAAAATCCCAAGAATGAGGCTTCATGTAAACAGAGTTGAAGTTGACTGATGGGATTCCAAATATCCTGCACCTAAAACCCTAGGAAGGGGGGATTTTGGGCCTATAACAACATCAAATAACAAGGTTAAGCTACTTCAAAAACCACATAAAACAAATGCATGACTTGGCAGTCTCTTAAGGTGGTGGTGTGAAATACAGAGGGGAGATACCAGTGGTGATTTCAAAAAATAAACACACCATGTAGATGATATCATGCAACAAGAAATAATCCAAAAACAGTTAGTTACCTCTAAAAGTTGTGCATAGAGAGCTCGAAGTCCAAAATCCTTCACAACCACAAAGAAACATTTTACAACTATAAGTGGATCCAAATGAAATGGTGGTAAAACTATGGTAGGCAGGGTAATTATTTTATATTAGGTAAGATGGTTGCACAGATGAAAAGAAGGATGGGTTTCGGCCAACATCCCAAAAAACCATAGAACTTAGAACCAGTGAGGCTGAACCAAGTGAAAAAGGACCAAGTGAGGGTAGAGTAAGTCTTCCATAAATGAGGTCGATTAGATTCAACTTGGACGATTTATCCCTATCTAGACTGGTGCCCGGATTCCCCTTCTAGAGTTTCAGTACCCTTCGACTTAAAAGTTAGTCCCGACAATGCATAGACAAAACGATTTCTTGTCCTATTTAGTGATTATCTTTCCTTAAAGAAAGAACATGCAGTTGTAATTGCATCCATGTATTTTCTTTGTTTTTGTTCCAAGATTCTAAGTAAGTCCATTTTTGTGTTGAATGATTCCAGTGTTCTACTCGATTTTTACATTTTGTGGATCCCCAACATACCTTGAATAATGTTGGTAAATAGTTTCTTGTCTCCCTAGCTACCATCCCTCGTCGAGCTTCCTAGAAGTGAACCCACCATAGAAGTTCCCACCATTCCTCATGTCATTTACAGTTGGTATGTATATGCATTTAACGTTGCCTTATGTCTTCCCAGGAGTGAATAAATTTTGACATGAAAACCTTGGAGTTGATCATGTTTGGTTTTTTTGACACGTTTATCAGTGGTCGAAATCCAGTTTAAATTTGAATGTGTTTCCTCACCAATCTACCATCGTCTCACAAGTTGTCATGGGTTGTTGATGCAGGAGCATCGCCAACGCATCAAGTGAGCCAGCGCGGAAGCATAAAAGATAGCTGGACAGTGCCAGCACAAGTTTTGAAACACCTTGATATTGTTGCGCAAAACATAAATGTGTAGAGTTAATGAAGTGCACTTATACATGTAATGGACCTTGAGAGGATAAGCTCTCGTCCTTAGGTAGATGAGGCATTTAATATATTTAATGTAAAGTAGATAGGAATTTAATTCTAGATTTGATAGTTTTAGAGCTCGAGAGGGAGAACGGAATATAGACACCCTCCTTTGTACATTGTAAAGGGACTCAAGAATTATCAAGCATTATGAAGAGAAGAGCACGCAGAGAAGCGTAGGAAGAACTTCCATGTACAGACATTGAATTAATAGAAAAGTTTTAATTCAATTCCATGGTTGTGTTACTCTCTTTGTATCGTTGATATTATGCTCATGTATGTTTGCTTATTGCTTTACATTTGCTTTTATATGCTGTGTATGTGAATTCATGGTTAAAGTGAAGTCTGAGAGAACAAGGAGTTAGTTTCAATTGTTTCTCTAAGTGAGCCAGAGAATTCCTGCAAGGAGTGCAGTTGAATTTGTCCGCAAGGAGTGCGTGACTGCAGGGTTCAATTAGAGGAAACTTTTGTTCTAAATTCTCAGAAGTGCAGGTTTGGCACCAGAGCCATGCAAGGTGTGTGCAGGCACGAAGAAGTCTCAGATTTTCGATTCTGAGCAAAGGAAGTGAAAGAGTGCTACTGCAAGTGAGCACAGAGTCGTGAAGACTTCAACACTTAGGCGTTGTTGAAGATTTTCCGCAAGGAATGCGTGAAAGAGCTTCTTTCGGAGGGAATTGAAGTCGTGGAAGCTCAGAAGAGATAGGTCTTAGAAGTTGTCGAAGGGCAGAGGAGAAAAGTTGTGCGTGAGCAGATTGCGAAGAGTAGACGCGGGTTGACGGACAAGTCTTGTGGAGAGACACTTCTTGTTCGGGGATTGCATAAGGAGGAAAGTGGACATGAAGTCTACAGTGCAGGCGGAAGAAGTTAGAAGTCTGGGAGAGCAGGGGCATCGATCGAAATCACGAGGAGCGTGACTCTCTTCGTGGATTGGACATATCGGTGTTTCGCGTGGAAGCGATTGAAAACTTGGCCGTGGAGATCGCGAGGAGCGAAGTTTCGAGGAATTTCATAGATCGTGGGGACCACGAGAGTGGGGACATGGCAGGTAGTCTCGGGACATTAGGTCTCGGGAGTTGAAGGGCTAAGATATTGGTCTCACAAGTGGCGAGTATGCGAAAGAGCGAGATCGCAAGATCGACATCTCGGCGCATCGCGTATTGGCGGTTGGAACCGTAAGTGTTGATTGTCGTGAATCGCGAGGTCGTGATATAGCAAAGTTCCGATAGCGGAGTAAGGGAAGTCAACGATTGACCGACATCTCAGGTCTCGAAGATCCGAGAGTCCAGGATTCAAATTTAAACTCGCGAAGGCGGGAAGTTCTGATCCTCTAAGTGCAGAGAGGGGGATCGAGTAAGGGAGAATCTGTGGGTAGATCTTCCGATAGGAAGACAGAAGAGTATTGTACTCTTTGGGCCGAGAGAAGAGAAGATCCTGGTGTAGGCGACCGTGCTACGAGGGGTGTGGTTCTCTTCAGTTGTGGTATCAGAGCGGGGATTTCTTTGCTTTCTATAGCAGAGAAGAGGATACATCATGCCGCTCAGAAGAGAAAGACAATCACCAGACCTAGAATATAGGGAGGTGAGAAGAAGAGGTAGACCAGCAGGAAATCCAGAAATGGAGCGGCAGATGAGAGATCTCTGAGCAAGGCTTGAGGAGATGGAGACAACACAAAGATGCGGAGTTGGTGCAGGGGATCTTAGTGATTCTGAGGTCAAATAAGAAGCTGGACATGAAGAACAGTTCATAGCAGAAGACGCATCGACAGAGCGGTTGATTAAAGCCATCGCAAGGATGGGTGCGAAGGCAAAAATGGGCATTCCAGTTTATGAAGGGAGTCTGGATGCAGAAGAGATGCTAGATTGGATAAGAGCTCTTGACACCTACTTCGACTATGAGGATATCGAAGAGGATAAGAAAGTCAAGCATGCAGTTACGCGCTTGAAGGGGCATGCAGCATTATGGTGGGACGAGCTACAAGCTGACAGATGCTGCAAAGGCAAGAAAAAGATCAAAAGCTGGGATCGAATGATCACGAAGATGAAAGCGAAGTTCATCCCAAGGGATTATAAAATCACTCTGTTCAGGAAAATGCAGAACCTGAGACAGAAGCTGATGACAGTCAAGGAATACACTGAGGAGTTCAACTGACTGAACATCATAGTAGGTCATCGGGAGAGCGATGATGAGAAGGTGGGGAGATACCTGAATGGTATGAGATATGACATTTAGGATGAATTGAGCATGCTGACCATCCAAACTGTAGAGGATGCGTACCATATGGCTCTGAAAGCCGAAGAAAAGCTGAGTCGAAAGAAAGGATAGTGAGGGCGAGGCAGAAGTCAGCCAAGAGGCAAAGCAGTTTCCCAGGAAAGAACTCAGAAGCCCAAGGAGGAATGGAAGAAACCTCAGGGAAAGGTTGAAAGAGGCGGAACCTCACAACAGAGGCAGCCATATGTTGAACAGAGAGGATGGCAGAATGATCAGCGAGAGGATTATGCTGATGCAAACACTCTTCCTCGTACTATAGGTCAAGGTAGAGGAAGAGAAGGAGTAATCACATGTTTTACATGTGGGAAGAATGGGCACAATTCATTCGAGTGTCCAGAGAAAAAGAAGGATGTAGGAGAAGCTCACATCACTAAAGCACAGAGGCGTGATGCTGAGTCAGAAGATGCAGACAACGGAAGATCGCTTGGGATGAATAAAGTCCTTTTGACACCTGAGAAGGAGGTGAAAATCTCAGTGCAAAGGGCCAGACTGTTCAGGACAACTTGCACAGCCAAGGACAGGAAATGCAAGGTTATCGTGGACAGTGGTAGCACGGATAATCTTGTTTCAGCCGAGATGGTGGAAAAATTAGAGCTGGAAACGACTTATCACCTGAGTCCATACAAAGTCTCATGGCTATAGAGAGGACATTAGGTGAGTGTTACCAAACAATGCTTGGTTGAGTTCAAAATAGGGGGATATAATGATAAGATTTTGTGTAATGTTATTCCCATGGATGTATGTCATTTGTTACTGGGTAGACCATGGCAATATGACAGAAATGTGATTCATGATGGGAGAATGAACACATATACTCTGGAGAAGAATGGGAGAACCCATAAGTTGCTTCCAATAAAGGATAAAGAGGTGAAGCCGGAAGTAAGCAATACAATACTTCTCATGAGTGGGAAGGAGATTCTCACAGAGATGGAGAAAAGGGAAGATCCACAGTTCTTTGTTGTCAGAAAACCGAGAATCGTTCTGACTAGCACAAGAGTGGATGATTTACCAGTTGAAGTTCAGGAATTGCTGGAAGAGTTCGCTGACATCATAGTGGACGAATTACCTCATTCGTTGCCACCGATAAGAAGTGTGAGTCATCACATAGACCTCATACCAGGAGCAAGTTTGCCAAATAAAGCCGCGTACAGGTTGACGTCGCAGGAGAATGAAGAGGTCAAGAGGCAGGTCCAAGATTTGATGGACAAAGGATTAGTCATGGAAAGATTGAGTCCATGTGTTGTACCGACAGTACTCAGTCCGAAGAAAGACGGAGGCTGGAGGATGTGCACTGATTCAAGAGCCATTAATAAAATTACCATCAGGTACAGATTTCCACTGCCGAGA
Organism: Picea glauca; assembly: GCA_000966675.3. Taxonomy (NCBI): domain Eukaryota; kingdom Viridiplantae; phylum Streptophyta; class Pinopsida; order Pinales; family Pinaceae; genus Picea; species Picea glauca. The sequence continues at coordinate 274,049 of JZKD02S2337744.1, forward strand.
ATGGATGATCTGATGGATTTCCTGAGTGGGGCAAATTATTTTTCAAAGATAGATTTGAAAAGAGGATATCACCAGATTCGCATGAGGGAAGGTGATGAATGGAAGACAACATTCAAGACAAATGAAGGTTTGTATGAATGTCTAGTCATGTTGTTTGGTTTGACAAACGCGCCAAGTACTTTTATGAGGTTGATGAATGAAGTCCTGAGGGAGTTCATTGGGAAATTTTTTATCATTTATTTGGATGATATACTGATTTACAGTAAATCAGAGGATGAACATTTGAAACATTTGGCCATTGTGATGAGAAAGCTACAACAGGAGAAGCTATTGATCAACATGAAGAAATGTTCGTTCATGAAGACAGAGCTCATTTATTTGGGTTTTGTTATTTCGGCGAATGAGTTGAGGATGGATCCAGAGAAGGTGGATGTAATAAAGAATTGGCCATCACCGAGAAATGTGTTCGAGGTGAGGAGCTTCCGTGGGTTGGCTAGTTTCTACAGAAAATTCATCAGGAATTTCAGTGGAATTAGCGCAGCGATGATGGACACAGTGAAGAAGCAACACAAGTCTTTTCATTGGACAGCAGAGGCTAAGAAAAGCTTCAATCTGTTGAAACGGAAGATCACAGAGCAACCAGTGTTGGTGTTGCCATATTTTCAGAAGACATTTCAAGTGAAATGTGACGCCAGTGGGTATGCCATAGGAGCGGTCTTGAGTCAGGAGGATAGACCAGTGGCATATTTCAGTGAGAAGTTGGATGACGCGAAGCTGAAATACTCCACGTATGATAAGGAATTTTATACTATCATACAAGCGCTGAAAAAGTGGAGGCATTACTTGATCCCAAATGAATTTATACTGTATAGTGATAATCATGCATTGCAGTTTGTGAGTCAACAGGATAAGTTGAATCAGAAACATGCAAAATGGGTTGAGTATATGCAGAATTTCACGTTTGTGATTAAACACATTTCGGGTACTGCTAACAAAGTGGTTGATGCTTTGAGCAGGAAATGTTTGTTGCTGCAGGAGTTTCGGGTCAAAACCTTGGGTTTTGAAAACCTTAAGGACATGTATGTAGGTGATGCAGATTTTGCAAAAGCATATGAAGCAGCTGAGAACCCAGTTCTCAGAGATCGGAGTCCTTAGATAGATTATATGATCCAAGAAGGATTGTTGTTCAGAGGCAATCAACTGTGTATTCCAATTTTCTCCATGAGGGAGAACCTGTTGAAAGAGAAGAACAACGGTGGATTGGTCGGACATTTCGGTCAAGACAAGACATTTGCCAAATTAAGCGAATCATATTTTTGGCCAGGCATGCGAGCGGATGTCAAAAGGTTTGTTGACAGGTGTCGAATTTGTCAGCATTCGAAAGGGAGGAAACAAAATGCAGGTCTTTATCAGCCATTGCCCATACCAGAGAGGCCATGGGAGGCGATAAGCATGGATTTTGTATTGGGTTTGTCGAGGACGCAAAGAGGAGTTGATTCTATCTTTGTGGTCGTGGACAGGTTTTCAAAGATGGCACATTTCGTACCATGCCAGAAGACCAGCGATGCGACGCACATCACAAACTTGTTTTTCAAAGAGATTGTTAGACTCCATGGATTACCGAGAAGCATTGTTTCGGACAGGGACACAAAATTCATAGGTCATTTTTGGAGGACGCTATGGAAGAAACTGGGAACTAATCTAGCGTTTAGTTCTGCTTATCATCCTCAGACAGACGGACAGACCGAGGCGGTCAACAGAGCACCATAGCAGTTGGAAAAATGTGTTTCCATAGGCAGAGTTTACATACAATGATTCGGTGAATCGGAGTACAGGGAAAAGTCCGTTTGAGATTATATACGGCAGGCAGCCGAGAGGAGTTTCTGAATTGCGAGATTCAGAACAGACTGTGACTAGCAGCGCTAGTGCAGAGGAATTCGCTGAGGCGATGCAGGAACTTCACAGTCAGGTGAAGCAACGACTGATGAAATCAAGTCAGGAGTAGAAACGCAGGGAAGATCAACATCGGAGACAACTTCAATTTAAAGTTGGTGATCTGGTTCTCGCACATCTGAGGAAAGAGAGGTTCCCGAGGGGAACATATAATAAATTTAAAATGAAGAAAATTGGACCATGCAGAGTCCTGAAGAAATTCAGAGAAAACTCTTATGAGATCGAGTTGCCGGATAGCATCGGAATATCTCTGATATTCAACGTAGCAGACTTATACCCATACAGGGCTGGATAAACAGAAACTGGAACAGATGAACCAGTAATCCAGTGGATGAAACAATTGCCAGTAGCAGAGAAGTCGCAGATGGAGTGCATACTGGACAAGCGAGTGGGAAAAAGGACCAGGAGAAAGGAATACTACGAGTATTTGGTCAAGTGGAAGAATCACCCAGTGGAAGATGCTAGCTGGGAGACAGAAGCAGTGATACAGAAGCATGGACAAACCATGTAGGAGCTCATGGACAGGAGCCCATGAATTTATTTATTTTCGAGCGAGGGAGTATGATGCAAGAGCATCGCCAACGCATCAAGCGAGCCAGCGCGGAAGCAGAAAAGACAGCTGGACAGCGCCAGCACAAGTTTTGAAACACCTTGATATTGTTGCGCAAAACATAAATGTGTAGATTTAATGAAGCGCACTTATACATGTAATGGACCTTGAGCGGATAAGCTCTCGTCCTTAGGTAGATGAGGCATTTAATAGATTTAATGTAAAGTACATAGGAATTTAATTCTAGATTTGATAGTTTTAGAGCTCGAGAGGGAGAACGAAATATAGACACCCTCCTTTGTACATTGTAAAGGGACTCAGGAATTATCAAGCATTCTAAAGAGAAGAGCACGCAGAGAAGCGTAGGAAGAACTTCCATGTACAGACATTGAATTAATAGAAAAGTTTTAATTCAATTCCATGGTTGTGTTACTCTTTGTGTATTGTTGATATTATGCTCATGTATGTTTTCTTCTTGCCGTACATTTGCTTTTATATGCTGTGTATGTGATTTCATGGTTAAAGTGAAGTCTGAGAGAACAAGGAGTTAGTTTCAATTGTTTCTCTAAGTGAGCCAGAGAATTCCTGAAAGGAGTGCAGTTGAATTTGTCTGCAAGGAGCGCGTGACTACAGGGTTCAATTAGAGGAAACTTTTGTTCTAAATTCTGAAGTGTAGGTTTGGCACCGGAGCCGTGCAAGGTGTGCACAGGCGTGAAGAAGTCTCAGAGTTGCGATTCTGAGCAAAGGAAGTGAAAGACTACTACTGCAGGTGAGCGCAGAGTCGTGAAGACTTCAACACTTAGGCGTTGTTGAAGATTTGCCGCAAGGAATGCATGCAAGAGCTTCTTTCGGAGGGAATTGAAGTCGTGGAAGCTCAGAGGATATAGGTCTTAGAAGTTTTCGAAGGGCAGAGGAGAAACGTTGTGCGTGAGCAGATTGCGAAGAGTAGATGCAGGTTGATGGACAAGTCTCATGGAGAGACACTTCTTGTTCGGGGATTGCGTAAGGAGGAAAGTGGACGTGAAGTCTACAGTGTAGGCGGAAGAAGTTAGAAGTCCGAGAGAGTAGGGGCATCGATCGGAATCACGAGGAGCGTGACTCTCTTCGTGGATTGGACATATCGGTGTTTCGCGTGGAAGCGATTGAAAACTTGGTCGTGGAGATCGCGAGGAGCGAAGTTCCAAGGAATTCCGTAGATCGCGGGGACCACAAGAGTAAAGACATGGCAGGTAATCTCGGGACATTGGGTCTCGGAAGTTGAAGGGCTAAGAGATTGGTCTCACAAGTGGTGAGTACGCGAAAGAGCGAGATCGCGAGATCGGCATCTCGACGCATCGCGTATCGATGTTTGGAACCGTAAGTGTTGATCGTCGTGAATCGCGAAGTCGCGATATAGCGAAGTTTCGATAGCGGAGTAAGGGAAGTCAGCGATTGACCGACATATCGGGTCTCGGAGATCCGAGAGTCTAGGATTCAAATTTGAACTCATGAAGGCGCGAAGTTCCGATCCTCCGAGTGCAGAGAGGGGGATCGAGTAAGGGAGAATATGTGGGTAGATCTTCCGATAGGAGGACAGAAGAGTATTGTACTCTTCGGGCTAAGAGAAGAGAAGATCCTGGTGTAGGCGACCGTGCTACGAGGGGTGCGGTTCTCGTCAGTTGCACATATTTCTTGATATGGAGGAATTTCACATGGGAAATATCGTCTACCCTGCAATCCAGAGAGCCATTGACTACATTCATATTACCGTCTTTTCTAATTGTTTCCTTGAGTCACACTAGTTTGATTTGTATATAACTTGAAAGGAAGGGATTTATCATCTTTGCAGCAGAAGCCAATTCCTAATCTACTTGGTTATGATATGATTAATTTCCATTACCATTTTATGATTGGTCCAGTCCAGTTTATTTGTTGTAAAAATAAATGTGGTTTATTTGTGATGTGCATGATTTCAAGCTTAATGCCAGGATAAATTGTTCTTTAGGTATGTTCAAATTGTTGTTTATTTTCCGTTATTTCTATGGGAATTAAGAAGTGTAGAGATAAATAGGGATTTTCATGTATAAATTCAATTTGGGCATCAATAGTTTCTGGGTTCCAAGTATGAATGAAGTAAATTTTGGTCATCATTGTAATTGAAAAGCATTGTTTGGTGTATTTATGACTACAACTTAGCTTTAATGGCCACATGAGTTGATTAATTCAATAGTGACTACTCAAGTCTGTATAGATATTAAGATAATTATTTATATCTAATATCATATATCTCTATGTGTATTATTTGACGTTAAAAAAAAAAAACAGATAGATAATTCATGTACTTAAAATTCATGTACTTAACCTCAAACTTTATACTTATTTTTTAGTGCTCCACTTGGAAGATGCTTTTAATTGTATTGGGTGATTGAGCGGAGTGGTTAGGGTTTTGCGACTCTTTTAAAAAGATTTATTTTCTCTTCTTCTTTGGCATGACTTCAATAACATTGTATGAATCTTCCCCTTTAATGATTCTTGACTTAATATAAAATTTGTTACAATTTTAATTATAATATTATATTAATAAGTAATGTTAATTAATTGTTATATATATATGATTTACATATTTAAAGGAAATATTGTTTTTAAGTGTAAAATAATATTGTTTTTAAGTGTAAAATGATAATAATATTATAATAATGATATTTGCTTAAAAAAAAAATTAAGCTTCACATGTTGCATTCAATAATTTTCCATGAAATGCACACATCTTCCAACTCTTGTCTATATATCTGATGAATTAATTTATTACTCATTTTCTTCCAGCCCATTTATGTATTTCAGATTTCACTGGAAGCTATTAATCAAAATATTATTTTTTATTCTTATATAAATAAATCTTTCAAACTTCTATCTTTAGCTATGGTTGGATTGTTGGAATTCTTCTCAATCTCCATGTATTTACAAACCAATTTCAATATCTATGAGAAATGATATTCGTTATATTCATCTCTTGAATTCAATAGATAAATGGTTTTACAAACCAATCTCAATCTGTGTCGAGAGATTATCTTTGTTAGCAACAATCCTCATCTCCTAAATTCAATAGATAAATGGTTTTACAAACCAATATCAATCTATAGAGAGATTATCTTCATTAACAATAATCCTCGTCTCCTCAATTCAATAGATAAATGGTTTTACAAACCAATCTCAATCTTTGTGAGAGATGATCTTCGTGATTAATAATTCTCATCTCCTCAATTCAATAAATAAATGTTACTTTGATTTTTTTTATTGTTGTCAAATCTTTTAATTATGTTAAGTTGAATATTTTCTTTATTTGTCAACTTGGTTTTGTTTATGGTTTGAAATGTTGATTTTTTTAGCTTGGAAAAATCTAGTTTGAAAAATAAAATACACTAGATTTGGTCTATATTTGTTTATATTATATTATTTATCGAAGAATTTCGTGAATACTTAGGAGATGATAAAAGTTTATAGGCCCTTCGCACATTTGAGCAAGTTACTTCAAGATGATAAAGTCTTATGAGCCTTTATGTATTGGAAGCGTAGAAACCTCGTATGCATATGCCACAAGGACCAGGAATCTCATAAATACTTGGGAGAGGATAGCTTCTTATCGGCCCTTTAACATATTTGAGCAAGTTCTTTGATAAATGGGGCAATAATTTAAAAAAAAATTATATATTTATATTGGTGATATTTAAGAAATATTTATATTTAGGTTGTATATGTGTTCTGTATTTTTTTATTCTTGCTGGAATTGTTTATATTGTTTATCAAAGTCACAAGAACAGGAAATTTCTCTGAATACTTCAGAGAGGATAAAGGTTTATAGGCCGTTCACACATTTCAGCAAATGATTGGGAGAGGATAAAGTCTTATGAGAAACCTAGTATTCATCTATTATAAGAAAAAGGTATTTCATAAATACTTAGGAGAGGATAATTGTTTATGGGTTTTTATAATGTGTTTCTTTAGAATTTATAGGTTCAAATCTAGAGGGGTAGGGTATCTACACTTCTGTAGATTTTAGTATTCAAATGGATGTGTGGGGGAGGTTCTTTGTTGCACAAACAAGAGGATCTCATACACCAATTTGATTTCTAAATTGATCATTACCTTAAAATTAAGTTAGTAATGATTCAAGGAAGGAATGTGAATCACATGATTCAAAGAAGATTGAAGTGTGAGATTTATCTGGTATACATTTCTTCTTGCTTTTTATCGTAGTCTTTGATGGCTGAACCTTAGCGTTTAAGCTTGGAGATGAACCTATAAAGCTTAAGTACTATGAGGTATTGTTAGGAATGTGCAGTCTAGAGTTTGTCAAGGGTTTGGAGCTTACTATTGTGTTTCAACTGTTGAACTTGAGAAACCTGCTATTTAGTACCTCTTCTCACATACTAAAGGTAGTTGTAATGACATAAATAACGTGTATCGTATTAAATTGTAGAATAAATTTTTATTACTTCAAATTCAGACTTTTTAACAGAGAACATTTTTTGGAATGTTAGAAACAAAAACATGCTTGAGTTCTAAAAATTGAGAAATCTAATTACTAAAAACAATCTTCCTTATTTAATTTAGGAATTTGATTATCTTCCTTTTTCAATGTTTCATAGATCCAACTAGTAATACCTTGTAAAGTTCCAGCTCACACATTTTTCTTAGCCAGGAAATAGAGCCAAGTAATAGAATTTGAGATTCAATGATTCAGTGATCATTGCAACTCTAGAAAAGAAAGAAACATACAAAGAATGTATTAAATATTTATTTAACTAAGGAGTCATTGAATAGATCACCATAAGTGTTTTTTTGCAGGTCAAAGTGATAAGGTATTTCACTACCTCCTCAATTGACCTATATTTATATTTAAGGTTGGGTTGTTAACAATTATATTGACCCTCTAACATTAGAACTCCTAGTAACACTTTATTGCATTTTACCACTCTAGAATGGGACTGTTTACTATAAGTTTTAGGGTTTCATAGAAATTTATGACAATTCTCTTTTTTTTTAACTTTTTGTGGATGGATTTTTTTTTTTTTTTTCTAAGAAGGTTTTTTTATGCTATGGACCATGTGCAGAAATATTTGTATATTTTATGAACTTTGTGTTGGAAAGCATCCACAATTTTGTACTATCAATTTGCAATATTTGGCTTCTGAAATCTCTTGATTTGTTGAGGAATGTTTTAGACAACTTGCATAATGTAGCTAACATCTTTTAGTTACAGAATGATTATTATGGGGAACTATTTGCTCCTAATTCTCTTTAGGTATTGAATGAGTATGATGGAGAACTATTCAAATAGATTTAAAGATATTTAGTGTGTGTAAATCTTTACATCATTTTTTTTTCCTATTTGGTATATGTGAACAATATATTTAAGAAATATAGAGAGAGTTGTCTCTAAACACTAAGCAGGTTGATCCCTTCCTTCCACCAACATCTTTGGAAAACATCATAATTCAGCCTTATATTGACATATGTTGAATCTCAATTTCAACCATGATAATGTCCATGTTCGTTAATCTAATTAAGAAATTATAGGCAGAAACTAACTGCTTCACAGCTATTTCCCTCGTTAAATTATCAAAAACAATGCATCTAACAATATTTATAAAATTATATACAATGCAACAAGGTTAATATAAAAACATATTTTTCTGTACAATTAAAAATATAAAAGAGAATAATATAAAGTGATTAGAACCTGACTCTTTGAAAAAATTCCTCTACTATTTTGTCCCTGTCCATGGTATCTGTTATTTCTCGAATCTCCATTGAAAATTATTTTCAAACACCATATAAAATATTATAGTCAATAGTCATAATTTTATAGAGTAGATTTTCTTCTTTCGAAAATAATCATTAATTTATTCTCTTAAAATATAGACCAATATAGTTCATGTAACTAAGCTCTCTATACAAGTTGTAAGAAATGAGCTTTAAGACATGAGCTCTCTATAAATGTTTTGTCGCTTGTTGTAGAGTTTACCCAAATATTTCTTTAATCCATTAAGTTTTTATTTTAAGTTACATTACCCAAATACTTATTTAATCCATTAATCTTTTATTTTAAGTTACTTTTGACATTTCTTGACTTACCTAGCAAACAAATACAAGCATCTAGACAAATCACTTATATCATGTAAACAAGTACTTTTGGCATTATATACATATAGATTTTAAATTACTTATACGACATTTCGTGACTTATCTACTATTGTTTGCATTTCTTAACTTATTTTAAGTTACTTTTTGGTATTTCATTCCTATCTCTAATGCACATGCCTATGGAAAATCACAAGGCAATAAACCTGAAAATATTAGGCTGCAATTAATTACTCCTTTTGATTCAAATTATATCATTGATGTTTCTCCCATGCCATCTTACAATTTCAATCACTATTTTTTTCCAATTGTGTTAAGACAATAGAATCTTTTAAAATCATTCCATGTTAGGTTATAGTCTTTAAACGTAAATTATTCGACTGCAAGTAATTATTCCTCTTTATTCAAATTATAATATTGATGTTTCTCCCATGCCATCTTACAATTTCAATCACTATTTTTTCCAATTGTGTTAAGACAATAGAATCTTTTAAAATTGTTTTAGGTTATAGTACGTTAGGTTATAATCTTCAAAAGTAAATTGTGTTTTTTTCTATAAAAGTTTTTAAGTATTTTAAAATATTTAAGAAACAATCTTTAGATTAAAAGTGATATAAAAATTATTGTGGTGAGTTGATTAAAAATACTTAAATATGTATTGAATAAAGGAAGTGAAATGTTGTAAATTCCTTTAGATTCGTGAATCCTTGTGTGCGTGTGACTGCTCTAGTGCACACTTGCCTTCAGCGAGCTTGATACCTTCACCATGGCCCCAGGAGGGGGCCCCGAGGCTCTTCCCCCTCCTCCTCCAGAGATCACGGCTTTCAGGAAGTTGATCGCGTCCAACTGCAAATTCCCAGCGACAAAATCTCAGCAGAAGTTTGTTAAAAAATTGGATAACATCCCTACAGTCGCCCTCCCTATAGAAGAACATTCTTGATCTGCATTGAACTTAGCTGAAAGGGGGATCATTGGGAAGTTCATAGGCCTATTCCCCTCCCCCAAAGCCGCACATGTGTGCGTGCAGAGGAATTGTCATCCTCTAGACACAAAAGGTATCAAAAGCCATCTTGTTGGTAAGGGTTTCTTTGTATTCATTTTTGACAATGTAGAAGATAGAAACCTCAATTTTAGGAATGGGTCATATTTTATGGGCCCTCAGGGTCTTTACTTGAATAAATGGACACCTAATTTTGATCTGATACAAAGATGTGTCATCGACAGTCCCATTTTGGGTGCATCTCCTTCACTTACCTTTGCATTGTTGGAATTCGAAGTCATTAGAATCCATTGGCAACACCCTTGGAAAATATATCAACCGAGCAGAGAGAAAGGATCATTATTCCTACTTAAGAATATGCGTCAAGGTAGAACTAGAAGTAGGTCTATTGAAAGCCATACAACTAACAATCGAAGACTGGTCTCACATCCAAGAATTGGACTATGAACAATTTCCATTTAAATGCAGACATTGTCATGGCTACAGACACTTTGCACGACATTGCGAAAAGAAGGTTGAGGAAGTTGTGTAGAAATTGAAAGGAGAAAAATGGACACAGGTTCATAAAGCAGCCCCAACAAAGAAAAAGAACAGAACCAAAGTGAAAGGGGAGCCAATGGGGACTGGTGCTCCCACCACGAGGCAGGTTCAAGGGGAAGGGAGATCAACCCCTTCAAGAGAAAAATCTTCTAAAAACACTTTTGAAATCCTCAACACACCATCAGAAACTCCAGAACCAACAATCAAGGAGACTGAGCGGCAGAAACTTCCTCTCGCAATGGATAAATACAATGTAGAGGTAATACAAACGGTTTCCCCATTAGGAACCTCCTCCTCCACCTCCTACGCAGAAATGACAAGAAAGAAACCACCAGAAAACTCTGGATCCTCGGAAGACAAGACTTTTGAGAGGCCCTCGAAAAGAGCAAGGAGGAAATCTCATAAGGAAGCTAGAGAAGAATAAGAGGAGAGGCAAAATGCAAGGAAGATAATCCACTATTGAAATTTCCATCGAGAGAAATATCAGAACTAGGCCCCATAAGGGAGGTCCTACCCACTCCATTCCCAATAAATAATGTGCTTAGTCTCCTGGAATTGCAAAGGCTTGGGGAATCCATTGAAAGCCGAAGAAGTCAAAGACATCTTGAAAATTGAATCTCCCGAGATCCTCATGCTCCAAGATACTACAATTGAAGAGGAAACCCTTCTAGAAATTAGAAAACTAAAATGGAAGAAAAATGCAAGGAAGGCCATTAGTGCAAGGGGATCATCAGGCGGTCTCGCAACACTATGGTTAGAGGACAAGTTTCATCTAGAAAGATCCTTTGAGACTCGGCATTGGATTTTCACAAAACTTAGACACTCTTCAAGTAATATTACCTTCCCACTCTTCAATATTTATGTTCCTGTCCTCTTTAATGAGAAGAAATATTATTGGCAATCTTTATCAGATTTTTTAGAAATTTACTCCTTGAAGAACATAATTTTGTATGGAGATCTTCACTTAGTTTTCAAACAAAAAGAAAAGAGAGGTGGCAAAAGTGGTAGGAACCAAATGCTACCCTTTGTTGAGGAACTAGTTCACCAGTGGGATCTCCTTGACTTCAAGCCTACGAAAGGACTCTACACTTGGAAAAACAAAAGAGTTGGGGTTGATCACATCTCAGCTCACTTGGATCGGTTCCTAGTCCAGAGCTCATTCTTGCTGGAAAAGAGGTTAATCTCTTCCAAAATTCTCCCAAAACCGACTTCTAATCATAAGCCCATTCTCTCACATTTGGAAGAGGAAGAAAACTTGGGCCCAATACCATTTTGTTTCATTCCACTTTGGACAGAAAAGGAATGGGTTCATGGAAACTGTACTAATGTCCTGGTCCACACCAGTTACAGGGTCACCTAGTTTCGTGTGGGAGCAGAAGTTAAAGGAAATGAAGCTTTCTTTGAAATTATGGATTAAAAAGCCCAATAATACCCCCTCTAGTCACAGAAGAGAGACTATTCAATAGTTAACAGATCTACAAATGGAAATGGAGAGAAAGGATATCACCATTTTATAAATAGAGAAGGAACAAGTTGCTCAAATCAAATCCTTCTGCACTTTCCTCCAAGAAGAAGAGTATTGGAGGCTTAAGTCTCGTATCTTTTGGATAAAAGTTGGAGATCGAAATACCTCTTTATTCCATCAGCAATGCAGAGCCTGACTTTTCCGAAACCATATTCCTGAAATTGCCTCTACAGATGGGTCGGTCCACAAAGGTTTTGATCAACTTAAAATGGCAGCAAAAACTCATTTTCATAACCTTTACAAAGAATATTGAGTTGGTAGTGAGGAGGTCACCTATGAATTCTTCTCACACATCCCTTTTCTTGTAAGAAGGAAATACAAATCAACCCTCATGGAGCCTTTTACAGAAGAATAAATCTACAATGTTGTTTGGTCCATGGAGCCCGACAATGCTCTAGGGCCAGATGGCTTCTCAATCCATTTTTATATAACATGTTGGGAGTTGATTTACTGAGAATGATTAAAGCATTCCAACAAAAAGAAAAAGTGGGAGGTATCACTAACTCCACTTTCCTAGCTTTAATCCCCAAAGAAGTGCCTATGGGATCCTTCGATAGATTCACGCTTATTTCTCTTTGCAATGCTTCATACAAAATTATTTCCAAGCTAATGGGAAACATAATTAATCCTTTGTTAGGGAAACTCATTTCTCCCATACAAAGTGGATTTTCCAAAGGGAGACATATCTTGGACAATGTAATTCAGGTGCAAGAAGCCTTGCATTCCAGTCATCAATGAAAGGAGAAAAGGATGCTCACAAAGCTTGACATGGAAAATGCATTTGACCAGGTAAACCTCTCTTTCCTTTACAAAGTTCTTCTTTATTTTGGTTTCAGTTATAATTTTGTCAATTTGATTAAAGATTGTACTGAAAATACTTGGATATCTCGGCTAGTAAATGGTAGACTGGCCAATTATTTTCAAGCCTCGAGGGGAATAAGGCAAGGCTTCCCTCTTTCCCCTTTCTGGTACATCCTGATGGAAGATTCATTAGGTAGAAAGTTGATTGTTGAAAAGAAAGCAGGGCAGTCCTAGGTATTAGGTTGATGAAGGGCCTTGATCCAATCAATCATGCCTTATTTGCTGACGAATCTCTTATGTTGGGTGGAGCCTCCATAAAGACTGCAAAGGTCTTCAGTGAAATCCTTCAAATCTTCTGCAGTATCTCTGGAGCGCTCATCAATAAAAGGAAAAGTGTGGTGTATGTGTGAAATGTAAACCAACAAACTATCTTGCAAATCACCCATTTCTTGGAATTCTCGGGCTTTGCTTCATGGGAAAAAATCAAATACCTCAGGCTACCCATAACTCTGTGTTCCAACAAGTTTTCATTGTGGATTGAAGTAATAAGAAAAATCAAGTCCAAAATCAAATCTTGGGGAGGTCAGTGGCTCACTAATGCTAGGAAACTCACTCTTATAAAATTGGTCCTATCTTCCTTACCAATCTACCAGGCAGGGGTGATTTTAAGGATGGAAATTTATTTTAAAATGTAGAAACCTTGGCGAATCTTACTAATCCTTCACATGCCAAGTATAAAATGTTTGGCGATATTTTTGTAAGAATATTCAAATTTCTAAGGATTTTATATCGTTTATATAAAAGTTTGGCGATTTTTAAGGTAAAATAATTTTATCCTATAGAATTTGGGCGAATCATTTTAAGAAAAGAGAATATGGTTTTGGGAAAAACCATGGAAAATTAGCCCATGAGAGAAATTTAGCCCCTAAAATCATCCTTGCTACCAGGCATCCTTCCTTCTAGCTCCAAAGACCATCATTGAACAAGTTTCAAAAATGATTCGAGACTTTCTCTGGCGAGGAGGAAAAGGAAACCAAAATAAATTTCACTTAGTAAACTGGGACACTGTCAAACACCCATTCCCTGAAGGAGGTTTACAGGTAAGAGATCTCGGTCTAGCCAACATTGCATTGGGTGGAAAAATTATTTGGAAACTCTACTCAAATTGCAAACATCTTGTAAGTCAAATTTTAAGGAAAAAATACCTCAAAGGGGCTTCTTTGAGAAACCTCCAGGCATAAAACACTCCCAAAGGCTCGTTGATATGGAATCGCTATCGACGTGGGCTAGAATTCTTCAAAAAATGGTTGTATCGTATCCCTATAAATGGGAATAATATGTCGATGTGGCATGACAACATCATGGGCCAGCCACCCCTTGACAACTCGTATGAAATAAAAGAGGTATGTATGTGGCTTATGCAGCATGGAATTAATAAACTAGCAGATATATCCTCCTGGGATGCTTCAAGGAATTGGCGGTCTTGGGTATTCCCCAGAATTCCAGAGCATCTACAAAATCAAAAGAACCTCCTCTTAGTAGCGTTGATGGGTTTAGCACATGTTCATCTTCTTTTGACATAAAAATGGGGTTGGGGTAAGACTGGAATTTACACCGCAGCACATGGCTTCACCTCCCTTCAATATCACCAAGTGTCAATCCAGTAAACATCAATCTGGAAGCAGGTCTAGGATCCTCTCGGTCTACCCAAAATTAATTTCTTCTTCTAGGTTTTAATGCATAAGAAAGTGTTGACTGGAGAAAAACTAACAAAAAGAGGTATTATCGGACCGCATAGATGTTATGTATGTTGTAATGATATAGAAACTATGGATCACTTGTTTGTGGATTTTCCATTCACCCAAGAAGTTTGGAAGCTCTTCCTTCACGACCTCAATGTCATAGCTCCAATGCATATTACAATGGTAACATTATTCTCCTCCTGGAAGGCATGATATCCTCATGCAGTCCAAAGAAAGTCAATATAGAATAGAATTTGGTAGGCCATACCCAAATACTTATGCTGGAAAATATGGTTGACCAGAAATGACTAGATCTTCAACAGCTCTATGCACTCTCCTTCGATGATGGTTGCCAAAACAAAAGATCTCCTCCTTGAAATAGTGGCACATCACTCCTTCAAGAACGAAAATTCTCTCCTCCCCGAAGAAAAGAAATGGCTAGGAACCTTTATACTATGGGACATAAAAAAGTTCATTGTCCACCCCTTCAACACTGCAGGATGACATTTACAAGACACGGATGCAGTTTTTCAAGCTTGGTGGAGGAAGCAGGGAAAATCATCGATTTTGTTTTTACGACACCTCCCAAGGAAACCCAAGGATTGCGGGAGCAGGCAGAGTGATTTACGCCCCGGATGGTTCTTGAAAAGATAGTTTCAGCTAGGGATTAGGACAAAGGACTAATAATCAAGATATAATTCTAGGGATGCTAAAAGCCTGTCAAATAGCTCAGGGAAATGGCAATAAAGAAATACAAGTTTTCAGAGATTATGAAATCATGATAAAGATATTAAACTTGGATGATCACTTCAGCAATCCAGTGCTCAACAAGACTTTGCAAAGGTTGCGGTATGTGTTGAAAGATTTCTCCTCCTCCCACTTTTTCCACATCCTACGTGGATCAAACAAGGAAGTAGATGCAAAGGAAAACATTGGATGTCTCTTGCCTCAAGGATAAATCAGAAAAAATGATGAAGCACCTTCATGAATTCCTATCCCGTAGGTTTGGTTTTACCTCTATCCCCAGCTATGTAAGGAAGGGACAAGTTGTAATTCGGATAAGTGGGTTGTTGAATCCTTGTAATGATGGTTGATTTGGCTTCAGCCCAGCTGATATCTAAATAAAATAAAAAAATATAATCGTTTTAGTTAAAAAAAAAAATTACTTGAATATGTAATAATGTTTTTAAATGTAAATCATTATATTTTACTTTATTTTTAAGAGAGAATTTTTTTTATTTTTTAAAAGTGTTTATTTTATATTTTATAAATACAAAGATTTGTGATTATTTTAGTAATTTTTTTTTAAAAGAAAAATTGCAATATTGTAGATTATTAGCTTTAACCTTTGTTGATATAATTTTAAAACCACAATATAAAAAAACATCATTATGAAAACCTACCACCTAAAATACACATCAATAATTTCCTTACTACAATATGCAAAAACATTATTGTGAAAACCTACCCACTTCAAATACACATCAATAATCTCCTTACATACCAAAAAAAAAAATGAGTACTTTAGCAACCAAATACAATTTTAAAATTAAAAGATGGTTTCAACATAGATTATACACTTGGAAAGGGGTGAAAGAGAAGTATAATTAGAAGTCTGATGTGTGTTTGGAAAGGAAGTATAATTAGAAGGCTGACGTGTGTTTGGAGGATAAGGTGATGTTTGGCAAATTGCAGGTGTGAAGAGTGGTGGTGGTGGAACATTGAAGCCATTATCCATTTGTTAAGTCTAAATTGGGTCTTTTTTGAGCAGAGTGCTTGCAGAATCATGGTGGAAATGGCGTGGATCTAGAAATGGTTATGATAGATATGTTGGGGAGTTAGGAGTGTCTTCGACACCATGCTTGGAATTTACAAGGGTGTATATGCTTTTCATGATAGAGGAAAACCATGCTTCTCGAAATTGAGCTTTTGGGCTTTTTGGAATTCAGAGTGTGTATATGCCTCTCATGATAGAGGACAACCATGTTTCTCCAAATTGGGATTTTGGGCTTTTTGGAATTCGGAGCATGTATATGCCTCTCATGATAAAGGACAACCATGTTTCTCTAAATTGGGCTTTTGGGATTTTTGGAATTCAGAGTGTGCTCCCATGAATATTGTTTGGGCTCTCAATCAATTGGTATCACGGGTTCATTCAAGGATCATTAGGGCCTTGTTCATCTTTGTGGATTTTTGAGATATTACTGGTTCATTCAAGGATCAATAGGGCTTTGTTCATCTTTGTGTATTTTTTAGAGGATGACAAGAAAACGCATGGTGCATAGATAAGATGTGCATAGTAGAACTTAGGAAATGTAGAGTTGGCAGCAAGGTGAAGGCATAGTTAATGATTTCATAGTAGGACTTACGAAATGTAGCCAATCATAGTTGATTCTTTGATGAAGTTAATAGTTCATGGTAGGACTTATGAAATGTATCCAACCATAGTTGATTATTTTATGAAGTGAAGAGGGTAGTGGATAAATTGAGTGTAGGGTGAGATAATAGAGGGGTGCCAATGATAGTTTATTCTTTGATGAAGTTAAGAGGGTAATGGATAAAATGTTAGATTGGATTTTGGACATTGGATTTTTGAGAAATAGGGAAACCAAATTATTTAAGTTAATTGATATATATTGGCATATGAAGACTTTCAGTGTCATGACAGTGGAGGCGGGAAGTCAGAGGTGCATAATAGGTGCATAATAGATTGAACCAGTTGGAAGGGAAATGAGATCATATAAATAAAAAATATGACAATCGATTTATGGTTAGAAGAAAGAAGTGTGTTAGGATATTTATACACTTAGGATTTAGTTAAGATAAACTTTGTCTAATGTGTCTTTAGATAAAAATGTATTTCTTAGTGTGTTTCTTTAGTATGCATTTGTAGTTATGTAATTTGATGATCACGATATGTTTTAGACATAGAGTGATCCGACGACTCATATTATCCTTGATCTTAATGTCTACATTGATCAGTGGTTGAATGTCTGATTGGTATGTGATCTCTATTTAAAGAGCATGGAGGGGCATTCGTTGATGATCGATTGTGACAAAGTCATATATTTTATTTTATTTTGTATTAATATATTTCCTCAAGTGGTCCCATTGGTTGGGGTGGTGGATTATTCCCTTTTTCGAGGGATTTAAACACATAAAAACATCAGTGCATTGATGTTTTATCTTGTTGTGTGAGTGATTATTGGAGGTGTTCATTCTATGTGAGAGTACCCTATTTTGTTGAACATGGTATCATAGCCCATTTGAAGACTTTCTCTTGTTGTTGATCGAGATCTTGAGTTCGTCTTGTCTCATTTCTGGGTTTTGTTATTTTAATACATTTTTGGGTTGAGAGAATTGTTCCAGAGTGTTTCTTTCAGTTAGAAACATTTTTTGTTTCATTCAAAAATGTTTCAGCTTGCTCTAGATACTACGATTTTAGTCAAATCCGAAGGTATAAACTTTGAATACATCATTTGTTTTTTAAATTACAAAGTTAATATTTTTGTTTTCTATTTTTTTTATTATTATTAAATGTATTTCTTGGTTTTAGTAGGTTTTTTCTCTTTTTGGTTTGCATATTTTTTTTGTTGTTTTCTTTGTGCAATCCTGGAAAATCATAAACAACACGATTTTTTTTTTCTACGTATGCTCTTCGTTTTGAATTGTATGTGAGATTAGTAAATTAGAAATAGAGAGAAAACTTGCATTTTCTGGGTAAGTTAATTGAAATGTAATGCCATTATTGTTGAGATTCAATTTTTTTTTTCCAAAATTTCACTTGTTTTTGTATGGACACATGGAAACAAGGATTTTTAGGGTAAGCATGCACTTTGAAGTAGAGTTCCAATATTGCCAATAATAACAACACCCCCATATTCCTTTATTAAAAATGTTGTGTGTTTTCCACTAACTCACTTAGATGAAAGTTGTTTATTTATTTAATAGAAAAAATTCAATTCAAGTCTCCTTTTTTTTTATCCAGGTGGATATTGGTGGCCACCCACCTATTCCAACTGTCTCCTCTTGTCCATTTTAGTTCAACACGTTCTTTTGTACTTATTTGTAATTGTGGGTTCCACACTTCTGGGGTTGTCTGAAGCCCTACACATGTTCCAGGTCAATATTGGTGACCTCTCACCTAATCCAACTGACTTATTTCATATGTTTTCATGTCAGCACATCTTGTTGTACTTCCAGGACCGTTTTGGTGCCATAAACAACATTTTGTTGGCTCACCACATTCAAACTATAAACTGAATCCGAGTTTGATGACGTAATGTGTAGTTCTATAAAAGACCTTTCCAATGGGCTATCACGGGCCTAAAACGAAGTTTGTGTGCAAAAGTTACGACCACGGGAAGTTGAGGTACCAACTTACCCATAGGGGCCCACATGAATTTTGGTGTTTCACCTCCTACGGTTAGGTTTTTGGATATCTATGGTTTTGGCATTCATGAGTAATATCAAAAAGGCCTATGGAGCCTCATTGTAATCATGTTTCTCAGACTGATGTGCGTAGCAGCCACATCTCTTCTTAGAGATAGATACCACCATTTGAGCAAGTGTTTCAGTTCTGCAGTTTTACATTTTCAGCCTATTTTATTTATTCTATATAAGATATTGTTCACTGGATATTTGTGTTCTCTGTGTTTATTGTATTTAGTCTAGTAATCAATTTGTTCCTCTCCTAAATCTGGATCAATGGTATTAGAGTGGTCTGCTCTTCATTTATTGTTCTTCATGCATGTCCCCGATAAGATCTAGGTATAATAAATTGGGACTCGAACCAATCGAGACGTTACCAGATCGGGGTCGAGCCCAAAAAAAACCCATGGGAGATGAAAAGAAAGATGATGGAGCATGAGATCCTATTAAAATGTTGCTCAAGAAATCCCTCACGCGACAAAGGAATGAAATGATGGACAACTTTGTGCAGATCCTTCGATGGCTGCCCATAGGAGAAGCATCTTCATCAAGAAGCCATGCAACCCCCTTGAAGGTACAAGTAAATTTTGATATTACATTATTTAAAGAAATGATAGATGTGAATGTTGTATATAAATGGTTGAATCTTATCGAAAGGTATTTTTCGGTCCACAATTTTTCTCACACGGAAAAGATTACTTTTTCACTCCTCGACGCCATCCCCCATGTTAAATATTGGTGGGATACTTACTCTGAGTAAAGGTTCGGAGAGGAATCTGAAATATTTATGGTTTCCCCTACATGGGATTCCTTCCAGGACACCATTAAATAAAAATACTACCCTGTTGGAATCTACGAGGACCATTACACCAGATGGACCACCCTGCGTCAAGAAAGGGACCAGACAATACTAGATTTCACCAATATTTTTCATACCCTGGGCACCAAATTGGGTATCAAAGACTCTGAGCGACATCTAGTGCTCAAATATCATGGTTGTTTGCATAGATACATTCAAACATAAATTGATTTTTTGGACATCGCCTCATTGGGCATGGCTTATAGATATGTTGTCAAGATCAAGCATAAATTTAAGCAGAAGAGGCAAGAGTCTGCATCTGCAAACTCTTCATAGTCGAAGTAGGGAAAAGGCGGACCCAACCCACACAACAAGGGACCGAGCCGATATGGACACTCTCAGGAAAACCATTCCAAGATGCAACACAAGAAGGGAAATGAGAAAATGAAGAAGGACATGGGAAAATGGTGTGAGTACCATAAAATCCATTGGCACAACACTGAATAATGTCGCTCTAAGAAGTCACTCATGGTCTAGTTGAAGGATTATGAGTCAGAGGTCGATTCTGATTTTGAATAAAATCTATAAGGAGGGAATAAGATCATCGATGTTGAACCCAGTGCCACTGTTGCTACCACCAAAGTCCAGCCAAGCAAACCAGAAGAACTAGAGGAAGGGAAACACCTCTTTCACTCACAAATGTGGGTAAAGGGGGCTCTTCTTCATTTCATTGTTGATAGAGGAAATCATAAGAACCTAATATCAACAGATGTTTTCAAGTGGTTGGACTTGTCGACGACACTACACTCACATCCCTACACCATCGGTTGTCTTCTCCAAGGAAGAGATATATGTGTCAGCCAACAATTTCATCTACCCTATGGCATCAAGCCTTTCAAAGATGAGGTATTGTGTGATATTTCTCCCCTTGAAGTTTGTGGAGTTCTTTTAGGACAACCATATTTTTGGAAGCATCGTGATGTGTATGATTCTAGACCCTGCAATGTTATTATTACTTTGGGTAGACAATTGTACATGATACCGGAGGTAGCACTGCCTACCACTATTTCTTTAATCTATGTTAAGCAATGCAATAAGGTCATTTCACAGACCGAAAATTTCTTCTTCTTTTTGATCCGTGCTCACAGTAAGCAGAATATTGCAGCGACATCTATGGCCTCTACACCGAGCTTCTCTTTACAGCAGAAACAAGTGGATGAGATTTTGGAAGAATACAAAGACATATTCTCCTCACCCACTGGAGTACCGATGCAATGCCAAGTCAAGCATCCAAGACCCTCGGTGAACCTCTACCTAATGGACCAGTCTATCATCGCTTGCTAATGTAAAATGACGAAATCTAGCATCAGATCCAAGAGATTCTTCAAAAGGGGCACATCAGACCCAACTCCTCCCCTTGTGAAAGCCCGATTGTACTGATGTAGAAGAAGGACAATACTTGGTGACTCTGCATTGGTTACCAATCCTTAAAAAAAATTAAAGTCAGGAATCGGTACCAAGTTCCCATGATTGATGACCTTCCTGACCAACTCAAGGGGGTAAATTTATTTAGCAAGATTGACCTAAATTATGGCTACCACTAGGTTCCCATCGAACCAACTGATGTATGGAAGACAAACATCAAATCTAAATAGGGTCTCTTCAAATGGTTGGTCATGCCCTTTGGCTTAACCAATGCACCAACCACTTTCATGAGGTTGATGGATGGTGTATTGAGACCCTTCACCAATGCTTTTGTGGTGGTATATTTGGATGACATCCTCATCTTCAGTAGAACTTGGGAGGAGAACATGCGGCATATTCAGTAGGTTTTGAGCACTTTGCGGCAGCACAAGCTATATTCCAACTTGGAAAAATGATCTTTTGGCATGAACAGGGTCCAATACTTGGGATATATTGTTGATGATCATGGGTTACATGTTTATCCAACGAAGATCCAAGTCATTCGTGACTGGCCCTCCCCGACCACACTAACTGAGCTTTGGATCTTCTTGGGACTAGCCAACTTCTACCGAAATTTTGTGTTGGGATTCTCCCATATTGCATGGGCCCTCAACCAGGTGACCAAGGGAAGTGGTAGGGAAACTTTTATGTGGGGGAAAGAACAACAACGAGCATTCAATGATCTAAAGAATCGCTTGTGCTCAGCTCCAGTACTCTCCTTTCTCGATCTGTAGCAATCGTTCAATATTGAGACTGATGCATCTAACTATGTTGTAGGTGCAGTTCTCACTCAGCACGGTCATCCAGTGGCATAACATAGTGAGACACTCTTAGATATTGTCTAGAAATACCCCACCTATGACAAGGAAATGTATTCCATTGTACAACCCTATCGTCAATGGAAACATTACATTCTGGGAAAGGAGATGATCATCCAAACTTATAACAAGCCTCGATAGTTCATACAGACACATGGGAAATTGCAGAACGACTGCCATCAGAAGTGGTCCACCTACCTACAGTAGTTCCATATCAACGTCAAGTATAAGACAAGGATCTAAAATTGTGTTTTTGATTGCCTCAATCGACCTCCCGTGGCTTCACTCACCACTTTGCTCCATTCTTGTGGACATGAGGCATCTAAGTGGCCCCAACTTTATCAGCAAGATACGAACTTCTCCACCACCTATAAGCTCTTGGGTAGATGTGAAAATGTCACTGATTTTTACATTCAGGATAGACTATTATGCCATCTAGGCCATATATGTGTTCCTACAAGTGAGCGTGCAAAGATAATTTGGGAATCCCACTATGGTTGGATGGAAGGACATTTTGGCGTGGATAAAACTGTAGTCGTTCTTCAAAAACATTTTTCTTGGCAAAAACTGCGACAAGATGTCAGCAAGTATATCAGATCTTGCACTGCATGTGCCATTTCCAAGCCATCCATCAAGAATAAAGGACTATACACCCCTCTTCCTACTCCTGAGAATCCTTGGGAATCCATCTCAATGGATTACATGCATGGCCTTTCATCCACAAAGCAAGGCAATGGTTGTGTATTTGTGTTCATTGATCGATTTTTGAAGATGGCCATTCTCATAGCCTACAAGAAGAATATCACCACGGCAGATACTGTCAAGCTCTTCTTCGAACGAGTGTGGGTCCATTTTTGAATACCACACACCATCATCTTCAACAGGGAAAACAAGTTCCTTAGGACATTTTGGTCGAGTCTCTGATCACTGTTGGACACCAAATTCACTAAATCCACTTCTTTCCACCCCCAAACAAATAGCAAAATAGAGGCCATCAATCGGATGATTGTGTACATCCTACGCATGTACAACTCTAAGCATCCACGTACATGGGATGAGAGTCTCCCCTATGTTCAACACAGTTACAAGGGATCTCCATAGCTCCACCAACCATATCCCATTTCAGGTGGGGCTGGGATTCCAACCCTTGGGTCACATTGATGTTGCACTACCTATTTCCACCACATAGATAGACTCTTCCCATGTTCAATATGAGACTGACAAAGTCACCAAATTCATTGAGTGGATTCATCACATCCACCAACAGGTGCAATAGATTTTGCAAAAATCTAATGCTAAGTACAAGCAATGCCATGATCAACAACGGGTACCGCACCAGTTTTAGGTTGGATACAAATTATGGTTACATTTGAAGAAGGAGCATCTCACAAGGCCCCATTGAAATCTCTTCCCACTTCATTATGGGCCTTACACTATCACCAAGGTTGTGCGTAACAATTATTTTGAGCTCAACACTCCACCCTTCCTTGGCCTGCACCCAGTTTTCGATGTCAACCTCCTTCGGCCATATTTTCCACCATTAATGGACACCTCTGAGATCGCAGAACAACTACAACCAATAGAGATCAACCCTAACTACATGGAACAAGCATCCACTAATCAGATATTGGCCACACAGGTCAAGGGCACTTGCTAGTAGAGGATACATCTTTATCCGGTTGCCAAGGCAGCGAAACTCCTACACCAAGGAAAGTGGCTCACTCAGGGCCAAATCCAGCAGAAGTTTCCTCACCTAATGGGGGAAATCAATGCAATGGAGACAATTTATTCCTAAGGGGGGAGGATTGATCTAGGTGGATATTGGTGGCCACCCACTGTAAGTTTTAAACCTGCAAAGTAAAGAAATGCATATAGATTCTTAAGAAAAACATAAATTAATCAATGGCTCATTCACATAGTACACAAAGATTTATACCGAAAACCCTCAATCGAGGAAAACCTTTCTTATTTCATTATATTTGAATTTCACCATTCACCATAGAATATATACAATGTTTTTAGGTATTCCATAGATACCAAAACCCTAATCCCTTAATCCGGGATTAATTTAGAAAACCGCTAAAAATAGCAAAAACTGCCCAAAAAACAATTTATAGGCGCTGCCCCGGGCTACCTCCCAGTGTCGAACGTTGCGTGTAAACAGGGGGGACCATACCTGGCCCCCCTTGTTTTTATCACATAATCATGTAGGGGGTGTTTTCCCTAAGAAGAAACCCCTTTTGGCGAAAATATGGCGAGAAGCAGATCAAGACCCACTTATCCTAAGTTTGAGCGCAAAATGCGCATCATGCTAAGAAGCAGGTGGATTTGGGTGGCTAGGATTTGCGCACCCAGATCAGTGGTTGGGATTCAATTCCGGACCCCCCTTTCCATTCTTCCTTTAATGGGCGAGGGGGGATCTGATGTGAGGGTGCCCAAGTTTCAGCGGCCAGGATTTAAGTGCCTAGTTCAACGGCTGAGATCTCATTCTGGATCCCCCTTGCCATTCTGCCTTTAATGAGGGGGGGGTCCGATATGGGAAGTTTCATGTGGGATCCCCTAAAACCCCTTATTGCTTCCTCCTTCTCTTACCTCCTTCACCTCCTGGTGACAAGTGTCCCCCACTCTACCTCTCCTCTTCCCCTGTCACATCTCTCGCTTCCCTCCTACCTTTCACCACCGCACACCCGTCCTCTACTCTCCCAGGTGTCATGTCCCCATTTCCTTCATCCCTCTTATCTCCAGACACCTGTACCCCCATGCAGCATGCTACTTCTACTTGTGTCCTATCCATTTTCCCATGGCACTCCTCGTCTAGTGTCACATCCCTAGTGTCTCTGTCACCTGGTGCTTCCACCTCAACACCCCTCATCTCACCTTCACATTGTTGGCACCATCGGCCTGCCTGTCAAATCCTCGTTCATGTTCGCAGGCCAGGCCCCCTCGTAGCAGTCCAGCGAAGAAGCAGTGGCCAAGGAAAGGCCGCCACATTGTCCAAGAGCAGAGTTGACTGGGCCTTACCTGATCCCTAGAAAGTGATTTTTAAGGTATTTGACGGTCGTTGAACGTCGTCTCCTTCCATAAATATAAGGTCAGAAAGAGATAAAGAACACAAGGTGACTATTGGTCTAGGCTGACAAAGATTACATCTAATAGTCGACTGCATGGGTTGTCTGACCAGCGTCTACATGCACAACCTGATAGAGAAACTCACCTACGTGAAGCATTGAACTCATGTTGTGATCGTGCCTTCAGCAACAGAGCCAGTTCTGAGTATATAGAGGCATTTTTTCCATTTTCATTGAGGTTGATGGTTGAGCTAGGCTCCTGTATTGTATAGTTTTGATGAAGCACTGGTTTTCCTAGTTATTCATTTGTATTTGATACTTCCAGTTTAATGAAAGTCATTTTCTTTCCATCTTTGTAAACACTGTATTAACGCACTCGGAATTGGAAGATCCAGTCGAGGGTCGTGATGTTGTAGGATGATGTATGGTTGATCACTACAATATTTACACCAGTTTTAGTCAGTTTCTTGTGTTACCTTTCCCTCTCACACTAAATAGCTTGGAATTGGAGGATCCAGTCAAGATGTTACAGTAGTATTGCAATGCTCGGAATTGGAAGATCCAGTTGAGCCATCACTGTGTTGTTGTAGCTATGTCAGTTCGACATATTTCAGTGTCTTGTTTTTCTTCCCCGAGTTGTTGGAAGGTCGGATTCCCATAGAAGTCTCATTCATCTTCTCACTAAGTCTTCCATCTACTCACCTTAAATTCAACTTACTGACGAAAGTTAGATCAGGACCTCACCTAATCGTGCATGCCTGGATCAATTTTCTAATTTAAAACAATATTCTCCTGGGTCTGCATCCATTCAACCACCCCCATTTATTTTCATGACATAGAAAACTGATGGGTATCAGGCTTATGCCTGCTGCAATCCAGGAGTGACTTATTGTGCTAACCTTTCTGGTGTCGTTGTCGGGGATGAAGTTGAACATTTTCCCCAGGATTGAACGACATTGAGATTCTGATTCTGAAGGTGCATCAGGCATCATATCCCTCCAAGATTGCTACAGTGCACCTAGCAACTCCACTATGGCAACTTCATTGATGCAAACCCACAGGCGACTCCATTGTTTCAACCGTGGCTTCTAGAGGCAGGCATACGAGGTCTACCCCTCAGTTTCCCTTAACGACACCTAAAGAAGAAACAGAGAATCTTATCAGAAAGGGAAAGGCTATCAGGGAAGGAGTTTAAGTCGATGAACTAGGTATTGTTGATAGTTCTCATTGCCCTCTGTTAGAAACTCCCATATCTGCTTCTCATTTTCCTATCAAACCTCCTGTTGGAGTTTCTCGTTTGTTAAATTTTGGGAGTGTTCCTGTTGAGTTTTCTCCTCCCGGTCTTGGATTAGAAGGAGAGAGATTTGTCACTCCTATTTCCCCTGACGTTGCAGCCTGGTCTAGACCTAGAAACTCAGAATATTTGCCTACCCTAGGCTTTACAATTCCTTCTCATATTACTGTTGTTGTTGTTGTTCCAATACCAACCTTTGTTCCCTCTAGACCTGTATCCTTTTCTTCAAATCCTTTGTTGTTCCTTTTCCTTCTGCAAGCTTAGTTCTAACTTCCCCTGTTCGAAATTCCTCTCCTCCTAGTTCTCCTCCACCTAATATCCCTATGGCAGGTGTTCACCCCCCTATAAACAGAATGGATGCCATAGTGGTTGCAAGGTATGCCCCTCTAGTCCTACCCGAGCTCATGAATCCTCTCCTTGTTGGAGATTATTTTAAGTATATGCCTAAATTCACTGGGGATAAGGACATAATTGTTGAAGAACACCTTGTTTCCTTCTATAGTTATGCAAACAACCTGAACATTGAAAATGAAGATTTTTGGATGAGAGTATTTGTCTAGAGTCTTGATGGTGAGGTTAGGAAATAGTTTAGGGGAGTGATCCCTAGATCTATTTTTGGGATTGAGGCTTTAGATGATGCCTTCTTGAGACAGTGGGGAGATAAAAAAGATTTCATGTATTACATGACAGAGTTTGGGTCCTTGAAGAAAAAGGAAGGGGAGTCTGTCTCTGACTTCTCCAAAAGATTCAATAAAATGTACAATAAGATCCATGTTGAGATTAAGACCTCAGAAGCCTCTTCCAAAATCACTTATGCTAGTGCTTTTGACCCTTATTTCTACCTCCTGCTCATAGAAAGGAGGGATACAACCTTGGCCAACATGAAGGATGCAGCCCTGGAAGTAGAATCCAATGTGTTGGCAGTTAACAGGCTCAGAAGAAAATCTGACAGAGGCAGGGGAAGACGAAGATCTGAGGCCTCAACCTATGGTACTTCTTCATCTCACCCTCAATTAGATTAATTGACCAAAATGGTAAAGACTTTATCTGCTGAGATGGAGAAAATGAAAATGGAGGGGAAGCCAACATACAGAAATCCTCAAAATATGGAAAACATAAATAATTTCAGGAGGCCAAACAACAATGTTCCCCATATTATCCCAAGGGAACAAAGGAACATAGATAGGGATGATCAGAGGGTTCAAACCCCTCTCCAAAATAACCTAGTTGATGATGGGGAGAGGGGAGAAGAGGAGCTTGACCTTGAAATTCACTGTATTGAAGACACCTCCCCTTTTCCCCATTTGACTCAATCTACATATGAAGAATCCCTCATGAACAATCAAATCAATGAACTGAGTAAGGGGGAGAAAGCCAAAGATAGCATTCCTAACAGATACAATCTTAGATCAAAGAAGAAAGAAGAGAAGTCTGACAGCCCAGACCAACCTCTTGTTGCAGATAATCCTGCTAAGTCCACAACAAATATAGAAAAAGAAAAGAAAACTCAGAATATCTCACCAATAGCCAAAGATCCTGTCCCATAGGTGAGGGAAATTCCTAACCCTCTTTTCTCCTTTAACTTTGAGCATGAAATTCAAAAGATCAGAATTCCTGTGCCTATTTCAGAGCTAGTCAAACATGAATATATCAAAAGGTCCCTCTCTAAACTGCTGCAGTCCAAGCCACCTCAGCTTTCCAAAGACTCGATGAACCTCCAAGAATAAAATCTCACAGTCGTCTTAGTCCCTATGGTAGAGGACAAAGATGATTCATCCCCTCCCTTCTACACATCCCTGAACATTCATGATAAGGTGTTGCATAACTATCTGATGGATTCTGGGGAATCTCATAATCTCATGCCCAAAACTTTCATGGAAGAACTCGGGTTGGAAGTCACAAAGGCCTATCATGACTTGTACTCTTTCGATTCAAGG
Organism: Picea glauca; assembly: GCA_000966675.3. Taxonomy (NCBI): domain Eukaryota; kingdom Viridiplantae; phylum Streptophyta; class Pinopsida; order Pinales; family Pinaceae; genus Picea; species Picea glauca. The sequence continues at coordinate 302,091 of JZKD02S2337744.1, forward strand.
AGGGTGCAATGTCTCAGGTTGATCAAAGATATGGTGGTGACTTTGTTTCAGCTACCCATGAAGAGTGTGGTCATGGACATTGTGGTAGTTAATGTTCCTCCCAAGTTTTCCATGCTATTGTCAAGATCTTGGATTAAAAATCTTAGGGGAACATTACAGATGGATCTCACATATGCCACCATTTCAGTCTTTGGAGGGGAACATAGAAGGTTGTATAGAGAAGCTCAATTGGCCTACATTGTCAGTGATGAGGCAGACCCTACCAATCATCCCATATTTTCCATTGATACTTATTTAGGATCCAACTTGTTGCAGCTCACCCATAACCCTGAGGCTCCTCTTCAACTTAGGAAGCAACTCAGTATCACCCATGAATATCCTCCTCCAATCACCTATGTTTGGAAAATGTCTTTTGATGGAGCTTCTTCTAAATATAGTGATGGTGTTGGGATAGTTTTTGTTTCCCCTACTCAAGAAACTATACCTCTGTCATACAAGTTAGAATTTGAGGCTACCAATAATGTGGTAGAGTATGAAGCTCTTGTTTTGGGCTTAAGGGCTAAAAAGGATATGGGAATTAAAGAAATAGTTGTGTTTGGTGATGCTGACCTGATCATTCAGCATATCAAAAATATTTATCAGGCAAAACACCATTAGCTTAGGAGTTACAGAAATGAATCTTGGGACCTCGTTGATAGTTTTTTCCTGGCTTTCAATATATCATTCATTCCAAGAGGAGAAAACACTGTGGTTGATTCCCTGGCTACTTCAACGAGCAATTTCAGAGTGCCTCTGCCACCCAATCTCAAGTATGATACAGAAGTAAAGTACAAGCCCTCCATACCTAACAATGTCAAGCATTGGAAGGTCTTTGAGGATGATCTTGAAATTAAAAGGTTCCTGGAGACAGTGCAGGATTTTTCAACATTCCACATTGATCAAGACCCTGCCTCTGAAGCTGATCCTGATGCTGATATTTTTTTGAACAAGATTTTTTATCATCATATTGTGAAATTACCCAGCAATCATATTCCCAAAGGACTAGTTCCTTTGGAAAGGATTTTTGACAACCATGACGTGGCAGTAAAGGGAAAAGTCTCAAATGATAATGTTGATACAACTGAGTGAAACATTGGCATAGAGAAGGAGCCAAAGTTTATCAAGTTGTCAAGCATCTTAATAGGAGAATAGAAGGCTGAGTATGATAAACTATTGAGGGAGTTTGCTGATGTTTTTTCTTGGACCTATGAAGACCTCAAGACTTATGACATAGTCATCATTGAGCATAAGATTCCCCTATTGGAAGAGGCTAAGCCTTTTAGGCAAAAGCTAAGACAAATTAATCCCATGTTGTTGCCTATCATGGAAAGGGAAGTCAAGAAGATGTTAGATGCCCAAATCATTGTCCCTTTGAGATATTCTGAATGGGTGGCCAATCTATTCCCGGTGAGAAAGAAAAGTGGAGAAATCGGACTCTGTGTTGATTTTAGAAATCTGAATAGAATCTCAAAGAAGGACAATTACCCCCTACCAAGGATGGAACATATATTGCAAAGGGTAACAGGCGCATCAAGGATATCCATGATTGATGGCTTTTGTGGCTACAATCAAATATTAGTCCTACGTGAGGACAAAGAAAAAACAACCTTTACCACTCCTTGGGGCACATTTATGTAGGCCAAAATTCCCTTCGGATTGATGAATGCACGGGCAACATTTCAGCAAGCCATGGACATAGCCTTCATTGGGGAGAAAGATCAATTTGTATTCATCTACCTGGATGACATCATAGTCTTCTCCAAATCTGATAAAGAGCATTGATGTCATTTGGGGAAGGTTTTCTTGAAATGCAAAAGGTTTGGCATTTCCCTAAATCCCAAAAAATCTCTATTTTCGATGAAGGAGGGAAAGTTTTTAGGGAATATAGTATCAACAGAGGGAGTGAGAAATGATCCTAGTAGGGTGGAGGCAATTAAGACCTTGTCACTTCCCAGGTCCGGAAAAGAGGTCCAAGTTTTCTCGGGAAATATTAACTTCCTGAGGAGGCTTGTCTCAAATTTTGCTAAGTTGGTAAAACACATCACAACCATGCTCAGAAAGGGAAATGAAGTAAAATGGATTGTTGAACCTCAGGAATATTTTGACCAAATAAAAAGGGCATTGAATGAGGCACCTGTGTTGATCAGTCCTGATTATTCCAAGGATTTCCTAATCTTTTGTTTTGTTTCTTTTTATACAGTGGTTGTTGTTCTACTGCAGAAAAATGGTGAAGGGTTGGAGCAACTTATTTCTTTCTTCAGTAAGGCGTTAAGGGATGTTGAGGTCAGGTATGGATAATCAATCCTATTCCCTGGTGAAATCTATCAAAGCTTTCAGAGTCTATTTCTTACACTCGAAGGTAATTGCATATGTTCCTTCAGCCTCTGTGAAGGACATTCTTATACAACCCGACGTAGATGGGAGAAGGAGTAAATGGATTTCCAAGATCCTTGAGTTTGATATGGAAATAAATCCCACCAAGTTAGTTAAAGGGCATGGTTTAGCCAAGCTTCTGGATGAATCCAAGTGTAAGTCCTTGGGGGTTAGCTTCATCAATGCTTACTCAGAAAATCAGCAAGTTGAGTTGTCCAACAAAATCTCTCAGGATGGTTTACCACTAGCAGAGTGCACCTAGTATAGAGACATTATATATTTTTTGATAGAATTAAAGCCTCCTGAAGGAATAAGGAAGAGTAAGGCAAGATATTTAAAGCTCAAAGAAGCCATATATTTCCTTATTAACCAGGTCTTGCATTGGAGGGACCCTCTGGGAGTGCTTCTGATATGTTTAAACCCACAAGAGGCCCAAAGGGTTATGCTTGATTTTCATAGTAGCTTATGTGGGGGGCACCATTTTTGGAAGACCACATCCTACACAATTCTCAGGGCTATGTACTATTGGCCCACCTTATTCACTGATGTCTACAGAAAAGTTAGAGCCTGCATCAATTGCTAAAAGTTCTCAGGAAAGAAGTAGCTCAAATCTCTTCCATTAAATCCTATAGTAACTTCAGGACCCTTTCAACAATGGGGGTTGGACTTCATCAGATAGATTCATCCTCCTTCAAGTGGTCAGAATAGATGGATACTGACTGCAAAAGAATATTTTACCAAGTGGATAAAAGCTATCCCCACCAGGAGTGTTTCACACAAAGTTATCATCAGCTTCTTGTGGGATATCATAGCAAGGATTGGTTGTCCCAGCAGAATTGTCACTGATAATGTCGCGTCTTTCAAGTCTGATCCTCTGGTTAAGTTTTTTGATCACTTTGAGATTTCATTAATTCACTCCACTCCTTATTATCCCTAAGGTAATGGACTAGCAGAATCTTCCAATAAAAGTCTAATCAAGCTCATTAAAAGATTATTAGAAGACAATATGAAGGCCTGGGATTCAAAGCTCAAATTTTCTCTATTGTCTGATCGAGTGACAGTCAAGAGGTCCCTAGGAACCTCCCCTTTCCAACTTTTTTATGGGACAGAGGTTGTATTTCCCATTCAGCTGGCTCTACCCATAGCCAAATTCTTTCAGGATTATGAAGGAGAGCCAGACAATATAGTCAGAAGAATTAATCAACTGGTGGAAGTGCAGTAGACCAAAGAGTAGGTAATGGATAGAGCCCATGATCATCAACAAAATATCAAGCAGGCCTTTGCAGGAAGGTCAGAAAAAAGGAATTTGAGCTGGGAGATCTAGTGCTTAAGTGGGATGCACCTAGGAAAGATAGAGGGAAGCACAACAAGTTTGAAGCCCTCTGGATTGGGCCTTTCAAAATATCTGAGGTATTTTTAAATAACACTTACAGGTTGCAGGATTTGGAAGGTGAAGAAGTTTTTAATGGACCTGTGAATGGACATTTCCTAAAGAAATGTTTCGTTTGAGACATGAGTGGCTCTTCGGTTTTTGTAAATATTGTTTTCATGTTTGTCTTTGGCTTAATAAATGACTCCATATCCCAACAACAAAGCACTGAAGCTGCAATAGAGTTCTTGGCAGCTCACAGGGAGCGTGCGATCCCCCATGGAACCTAATGTTATCACATAAACATGTAGGGGGTTTTTTCCCTAAGAAGCAACCCCTTTTGGTGAAAAGATGGCGAGAAGCGGGTCAAGACCCATTTATCTTAAGTTTGAGCGCAAAATGTGCATCGCACTAAGCATCATGTTGATATGGGTGGCCAATATTTGCGCACCCAGATCAATGGTCAGGATTCAATTGCAGACCCCCCTTGTCATTATGCCTTTAATGGGCGGCGGGGGTCCAATTTGAGGGTGCGCAAGTTTCAGCGGCTGAGATTTAAGCGCCTAGATCGGCAACTAAGATCTCATTCTGTACCCCCCTTGCCATTCTGCCTTTAATGAGGGGGGGGTCTGATATGGGTAGTTTTGTGTGGGCCCCCGTAAAACCCCTTACTTCTTCCTCCTCTACTTACCACCTTCGCCTCCTGGTGACAAGTGTCCCCCACTCTACCTCTCCTCTTCCCCTATCACATCTCCTGCTTCCCTCCTACCTTTCACCACCGCACACCTATCCTCTACTCTCCCAGGTGTCATGTCCCCTTTTCCTTCATCCCTCTTATCTCCCAACACCTGTACCCCTATGCTCCATGCCACTTCTACCTGTGTCCTATCCATTTTCCCATGGCACTTCCCATCTGGCATCACAACCCCCATGTCTCCATCACCTGGTGCTTCCACCTCAGCACCCCTCATCTCACCTTCACATTATTGGCACCATGAACCTCCCTATCAGATCCTCGTCCATGTTTGCAGGCCAGGCCTGCTCATAGTAGTCCAGTGAAGCAACAGTGGCAAAGGAAAGGCCCCCACGTTCTCCAGAAGCAGAGTTGACCAGGACTTACCTGATCCCTAGAAAGCAGTTATTGAGGTAGTTGACGGTGGTTGAACGTTGTCTCCTTCCATAAATAGAAGGTCATAAAGAGACAAAGTGGATAAGGTGACTGTCCATCTAGGCTGACAAAGATTACGCCTGACAACCGACTACATGGGCAGTATGACCAGCATCTGCATGCACATCCTGATAGGGAAACTCGCCTACGTGAAGCATTGAACTCATGTCGTGATTGTGCCTTCAGCAACGGAGCCAATTCCGAGTATATAGAGGCATTTGTGCCATTTTCATTGAGGTCGATAGTTGAGATAGGCTCATGTATTGTATAGTTTGATGAAGCACTAGTTTTCCTGGTTATGCATTTGTATTTGAGACTTCCTTTTTAATGAAAGTCAACTTCTTTCCATCTCTGTAAACACTATATTAAGGAACTTGGAATTGGAAGATCCAGTCAAGGGTCGTGATGTTGTAGGATGATGTATGGTTGATCACTACAATATTTACACCAGTTTTATTCAATTTCTTGTGTTACCTTTCCCTCTCACACTGAATAGATTGGAATTGGAAGATCCAGTCAAGATGTTACAGTAGTCTTGCGATGCTCAGAATTGGAAGATCCAGTCGAGCCATCACTGTGTTGTTGTAGCTGTGTCAGTTCGACATATTTCAGTGTCCTGTTTTTCTTCCCCGAGCTGTTGGAAGACCCGATGCCCATAGCAGTCTCGTTCATATTCTTACTAAGTATTCCATCTTCTCACCTTAAATTCAACTTACTGATGGAAGTTAAATTAGGACCTCACCTACCCATGCATGCCTGACTCAATTTTCTGGGTTAAAATGACATTCTCTTGGATCTACATCCATTCGACCACCCCCATTTATTTTCATGACACATAAAACTAATGGGTATCAGGCTTGCTCCTGCTGCAATCCAGGAGTGACTTATGGTGCTAACACCTGGGACCCCCCTAAGAAGTTCCTGGCGCACACAACACAAATATCACTACTAGAGGGATCGTCAGATGCAGTTGTCAAATCTGACATGCCCACACACACACATGCAAAGAATATAACACATACCCAAAATTCTCCCACTTGTTGTTTTCTTTGCATCCAGGGGTCCACGGGATTATATATAGTTAACCATCCAGGGAAGCAATGCCCATTGTTACTCTGCACTAGGATAACTTTTCTGTGCTCACAGACTTTGTCAATTAATATGCAGGATTCTTCACAGTTTCAGCCTTTTCTAGTAAGACCTTCTTTTCCTCAACCATGTCTCTCACAAAGTGATACTGAACATCAATATGCTTTGTCTTCAAATGATAAGTTGGGTTCTTTTCCAGGAATATTTCACTCTGACTGTGACAATATAATCTCATTGCTTGTTGTACCAACCCAATACTTGAACAAAATCTTTGTAACCATACTGTTTACTTGCTTGCATGATTGATTGCCATGTATTCAACTTCTGTAGTTGAAAGTGCCACTACAACTTTTATTTTGCTCATCCAATTGATTGCTCCTCCAAACAGGTTAAACACATACCCACTTGTAGATCTTCTGCAATCCATATCTCCAGCCCAGTCTGCATCAACAAAGCCATGTATGTCCACCACTCTGTCCAATCCTGGTCTTCCTTGGTAGCACAATCCATAATTGGTAGTGCCACGCAAATACCTAAAGACCCTCTTTACTTTTGTCCAATTCTCCTTCTCTGGTGTTGACATATACCTACTCAAAACTCCCACTGCATGTGCAATGTTTGGTCTAGTAAAGACCATTTCATACATCAAACTGCCAATTGCACTGGCATATGGAACATGGGACATGTCCTCTTCTTCTTCATGTGTCTTGGGACATTGATCTGCAGATGAATTTACACCTATAGGAATAGGAACTTTGATTGGTTTACTTCCATGCATATTAAACCTCTGTAATATTTTCTCTACATATTTTCTCTGATTCAACCAGAGTTTCATGTTTCCACGATCTCTTTTAATTTCCATTCTCATAATGAAGTTAGCAGCAACAAGATCCTTCATGTCAAATTTGGAGGATAGCTGCGATTTCACCTCGTTGATAACATCCATGTTATTTCCTACCAACAACATGTCATCAACATAAAACACTACATAAATGAAGTGATTACCAACCTGCTTGGAATAAACACAGTGATCAACCCTACTTCTCAAAAATCCCAACCTAAGGATGTATGTGTCAAATTTTTGGTACCACATCCTAGGTGATTTCTTTAGACCATATAGTGATTTATTTAGCTTACAAACTGTTAGGCAGAAATATTGTCGTTTAATTCCATTGTAGTACTTGACCAACTATTTAATTTGTCAATCTGAGGTTTGTAGGCTTACGAAGCACACACACTATATATGCAGGATTGAAGTAGAACTAATCTAATCTAATTTTCTAAAATGAAATTAATCTAGGAAAGCATTGAAAGACTAATTATGAAAGCAGTAAATTAATCTAGGAAAGCAATACAACATGTGAAGAGTTGAATGACAAAAGACATATGTGAGCTCACACAATATATCAATCTCAAATTATATTACAAGATTCAAATGACAAAGCATGAAAGAATAACAAAGCTAAGAATCCCCTTCTCCTCATTACAAGACTAAATTATGAATTACATGATCTCTAACTCTCCAAGCTAATCTCCCTATGAATAACATGATACCCCTCATGAAGAGAGAACACTCTCTTATATACATGAGAGTCTTGAAGAGTGTCATAATTACAGATCCACTATTCTCTCAACCATTCTCAACTACTTTCCTATTATTAGAAGATATGATCCCTTCAAATCCTCCACACATCTCTCACATATCTTAGATAAGATATGCCATTCAAATATTCAAATCTTCAAATCTTGAAGATGAAATTCGAATTTGAGGCTAGGTGGTAATATTTGACTTTGTTAAAATCTTCACATATGCCTGCACACATCATCAAACTCATCCAACCTTGATATATAATGAAAATATGTTATTTTTTTAATATTTAATCACAAATTCACTTATAATACTAAAATGAATACAATGGAAAATAACAAGGAGAAACCCAAGTATCATGATGGAAATGGTATGATGGAAGGTTAATGGGACGATGAAATGTAAGGAATAGTGAAGGAAAAAAAGGATATAAATGTGACATTTCTGAGGCCCAATAGCCCCCCGACTCAACTTGTTGCATGTCCTCATGCAACCATACATGGATCGTCTCAAGAACTTTTGACATTCAAACTATGGCTTTGATTGATGATGTCCTTTTAACAATGAATATTTCCAGGATTTGAAATACAAGAGTAGAAACATGTAAAATATATGTGTAACAACATGTAATACATGTGTAACAGTATGTGAAATATGTGTAACAACATGTGGAATTTTCTTATGGTTGATTCTTGTGTGACAACCATGAATACAAAAGATGTTGTTTCTTGTGTTAACAACATTCATTTCACTTATTTATTTTCTTGCTGCAATAATTTATCCATATACTCACTGGAAATAATAAGCTATCAATGTGCATAAGAGAGCATCACTGAGTATACAAAAGCCTTTTCTTTATCTTTATGAATCATGCCAATATGTATATCAATCGTAATGCAACAAAGTGTCATTGGAAAAGAAATGTTAGTGAATCATAAATGGAATGATGAGATGGTAAAATGGAATAATGGTAATGAATATGTGGTGAAAGAGTTCAGTCCCCCCCCCTCCCCCCCAACTGAAGTGGTTGCATATCCTCATGCAACTTAAGGTAGGTTATGGAAGGAAAGAGAAAATGGAAAGGAAATTTTCCAAAATATTCAAGTCAGCATATAAGGAATTGTGTGATTAAAGATTAAAAAAAGAACATACCTCCACTTACCCAAAAAGTAGATGTAGTTGTTTCGGTTGTTGGATCAAGAAAACGTGCCTGGCGCTGTAGTTGCAACTGTTGTAACTGCTGAAGCAAAGAATATCTGACTGTGACTGATGGAAGATGGAAGGTGTCACTGTTGCAAGATCGGGAAAATGGAACTGCAAATGTTGTTGTTGTTGTAACTGGATCATGGGAAGTGAAGGAATCTGAACTGCTACTGTTGAATCATGAGAAATGTGGAAGGCAAAGAATATGGAACTGTGGTACTCTCATAGATAAAAAATCAAACTGCTGCAACTGCTAAGGGGATCATGAAAAAGTGTATAGTCTTCATCTTCTACAAATTGATGGTACAATTCTAGTCATGCGAATAAATGTGTCGATGTCGAGCATGAAGAGAAAGCATTAGATTACCGACCATTGATGAATTTCGTTAACTAATGCGAGACAAACTCACCAGTGATGTCAATGATTTTCAAGGTACTCGAGTACATCTTTCGAAGTGAGAATAGAGGTGTTGATGTCGAGCCACTTGCAAGATCTAACAATCGAGGGAAATTGATGTATTCCCATGATTGCTAGCGAGAGAGCTTGCCATTAAGGAATGCAAGCCTCAACGTACTCAAAAAGGAACTCTAGTCTATATCCCAGATAAGGTGTCAAGGTCGATGGGGTAAGACTATTGAAAGGTGGGCCTTAAGGAATCCCACATCAGTCAACGCAAGTTTATAAAAAGTTTAGTAGGACTATAGATGTAAAGATCTCAGTAGCAACAGGGTTTATGGCAAGGAAATGTAATCATGGAAAGGGGTTTGTTTTATTTAGAAGGAAAACTAGATAGGAAAAAGAAGGAAAAAAGATAAAGGAATGTATGCAACTCAGAAAAATAAGGATGCACAAAGTCATGATGGATAAGGAAATGGAAGATGGCTTCAACATAGGATGACTGATCAACTTTGAATGTTGTTGTGTATCAGGGAAATGTTTCTGTGTAACAACAAAAATGTTTATGTGTAACAACAAACTGTTTCTGTGTAACACCTCCTTCAAGATGTCTATCACATGTTTTCTTTGAGGAATTTTGTGATTCTTGAAAATCACTTTGGCATGAATTACGAGCGTCTTGTTCCTGCAATCAATCTGAATACTAATCCTGCAATCAAACTTGTGAGAGCAACGTAAGATGTGAAATGCAAGATTAAGTACAACTGCAAACAAATTCAAAGTAGAAAATAAATAAAACTATACCTGTTGTCTGCACTTGTTAGTTCTGTCATTGCTTCTGCCAAAGTGATTTAAGAAAAACAAAGAAACGTTAAATGTAAAAACATGTATTTATTACTGTTTTCAAGAATGTTTTAAAGTGCCCATTTGCAATTTTTGTTTGTTTTTGTTTTGTTTTGTTTTATATATATATATATATATATATATAGAGAGAGAGAGAGAGAGAGAGAGATTTAGTGTTTTTTTTTTCATTTTTTAAATTTGTTTGTTTGTTTTTAGTGCTTTTGTTTTATAACTAAAATGAAACAAAAACAGTTATTATTTTTCTTCGTTTGTTTTTATTATTTTTGTTTTATAATAAAACAAAAAAAAACATATATATAAACAAAAATAATTTGTGTTATTTAAAACGACGAGGCAATGACATTTGAAGTAGCCGGGATTTTGAGTTCAACTGAAGATCTAAAAGAAATTGAAATATTGAATGATGATTAGTAAATCAAATTGGACTCTTAGATCATGTGACATGTGTAGCAGAGTTTGTTATTAACTTGAATTCTTCTTCTTGGAGGGTGCCATAATTAAAAACAAATCATTTTTTTTCCTCACGCAGTCTGCAAAATGGAGCTCTGAAGAACCCTGAGTTTATCCCAAATGCTTATGAAATCCAGAAAACCGCTTGCGATTTACCTAATTGCCTCCGTTCTAGAGAAATCCCATGTTTTATGTTTTTCTAATTCTCCTCGGTTTGCTCAGAAAATGCGTTTTAAAATCATGTGTTTTAACAGTTACGCATTTCTGGCAATTACATTTTCTGACAATTACCTCTGAAGAAATTGAAAACTAGATGATGCCTGCTGTGGTAAAATTTCCATAGCTTGTCTCTCACAGAGAAGTTCAGATCGATGGTCATCAAAATTCACAGTATTGCTATGATTCAAGCCAAGGATTGAGATAGAAGATTATTGTTGTCATAGTTGGATTGTGAAAAAAAACAAAGGGTTTGTTATTCAATTAATCACAGTTTCAAACATTCAAACATTGTTATAGAAAAAACGTCACTGTTACAGCAAGTAAAAGCATGAAAAATTTTGGTGTATCAGCGTGAAAAATTTCGTTGTAACAACATGAAAAATTTTCGTTGTAACAACATGTAAAATTTCGTTGTAACAACGACTGTCTCAGCATGTAAAAATTTCATTGTTTCAGCATAGAAAAATTTTACTGTTTCAGCATGCTGTAACAAGATGTAAAATTTGGTTTTGTTTTTATTCATTTGTGTTTTTATACTTGCAGGTCCAGGATGAACACACAATTTTTATTATTATTTTTTATTTTGTTTTGTTTTATTTTATTTTATCCTAACGCCACTACTGTTTTTATTATTCAATCACTGTTACAGTAAAATTTCATTGTAACAACATGTAAAATGTTGTTGTACTAGCATGTTGAAACAACATGTACAATTTTCGTTGTATCAACATGTTGTAACAGTGTGTAAAAAAATTAAAAAAAATCTGTATCAGCACGTTGTAACAGTGAAAATTTTCGCTGTGTTTTATTCGTTTACAATTTTTTTTTAACGGTGTTTATTTGCAGGTCAAAGGATGGACGCAAAGAAATTCATTCCTAAAATAAAAAATCATTCATATTTTCCGATCCTCGCGATTGCACGAAGCGCGGAGGAGAGCATACTTATTCTAGGTAAAAGAAAAACTGAAAATTAAAACCTACCTACTCTATGCTAAATGGAATTAAAAATTAGTTTTGTGTAGGCAAATTTCCAGTGGAGCCATTCACATAACAGTAACAACAATATGTTCAATGGCAATTTTTCAAATGAAAAATAGGATTTTACAAGAATGAATGAATCTAGTTGTCGTGACTGCAAACTTTCTAAATAAAAATAAAAAAATGGAGCTAATCGAGTACTTATCTGGAACCATTGCTTGATAATGCTTTCATAGGCATGTTTTTCCTCGCTCAGGTCTTGCTGCAACTCCTCATTGTCCTCCTCAAGTTCCTCATATGTTGATTTCTCGTTTGTTTCTGGAGGAGTATTTAAGATATGGGCTGCTGTTAAGATCTCCTCTTCCTGAGAAAAAGAAATCCCAGTTTTCACCAGGATCTGAGCAAGTTGTTCCAAGTTGACACTCATGGTTAAATCATATTGCAAAAGGGGTTCTTACAGCACCCAAATCAAAATAAAAAAAAATTAAAATCATACTTGTTGAAACACATAAAAACCTCTTCACGGTTGCAAAATTCAATCACACTTGCTAAAATTGAAATTCACACTCTAGTTACACTTGCAAGAAAATCAAACTAAACTTCAATCAATCATGCTTCCCCGGCAACGACGCCAAAATGTTAGGTGGAAATATTGTCATTTAATTCTGTTGTAGTACTTGCCCAACTATTTAATTTGTCAATCCAAGGTTTGTAGGCTTACGAAGCACATGCACTATATATGCAGGACTGAAGTAGAACTAATCTAATCTAATTTGCTGAAATGAAATTAATCTAGGAAAGAATTGAAAGACTAACTATGAAAGCATTAAATTAATCTATGAAAGAAATACAACATGTGAAGATTTGAACGACAAAAGACATATGTGAGCTCACACAATATATCAATCTCAAATTATATTACAAGATTCAAATGACAAAGCATGAAAAAATAACAAAGCTAAGAATCCTCTTCTCCTCATTACAAGACTAAATTATGAATTACATGATCTCTAACTCTCCAAGCTAATCTTCCCTATGAATAACATGATGCCCCTCATGAAGAGAGAACACTCTCTTATATACATGAGAGTCTTGAAGAGTGTCATAATTACAGATCCACTATTCTCTCAACCATTCTCAACTACTTTCCTATTATTAGAAGATATGATCCCTTCAAATCCTCCACACATCTATCACATATCTTAGATAAGATATGCCATCCAAATCTTCAAATCTTCAAATCTTGAAGATGAAATTCGAATTTGAGGCTAGGTGGTAATATTTCACTTTGTTAAAATCTTCATATATGCCTGCACACATCATCAAACTCATACAACCTTGATATATAATGAAAATATGCTATTTTTCTAATATTTAATCACAATATCACTTATAATACTAAAATGAATACAATGGAAAATAACAAGGAGAAACCCAAGTATCATTATGGAAATGGTATGATGGAAGGTTAATGGGACGATGAAATGTAAGGAATATTGAAGGAAAAAGAGGATATAAATGTGAAATTTCTGAGGCCCAACACAAACCATCTCTTTCTTTCCCTTCACTACAAAGCCTTATGGTTGTTTCATGTAGATTTCTCCTTCCAGATCCCCATGTAGGAATGTTGTGTTCACATCCATCTGTTCCACTTCAAGATCAAAAGCAACAGAAATTGATAAAAGAAATCTAATAGAATTTAACTTAGCAACAGGAGAAAAAATCTCACCAAAGTCAATAATTCCCTCTACCTAGGAATAACCCTTTGCTACTAACCAAGCTTTGTATTTCTCCACTTTTCCTTCTGCATTAAACTTCTTCTTAAACAACCATTTTCTACCAACATATTTTCTTCCAGCTGAGAACTCAAATATATCCCATGCCTCATTCTTATCCAAGGCATCCATTTCTTCAACCATGGCCTTCTTCCAAAGTTTACTATCCTCTGAATTCACTACTTCCATGACAGTTCTGGGAACATCATCAATAATAGATAAAGAAAAAATGGAACAGAAATCAGGTGGACTATACCTTTATGGTTTCCTTTTTTCTCTCACTGATCTCCTCAATACTGGGGTATGAGGTTATTCCTCTTCTTCTGCTTCATATTCTTTAGATGATTCATATTTTGCATCATCCAACTCTAGCTCTATTTTCTCAGGTTCGTCTTGCCTTGGTAGGAATTCTTGTTTGGACACATTTTTTACCTCTCTAAAAAAAACATCCCGACTGTAAACAATCTTCTTAGTTTATGGGTTCCAAAGCTTATAACCTTTCACACCATCTTTATAACCAATAAAGATACACTTTTCAGATTTTTTATCCAGCTCACTCTTATTTTCCTTTGGAACATGTACATAAGCATCACAACCAAACACTCTAAGATGTTGAAGAGAAGGTTTATTTTCAGTCCATACCTCATGTGGCATTTTATCATCCAATGCTGATGAAGGTGATCAATTGACCAGGTAACATGTTGTACCCACTGCCTCTCCCCATAATTCTTGTCCTAACTCGACACTGTTGAGCATGCTCCTTGATTTTTACATCAATGTCGTGTTCATCCTTTCTGCAACTCCATTCTGCTGAGGAGTGTATGGAGTAGTCTTCTTCCTTTCTATACCACACTTCTTACAGAATTCTTCGAATTCATTTCCGCAGAATTCGCCACCATTATCTGTTCTCAATACCTTTATTTTCTTTTCTGTTTGGTTTTCTACCAGGGCCTTAAACTCTTTAAATTTATCAAATACCTCATATTTATTTCTAAGAAAATAAATCCATGTGTTCCTTGATAAATCATCTATGAATGAAACATAATACACAGATTTACCTAGGAATAGAACAAGAACAGGTACAAACACATCAATGTGTATCAACTCTAAGATCCCCTTTGCTCTTGTACCACCAGATGGGAATATTACTCGATTATGTTTACCATATATGCAATGTTCACAGAAATCAAAATCCGGAGTGAAATTAGACATATATTCAACCATACCTTTACTATGTAGTGTTCAAAGGCCCTTTTCTCCAATATTCTCGGTCTTTGATGCCACAACATGGTCTTCTTTTCAGGGATGGTATTGGTCTTGTATTCTTTATTTATCTTCTCAAGGACAACAAAACTATTACACCCATTAGTATAAGTGTTTCCCAACAACTTGTACAAAGTTCCACAACGAACTCCCCTCATCAACACCATTGTTCCTTGTACCATCTTGCAAGTGTTCTTTCCAAATACAGTATCCACTCCTGCATCATCCAACTTGCTTATAGATATTAGGCTCTTGACTAGTGTTGGAATGTGCAGAACCCCAAGGAGAGTTCTAATCCTTCCATATTTTAGAAACAACTTAACCCTTCCACATCCCATGATTTTAGTTGTCAAGTCATCTCCTAGGAATACATCACCACCATCGTATTTTTCATATTCACAGAACCACTCCCTGTGAAGATTCATATGGTATGACGCACCTGAGTCAATCAAACATACATCACGGTTTGCATGTGTACCTGTAGATGCTAGGTAAACATCACCTCCTTACTCAATGGAGGTTTTCGCCTCTGTGGAAGAGGTACTATCAGATCCCTTTATTTTATAAACTTTCTTATACTTGCAATCTTTCTTATAATGCCCTGTTTTACCACACTTCCATCATTTCCTCAAATATTTTTCTAGAGACTTAGATCTACCTATAGATTTAGATCTCCCCCTCGAAGACTTACCAGGATTCTTGTCTTGGGTGAGACCTCTTACAACTAAAGCATATGTGCTATGACCATCCATTCTTTTCCACCTCATCTCTTCATATAACAAGGATGCAACTACATCCTCATACTTCAATGTAGATTGAGTGGTACTACATATTTCTCCAACCAGATTATCCCAAGAGTCTGGAAAAGAACATAACAAAGTAATACACTTATCTTATTCTGCAATAGTAATATTAACAAAGACAAGTTGACTTACCAGAGTATTAAAGGCATTTAGATGTTCTGTCACAGAATCTCCATCTTCCATCCTAAGATGATACAACTTCTTTCGAAGAAACATCTTGTTTACCAGGGACTTTGATTGATACAAATTCCCCAACTTATCCCATTGTTCCTTGGCTGTAGATTCTCCTGATACATTCAACAACACTGAATCTTCTAGGCAAAGTTGAATAGTACTCCTTTCTCTTATGTCCAACTTCTCCCAATCTTCCTTCAACATACCAGTAGGTGGTGTACTAGTAGTTTTTGTACTAGTAGTTTGTGTACCAATAGCCTATGTGCTAGTAGATGGTGTACCAATAGGCTATGTACCAGGATCCACAACAATCCATTGTTCTTTGTCTACACGAAGGTCCTCCATCTTGAGCTTCCATAGCTCAAAGTTTTTACCATTGAACTTCTCTATCTTGATTCTAGAAGAGCTCGTCATTCCTCTTTTTGCACTCAAATCACCACTAGAAAATCTCCCACTAAACCCAGGTTTATCATAGACCCAAGATAAACTTGATCTATCAAGACCGAGCCAAACCCTCAACAACAAAGGCGTCCCTCTAAAGCCAAAAATGAGCTCTGATACCACATGTAAGTTTTAAACCTGCGAAGTAAAGCAATGCATATAGATTCTTAATAAAAACAAAAATTAATCAATGGCTCATTCACATAGTACACAGAGATTTATACCGGAAACCCTCAACCGGGGAAAACCTTTCTTATTTCATTATATTCGAATTTCACCACTCACCATACAATATATACAATTTTTTTAGGTATTCTGTAGATACCAAAACCCTAATCCCTTAATTCGGGATTAATTTAGAAAACCGCTAAAAATAGCAAAACCTGCCCAAAAAATAATTTTGAGGCACTGCCCTGGGCTACCGCCCGGTGCTGAACGTTGCGCGTAACCAGGGGGGGACATACCTGGCCCCCCTAGAACCCCCCTAGGAAGTTCCCGACGCACACGACACAAAGATCACTACTAGAGGGATCGTTAGACATAGTTGTTGAATCTGACGCGCCCACACACACACATGCAAAGAATATATCACATACCCAACATCCACCTATTCCAACTAGCTCCTCTTTTCCATTTTAGTTCAACACGTTCTTTTGTATTCCTTTGTAATTGTGGGTTCTACACTTCTGGGGGTTTTGAAGCCCTACACATCTTAAAGTGGATATTGGTGGCCTCTCACCTAATCCAACTGGCTTATTTCATATGTTTTCATGTCAGCACATCTTGTTGTACTTCCAGGGTCGTTTTGGAACCCTAAACAATGTTTTTTTGGCTCGCCACAGTAAAAAATGTAGATGAATTTAGAGTTTGACGGTGTAATATGTGTATTTATCTAAAAGACCTTTCCAACAAGATATCACACACCTAAAACATAGGTTGTATGCAAAAGTTACAACCCTCGAAAGTTGAGGTACCAACTTACCCATAGGGACCCACATGACTTTCGGTGTTTCACCTCCTAGGGTTATGTTTTTGGATGTCTAGGGTTTTGACATTCATGAGTAAATCAAAAAGGCCTCTGGAGCCCCACTATAATCATGTTTCTCAGACGGATGAGCATAGAAGCCACATCTCTTCTTAGAGATAGCTACCACCATTCGAGCAAGTGCTTTAGTTCTGCAATTTTACAATTTCATCCTATTTCATTTATTGAATAGAAGATATTGTTCACTGGATATCTGTGTTATTCTTCATATCTTCATGTTTATTGTGTTCGTTCTAGTAATCAGTTCGTTTCACTCCTAAATCCGGATCACTTTTTAATTTACTTTTTGAAAAATTTCATGCAAACTTGAGTTATCTTTAACTTTATTGTAAAGTGTATTTCACTTAAATTATAAAAATGAATCAATATAAAATAACTTTAATATTTTTTTGAAAAATTATTTTTGTATGCAACTTCAATTTATAAAGTAATTTCATTGTACAAGTGATTCTTCTTCTATCTATAAAATTGGGTCACTTAATAAGTAACTTATTTGTATAAGTGAGATTATAGGCAAAGTTAAAGAAGGAAGGGCATCACCATGTGGATCAATTTCTACTTTCCATGTAACTTTTTGGTTACTGTTTAAGCCTTTTTTTAGAAAGGGCATAACTTTCTCATTTGAAGTTCTTTTTTAGTGCCATTTTTTTTAAACAACCTATTTTTTTAATTCATCATTTGAATCCATATATGGCTTCTCCAAGTGATATTTTTCTTACCAATAATAATTACTTCTCATGGAAATCCCATATGGAGGATGTACTATGAAGTAATGATTATATTATATTACCTTGGAAAAAGAACAAGCACCCACTGATGTTGAAAATAAATCCAAATGGGACAGTAAAAATGACGAAGCATGATATTTCATGATTTACAGTTTCACCTTCAAGGAATTGATGATTGAAATGAAACTTGGGTTGATCTTGAAGCTGTGTTTGGTAAACACAATGTGATTCAATTCAATGAAATTGAAAATCAGTTAATGACTTTAAATCCCAATGATTTTTCCTTCATTGAAGATTATTTATTTAAGTTCAAAACAGTTAGACTTTTTCCTAAATATTGTAAAATAGAGTTGGGGGTGATCATTGCATATATATTATTCTTGTTAAGATTGGTAGTGCATATTTTTTCCTTGTATCTACCTTTTATGCCACCAAAAAAGTTCTAGAGTGTGCTTACAAAGCTCTCACTCTTGAGTCTTTTTTTGATTCTCTTGTTAGAGAGAAATATAAACTTTTGCAACTTGTAGTGATCAACACTATAGGTATATCTAAAAAAGCCTTCATGGCCCAACAGAAAGATAAATCCAAGTATTATCTAGCTTTTACTCCTAACAGTGACAAATGAGCAAATTCTAAAAGTAAGAAGGTTGATAGGCATCACAACTTTTGTGGGCGAGATGGTCATGTGGAGTCTAAATATTTTAAAAATATGGAGGCCTTAGAAGTAGCAATGAACAAGAACAACATGAATCTTGATTCTTATGCTACTTATTTTTCTCATGGATATGCACTTTCTTCTTCTGGTTTCTCTTTCAATGCAACTTCTACTTCTTCTTCTGATGGATGACTTATTTATTCTGGAGAATCTTTTCATATGATTAACGATAAAGCCATTTTTTTTCTGCTCTTAACAAATGTAACACCAAACAAAAATTTGTTGGTGATGATAGATTTCTTAGTTTTGTTGGTTCTAGAAAAATTTAGGTTGTTAATGGTCATTTCAATGATGTATTATGTGTTCCAAGTATTTCCTGCAACCTTCTATCAGTGTATCAAATCACTCATTTAGGTGAGGGAAAAATCATGGATTTTTCATCTCACCAAGTTGTAATCAAGGATTTAAAAGATCCTAAACATGTCCTAGAAACTAGAATTGTTGAATTACCAAGTTGTACAAATTTGACAACTTTGGGTCATCATATTTTCCATTAGTTTTTATTGTTCATACAAATGACTTGAGTAAACTTTGACATGAGTGGTAAGGTCATTTAAACTATCACTCATTATAACAACTATGTAATCAAAATTTGGTGATTAGTCTTCCTCTTGTTTCTTGTAGAGATGGTGTTTGTGTCGGTTGTGTTCTTGACAAACATCATTAAGACAGTTTTGACAAACGTGTCTCTTGACACACCTCGGACCCTTTGCAACTTGTTCATAGTGATTTGTGTGGTCCTCTTTCTTCTGCCTCTTTCTTTGGGTGTGATTACTTCTTAACTTTCATTGATGACTTCTCTAGATGCACTTGTGTTTACTTCTTAAAACTTTAGAGTGAATATTTTGACATGCTTTTGGTTTACAAGGGATTTGTAGAAAAACAATCTAGGCATCAATTTCAAAGGTTATGAACATATAATGGAGGTGAATATTTGAACAACAAATTTACAAGTTACTCCACTGCATAGGGCATTCGAAGGAAACATATTGTTCCATATACACCACAACAAAATGGTGTTGTTGAGAAAAAAAAATATGCACATTAAAGGAAATGGCTAATTGCATGATATAATCTAAAGGATTAAGTCTTCATTATTGAATGGAAGCCATCAACTGTGAAAATTACATAGTAAATCACACTACTACAAAGAATTTACAAAATATAAAATCGAAAGAAGCATGGATTAAAATTAAGCCAAATGTAAGCCACTTATATGTATTTGGTTGTATAACATGGGCTCACATTCTGGATGCGAAAAGAAAAACATTACAACCTAAAAGTGAGAAATGCATTTTTGTTGGATATTCTGAAGATGTCAAAAGCGATCGAATTCTTCAACCACTACTTATTTTGAACTGAAATCTGACGGCGGTACGTCGGTTTGTCGATGAAATTTCGTCGGCCCTCCAACGAAACATTTTTACTAGTGTCTTCGATGTATATGTGTCTGCTATCCGACAAACATATTTCGATCAGATATATGATGGTCATACGCATTGTTAGTCCGATGAAAAATATTTTCTCATATCTAACAGAGAAACAATATATCTGACATAGGTCTGTTGGAATTTTCATCAGATTTCCGACGAATCTATACGTTGAATATCTGACAACCAAACATTATATCTGACATAGATTCCATACCTATGACGAATTTCTGTCAGAAAGTGTGTTGGATATCTAACAAATATGTACGTAGAATAACTGACAGAAAAATAGTATATCCGATTGAGGTGTCATACTTACAATGGATATATCTGTCAAAAGGTTTGTCGAATATCCGACGAACCTCTGTATATTAAAAAAAATAATGAAATTAGCTAGAGAAGATGGTAGCAGAGAATTGACACTTTATATTATATTTGTGACCACATGTAACATTTAAATGTTTAGGTCAACCACCCCAACCACTTATGAATATCGTAAATCTGTAAAGTAAAACATGACAAATACTTGAGAGATGTGAAGTACCCTACATGGTATTAGAGCAATACTTGATCATAGGAGCCAATGAAAATTACCATTGGATTTCCCTCGATAATTTGTTTGGATGCCAAGAGTTAAGAGAGGAAAAACAATTAAATATTATGTAGTAAAGGAATTCATCATGGATTTAAAATACAACACACACAATTTTTTAGTTTAATTAGGATTTAAATTATAGGAAAAGAAAATTTAGTTTATATGTATGTCATATGGGGACTAAAATAGGTGTTAACACATGTTTTGTGTCGATGTGTCTTATATATGTTGTTTTTGTACAAACATCAACTATTATAATGAGTACATCTTTTCCTACATCACCTTGGCCTAAAAATAAATTTCATTTAGCCTATTGTAATGTTCCCAACCAATATTGCTTGGAACATTGAGGTTTTTATGTGTATTTTGGTTGTGGTGTTTCATCAAACACTTTGCATATTTGTCTTCTTGAGTTGTGATATGGCTTAATATTATGGTTTGATTGTGTGTTTGCAACAAGTAAATGGTGTAGATATAGAAATGACATATAGTCAACAGGATGCAAGACAAATAGCACAAGAAATAGCCAGAAATACCTTAGATATGATTTTATTTATAATAATAGTTGACTTCATACAAAATGGAGCAAATATGGAATACATGTAATAAAATAGAGTGTGTGGTTGATGATGCCCCCAATAAAAAATATATATATGAATATATAGGCTTCCAAAAGCCTCTCCAAGATGAATACCAAGTAACATTGAAGTCCCATTGTCACCCTCTGATGTAGG
Source organism: Picea glauca (assembly GCA_000966675.3). Lineage (NCBI taxonomy): Eukaryota > Viridiplantae > Streptophyta > Pinopsida > Pinales > Pinaceae > Picea > Picea glauca. The sequence continues at coordinate 323,531 of JZKD02S2337744.1, forward strand.
TGATGCCCTCTTTGGATCAATATGCACTTCCTAGCTGGAATAGACCAAGGAAAGTCCTGCATCCTCTCTGATGGCCTCAAACCTATGAAAAAATCTATGAGAATATATATCTTGGAATAGGAAAACCCTCTGATGAATCTCCTAACTTTTGGGTGAGATCTCACCCTCCAAAACACCAAATCCAAGATGAAGAATGTGCCCTCTTGAAGAGAAATGCTCCCCACTGGTAGATAGACTAAAATGGTTGAAGAATACCCTCCAATATTGATTGAAAGTGGTGCCCTGGTGATAAATAATACCTATAAAGAGATAACTCTCTCAGATATTAAGTATACAAACCTCCATGAACTCCTCACTCAAGAAAGTGTGCCCTAGCTCTGCAGAAACCCACCAGAAATGCACCCTTCTTCCTCAACTACTTCTGTAACTAAATGGTAACTTATGTAGAATGGTGAGGGAGGGATGTTTCACCTTTGTGACCAAGATTGGATCAAGAAAGGTGGAATCTTTCACCACCAAGATGATCTCTAGGGGTTTTTTCAATCAAAACGCTCAAAACCCCCAAGTGCATGGGCTCTCTAGCAAGAGGCCAGACATCAAAATGATAATCAACATAATGAGAGAATAGAGGCCTCTATCTCTCTTTTATCCCCCCTATTCACCTTTTCTCTCCAAGGGACTTTTACTTTATTTTTATTATTCCTTAATTAAATCATTTTATTAATTAATTAGCCTTTTTGCCTCTAAAAAGTGATTTATTTGTCCCTATGGTTTCTCCGACCACTAAAAGTCACTTCTCATCATCTAATCCTATAGTTATCTTCCTCCCAATTTCAATGAGCTATTACACTAAGAGGTTTCTCCATTTATTATGCTCGAAATAACCCTCTTAGTGAAATTAATTAAAATATGACCCATAATAACTCAAATTTACGAAAATCGTCAGAATGCAATAGAACCAGAGCCAAGTTGTGCAGAATGGATCCTGATGACGAAATATAATGAACGATTAAAGTCGTGCCCATTAAATCCCCTTAATAACTCCGGAACTCACTGTCACCCCCATCTGGATACTCTGGTAGGCATAACACTTTGTAACATAATAATGTCCAAAAATGGGGACATTACAGTCCTCCCTTCTAGAAAATTACTTGTCCTCAAGAAATAACTAAATCAATATGTATATGATACCAGGATCCCATATCCACCTGTGTGACCTATAGTAAGCTCTCCTTAATACATGCCCCCCCCAAGTGCTCACCATACATGATACCCAAATACTCTTGATGAGTAGAATAATCGTGTGCACCCAATCCTTAGTCAACTCCCCAATCAACCACTCTATGTGGATCTTGACCCCATCAAACTATGGACTACCAAGCACTCCAATCCCTAGATCCCATATCCAGATGTGAACTGGAGTGCCCTATGAAGTATAGTCCTCTAAGATACCAACATCATGAATCTCCTCGAGACCCCAAATCAACAGAATAAGTAGATGCAATACACATCCATCAAGGAGTCTCTCACATGAACCCATCTCCCAACTATCATCTTTGGCAGAATCGAGACCCTCTGCTAACTCAGAAGATGATCTGTTGATATATCTAATCCTCAACCAAGGAAATCACCTTGCCACAGGGCATACTCATCTTGACTTTCTCTCAAATTCCCCCAAAAATGGAAGGAATCAATCATGCAAGTCTTTGAAACCCTCATTCGTTCTAGAAGACAACCAAATCCTACATCACATAGCTCTGAAGGTCTCATACCAAGTATCTCTGTGCCCAAAAAATTGTAAACCTCTGGTAGAAGTATGTTGATAGTCATGTTGTCCATTCCATAATCACTAAACGTAGCCTCCCTATCAGTCCACATTGTTTCCTATGGAGTCCCATGCTCCTGCAATAACCTTATGATGGAAGCCTTATTATATATTTCTAGTGCCCCAGGGTTGAGAGAAGCTAGCATACTCTCCCAACTCAGCACTAAAAAATGGGTAGCTACAAAGTCATGTCTAGAATCATGATGTTGACATCCCAAACATGCCCCCATGTGTCCCATGACATCATAATTGAGATCCCCCAAGGAGAATCTATCTCTACCCTGCTAACGAGTCTTGAAATGGCCAAGTTGTCCAACCATAGATACATCATGTACGGTCCTCAAGATATAAAACATTGTCTGCTACAACCATACCTCCTGCCAACTGACCTCATAGACCTCATCAGAAGCATTTAAACATCACTTATCCTAGTCCTCATCCTACTAAGACTCTGAACCTGTATCCATGTCTGTAACATACTATATACCATGCCTGAGGATGTTCTCCCTCACACCCCAAGCCTCATATGACTATCTTGGATGAACCACACCTATCCTGCTATATATAATCAAGTCACTCTCATCAAGTGGTCTCTACCTACAAAATCTCCATGTCCCCTGCCACTATCTATATCCCCCTATGTGGTTGTCTATTATGAAGGTATCGGGGAAGGATAACAAAAATAAATGCAACTTTATGTAGGACTGGAAATTATCATAGACTTTTCTCAATCCCAAGGACTTGACCAAAATCTCATCCATTGGCACCCATGGTAAGTAATCATTTGTTCTCCTCACTAAACTCCAACCATCAGGTACAACAGTCGGTAACTCCACAAACCATTGGTCAATCACTCTCCCTCCATCATCACTCATATAGTTGTTGCTATTGTGAAGGTGATCTTTCAGAACTATGTACAACTACAAGGGAGAGGAATATCCATGCTCCATTAAGTATGTCTGCCCCTTCAATCCAATGCATCCCCTCGAATCCCATTGTACACCTTTGCATGCTCCTATGAACTATCTCTCATCATCATGTGCCTATGTATAGTCATGAAAGCTAATATGTCCTCTTGCATCATCATGTATCCAAGGTGAACTGTTGGATCAACCTCTACATGGATGTCAGCCAATCCTAGAAAAAAAATGGAAGTGTCCTCATAACTTCCTTTGTCTCTGGAATCCCCATGTGTATGTGTATTCCCAACTATCTCAAAACCGCTCATGAAGGGTGGTCCCTGTGACACATGGACATCCTCCCGTGTCTCCAGATCATATATATCCATACTCATCAGTGATCCTAGGTACTCCTCATGCTCCTCCATCAACTGGTGCTCCTCTGCCAAACCACCAGCATCCTCTAGCAATGTGGTTTAAGGATATATCTGACTCTCTACTGAGATAGATGTAGTGGATCTATGACTAGTGTCCTCAAGTATCTTCTCTAATCTAGACCCTGATTCTTGAAGGGATGTTTTTTCACCTTCCAAGAATCCTCATGCGCTCACCAACTCATGAGTGAGTCGGTCCACCTCAACCTCCTTCTCCCTCAATGCCCTGTGATACATCTCACCATTGTCACCAACCTCCAATAGGTAATACCTATCTGTCAATAACTATTGGTAGTCGACCCTCATCATAGTCACTCTCTCCCTGAGTGTATGGAAGTCATCAATGACAAATCTCCCATTTGAACTATAATGTGTCATCAAGGACCTACAACAATATTATGTCCCTAATGCATATGTATCATCAATGCATCTAGTGGCTTCCATGATCATGTCCTCATTGACTCTCAACTGTCTGGTCAAGTGTCGTGACTCCTGATCACAATCCTACTCAAGAGATACCTCATGCCTCTCACTGTTAGTGTCAACAATGAAATCCCTAACAACACACTCCTCAAAATATAAGGCATTGAACTTCCCACTATCCACTCTGCTAATGAGCCCTCATGTATGCCACTACACACCATCACCAACTACTACCCCCATCCAAATCGCATTGTATCTTGTATGAGCAATTGTATCCCCCCTGTGCACTTTCCATGCTAATATAATATGCACCCAAAATACATACAGATGTGTCCATACATGTTCTATAGTCATCTCAACCAATAAAGAGTGCATCCTCATCACCGTAGACCGATCCTGGAAGTAATTGTCCCAACAAGTTGTTAGTCTCCTCAACTTGATCTATCAATGGAATCCTCAAACGAGATGACTCCCTCTCCCCATATTGATAGGTATGTATATAATGATATATCTCCAAGTCATTCCTCTCATCCTAGGTCTATAGATCTACATATCCCTTGTGTTCAAGTACTACACAAGGCTCCTTTACCATACCATGAATTCCATTGATATCCTCATGTATCATGGCTAGCATAGGTATATGAGAAGATGAAAAATGTGCCATGGTCATCATAGAAATATCTTCATCCTCCATACATGAATTCCTAGAATCCATTTCTACCCCCAAATGTAGGTCATCCCACCTCCTAATCTCATCATGTCTAGGTGATAACACATATGAATCCTCACAAGTGTCACCACATTGTTGAAATGTTGAGTCCACGACATTGCCTAATAGGGAAGCTAAAGAACATGAGTTATCAACTTGTCCATCCAAATATCCATCAAATGCACAAGACTCATTATACTTCTCTAATGAGGCATCTAAGGCCTCATCCTCATACTCATCCTCCTCATCATTGTCATAGTGCACCTCAATGTAATGCACTCTCCCTTCACCCCTGCATTTGTGATCTGGCTCCCAAGGCTCTTTGTAACTGTAGCAAAGTTCCCTGCGCCTAATGGGTGTAGGATAAATATGTGCTTCTATCAATACACTAATTTGTGGGGACGTATCCTCTTTCCCTTGTCTACACCATGCTCTACTATTATGTATTTCTTATACCCACTCATATATGGCTTGATCCAATTTTACCCGAAGCTTTTATTAGTTATCCATTCTCTTAGACTACTGAACAATGTGCTACTTGATCATCCTGCAATAAAATATTTTCTCTTTATGGAAGACCCCTCATGCTGGGAGGAATATTTTCTCTGATACCACTGTAATGTTCCCAACCAATATTGCTTGGAACATTGAGGTTTTTATGTGTTTTTTGGTTGTGGTGTTTCGTCAAACACTTTGCAAATTTTTCTTCTTGAGTTGTGCTAGGGTTTAATATTATGGTTTTATTGTGTGTTTGCAACAAGTAAATGATGTAGATATAGAAATGACATATAATCAACAATATGCAAGACAAATAGTACAAGAAATAGCCACAAATACCTCAAATCTGATTTTATTTATAATAATAGATGACCTCATACAACATGGAGCAGATCTAGAATACATATAATAAAATAGAGTGTGTGGTTGATGATGCCTCTAAGAAACAAGATATATATAAATATCTAGGCTTCCAAAATCCTCTCCAAGCTTAATACCAAGTCATATTGAAGTCCAATTGTTACCCTCTATTGTATGTGATGCCCTCTCTAGCTCAATGCGCACTTCCTGGATGGAATAGACCAAGGAAAGTATGGCCTCCTCTCTGATGGCCTCAAAAATATGGAAAACTCTATGATAATATAGATATAGTAATAGGAAAACCCTTTGTTGAATATCCTAACTATTGGGTGAGATCTCACCCTCCAAAACCCCAGATCCAAGATGAAGAATGTGCCCTCCTGAAGAGAAATGTGTCCCACTGGTAGATAGACTGAAATGGTTGAAGAATACCCTCCAATACTAATGAAAAGTGGCTCCCTAGGGATAAATAATACCTATAAAGAGAGATCTCTCTCAGATCGGAAGTCTACAAACCTCCACGAACTCCTTACTCAAGAAAGTGTGCCCTAGCTCTGTAGAAACCCACTAGAAATGCACCATGCTTCCTCAATTGCTCCTATAAATGAATGGTAACCAATGTAGAATGGTGAGGGAGGGATATTTCACCTATGTGACCAATATTGGATCAGGAAATGTGTAATCTTTTACCATCGAGTTGATCTCTAGGGTTTGTTCAGTCAAAACCCTCAAAACCCCCAAGTGCATGGCCTCTCTAGCAAGAGGTCAGACATCAAAATTATAATCAACATAATGAGATAATAGAGACCCCTATCTATAATTTATCCCCCCTATTCACATTTTCTCTCCAAGGGACTTTTACTTTATTTTTATTATTCCTTAATTAAATCATTTTATTAATTAATTAGCCTTTTTGCCTCTAAAAAGTGATTTATTTGTCCCTATGGCTTCTCTGGCCACTGAAAGTCACTTCTCATCATATAATCATGTAGTCCTCTTGATTCCAATGATATATTACACTAAAAAAATTCTCCAAGTATTATGCCCGAAATAACCTTCTTGGTGAAATTAATTAAAATATGACCCATAATAACTCAAAATTATGGAAATCGTCGGAATGCAACAGAACCAGAGCTAAGTTGTGTGGAATGGATCCTGATGATGAAATATGATGAAAGATGAAAGTCGGGCCCATTAAAACCCCTCAATAACTCCTAAACTCGATGTCACCCCCATCTGGCTACTCTAGTAAGCATAACACTCTGTAACATAATAATGTCCAAAAATGGGGACATTACACCTATGTTGATGACTGATTTTGAACAAGTTTATTTACTAATAAATTATCATATCGGTGCTATTATTTGTTTAGATGGTTTTCCAAGAGTTGAATGAGGTTGGAATCCAAGGAAGATCATAATCCTTTGGTCCTCAAGGAACCGTGGAGACAAGTTTGTTGAGATCAAACATAGATCGATAGAAAACGTGTAGACATACAAGGATATTTTGTTGGTTTAAATGATTTTATAAAATAATTTACAAGTGTTGAGAATTTGCTAGTTTTGGTATGTTTCAAGTAGAATGGTTCATGAAAGCAACAAAGTTTTGTTGGTTTTGCTAGAAAATCAATGGTATGCTTATGGAATATTAATACATATGATTTTTCATAATAGTTGATGGACATCATAAGCAATGCATGATTAACAAGAAATCAAGCATATAAAGATAATAAAAAACCCAAACAAGATGTAAAAATTACATAAAACAAAAGAGGTGACACCATATGTATAATGGAGAAAAAACTCGAAGTGAAAAAATCCACTATAAATATTACATTATATTTGTGTTCACTTGTTATGTACATTGCTTGTAGAAGACCTCGTTATCTAGAGATTACACATAGATAACTCATTAATATCACTAACCCCTTCATAGATGAGGTCCACTAACCATTCGATATTCAAGATCACTAACCCTCTAACAACCTTATTAATAAATACAAAAAAGGTTGGACTCAATATCACACATGTACATGAATGTCCACTACATCAATATTAATTGACATAATGGATGTTCACATGAATAGAATAGATTCTAAAATTTGATGGAGTCATGTAGAAATATTGCATATAAATTCCACTACTTTGGAGGCTACAAAAATTTGAAACGAAAGTATGCATGGATGGAAAGTAAAGTATACAATTTGATGAAGAGGAACATGAGTTACTTATAAATAATATATGGAATTAACACATGCATGTATTTATTAATTTTTTGGTGTAGAATTGATTTAGAGTTGAAGGGGAATTTTGGATGGGATAAACTCAAAGAACGGGATAGAATTGTAAAACTCAAAAGAGACTTAATCTCCAAGCTTCAATACCGATTGAATATGGACAACTATAACAACAAATGACAATATTCACATAAGAAAAAAACAAGAGATATTTTTTTAGAATTGTAAACATTGAAAAAATATCTAGGTTATCATCTCCATCTAGGTTCAAATAATACCTAGTTGTAGCAATAATAAGAATAGAGTCAATATATATGAATATGGATATAAAACCCAATAAACAACTTTAAAACACCACAAATGATAGTTCTGACAAGCATAGTATACCTAGTCCTCCATCATAGAACATGAAATAAAGCCAATTTCCTAGTAGAGCATGTTCAGGTTGTTCGATGTCCAATACTTTCCATTAAGTTGTTCCATGTCCAATCTTCACCATTAAGTTGTCCAATATTCATGAAGATTCATGTGTTTCCCATGTTTTCTAGTCTTTCCTTGGTTACTTTTAGTCAAAAAAAAACAAGGAAAGAAAAGAAAAACATGGGCAACAGAAACCTTGTCGGAAATGTGTTGTGGATCATGGAGGTGACTATTCTTCAGACCTGCATTTGTCAAATACAATAATAGGTTAAATGATTGAATAATAACTAAACATCAAATATCTTTTATTTGACAAAGAGAATTAAACGTTATATGATTGAATAATAATTCAATATGTATGATGCTCTAGAAATACTAAAGGGGAATACCTCATATCCGAATGAGCTCCTCTTGGTTTCGAGAATAATTTATTCTCTACTAAAACCTTTCACATTCACCACTAATTCAGAGAATTTATGCACATATCAATGTTGGGTATGCATGCAACCCTTCAATCCATTTATGGGAATCAATAAATATACACCAACAAAGAATCTGAAAGTGTAATAGGATGGACAAGTAATTTATACTACCTAGGCATGAAATGTTCATTTAACATTAAATACCAAATGTTAAGCACCCACAATATTCACAATCAATTCTAGGAAACATTCATTTGCAAATTAAAGAGTAAACATCTATGTAAGGGTCTCAATAATTAATAGGAAATCACTACCTCCTTCAAGTGTATTTCTCATTCAAGAGCGCTATCCAACCATATATAAAAAAAAATATATGCATAGGTCTGAACTCTAAATTACACATTTCCTCCATTCACCAAGCCATACAAACTGTTATTCAAGGCTCCAAATTATGGGTAACCTAAATCTTTGACAAAGTAGTCCATGTTGGTCCCCGGTTTTGACCATGCTCTTTGCCTATATTATATACCACAGACCTCCATTTATATGCCAGTACCACCCTTTTGACCTCATTTTGACATACTTAACATCTCCCTACCATTCAAAGGGGTCACCTACGGTATCTTTGAATTTCAAGCTATTTTTATGCACTTTAATGCTTTAAATTGGTATTGGAATTAATATCGTTTGGTTTAGGTACCATTGCTATTCTTGGAACAGGATGTCGGTACCAGGTACCAACTCGCACTCGTGGAGGTACCAATGGAGACGTTCGAGATCTGTGCATTATGGTTTGCGTTATGGTTCGAATGAGAGATAGAAAGATTCGCAGGACAGCTGGAGTCATTGCCATAGAGTGCTCGAAGACATCATGAAGCCTGGATCGATTATTCTTCATCGTTCACACTTCGTGACACTACGTGTCACAAAGATGTGAAATACGTTTTCAGTTTGATTGCAAGACTATTCTCAGATCGGGGATCCGTTTGTTTTTACGTACCTTTGTTTTAGACTGTTACAAACAGAAGGATTTGGATACAAACCCGTGTTCACTCCTGAGAACGGGTTGTTGTTGTTATTGTTATTGGATTATGTTGAACTGTGTTGTGTCGTGAACCTATTTTTGAATAAAGACTACTGTGTGTTATGGTATTCGACTGATATACGATTTGAAGCATTCTCTTTCGAGTTAATGATTATACGATGTCTGGATAGAATGTTATAGTCGGCTCTGGTTGTTACTAATAGCGTTGTGTCGTTTGGTTGGGCCCGCCAAACCGGTGCAAGCCGCTGTTTTATTTTGCAATAGATTTAGTTTTATGCTGTTATAGACTTAGTTCATTTTAATGCTTTAGAACTTGCATATGAGGTAGCTTAACGCTCATAGATCTAGTTGTTTTAGCATATTGGCATTTGTTTATCTGAATGGTATACCTGCAGCTCATAGTGTGACATCGATTTGGGTGTTTCAGAATCATGTTTATTTATACCTCACTTGAATCATTCCAGCGTACTGTTATCTTTGACGTTGTTGAGTGTTAAACGCAAAACCGATGTCTGTAGGGTTTAGAATATGCATGTGGTTATTTGGTTTTCATTTCCAATTCGAACATAACTCAGAATTAGCATGCATTTGGCTTTGTTAGAAAGTAGTTACCTTGCCTGGTTAGAATAGTTAGATTACAGTTAGAACAAAAGGAGCTCCTGGTACCAGT
>JZKD02S2337744.1:333481-377522 GCA_000966675.3 Picea glauca
GCCCAGCTAACACCTATGAACAAAGCCCACATGAGTTCACCCATGAACTCAGCCCAGACCATAATTTTGACCCAGTTGACACTTGTGAGCATAGCCCAGATCAGTTTACTCCTGAGTTCAGTTCAGACCATAATGCCGATAGTTTTCGTACCCCTGCTCAGAGTCCTGAAGAGTTTACCCATGCGTCTAGCCCTCTAGCACAACCCGGACAGGAGCAAACAATTGAAACCCACTGCGAGCTCTCCTCCAGTCGGTCCTTGAAGCCAATGATGGCGAAGCTAGAGAGCAAGAACAACAGATTAAAGGAAAAGTTGCATGAGTACTGGGTATTGGATAGACATGTTAAAACCGAAAACGAACTCCTAAAGCTCAGGGTAAACCACCTCTTATCCAAAGTTGAAAGACTAAAATAGAGGAACAGGGATATTTCCAAGAAGAACAAATAGTTTCAGAGGATTGCTAGGAAGCATGTTATAATCAACAGGGTCCTTAAGAAAGAAATTAGGAATCTGAAGAAGCAGGAAAGGCTACAGATCTTGGTTGCAGCTGCTGCAACCCTTTGATGGCTACCAATTGTTTTTTATTTTTTGTTGCCTGAGGACAGGCAAGGACTTCAGTGTGGGGGTGTGTTGGTCCCCAGTTTTGACCATGCTCTTTGCCTATATTATATACCACAGACCTCCATTTATATGCCAGTACCACCCTTTTGACCTCATTTTGACATACTTAACATCTCCCGACCATTCAAAGGGGTCACCTAAGGTATCTTTGAATTTCAAGCTATTTTTATGCACTTTAATGCTTTAAATTGGTATTGGAATTAATATCGTTTGGGTTAGGTACCACTGCTATTCTTGGAACAGGATGTCGGTACCAGGTACCAACTCGCACTCGTGGAGGTACCAATGGAGCCGTTCGAGATCTGTGTGTTATGGTGTGCGTTATGGTTCGAATGAGAGATAGAAAGATTCGCAGGACAGCTGGAGTCATTGCCACAGAGTGCTCGAAGACATCATGAAGCCTGGATCGATTATTCTTCATCGTTCACACTTCATGACACTACGTGTCACGAAGATGTGAAATACGTTTTCAGTTTGATTGCAAGACTATTCTCGGATCGGGGATCCGTTTGTTTTTACGTACCTTTGTTTTAGACTGTTACAAACAGAAGGATTTTGATATAAACCCGTGTTCACTCCTGAGAATGGGTTGTTGTTGTTATTGTTATTGGATTATGTTGAACTGTGTTGTGTCGTGAACCTATTTTTGAATAACGACTGTTGTGCATTATGGTATTTGACTGATATACGATTTGAAGCATTCTCTTTCGAGTTAATGATTATACGATGTCTGGATAGAATGTTATAGTCGACTCTGGTTGTTACTAACAGCATTGTGTCGTTTGGTTGGGCCCGCCAAACCGGTGCAAGCCTCTGTTTTATTTTGCAATAGATTTAGTTTTATGTTGTTATAGACTTAGTTCATTTTAATGCTTTAGAACTTGCATATGAGGTAGATTAACGCTCATAGATCTAGTTGTTTTAGCATATTGGCATTTGTTTATCTGAATGGTATACCTGCATCTCATAGCGTGACATTGATTTGGGTGTTTCAAAATCGTGTTTATTTATACCTCACTTGAATCATTCCAGCGTACTGTTATCTTTGACGTTGCTGAGTGTTAAACGTAGAACCGATGCCTGTAGGGTTTAGAATATGCATGTGGTTATTTGGTTTTCATTTCCAATTCGAACATAACTCAGAATTAGCATGCATTTGGCTTTGTTAGACAGTAGCTACCTTGCCTGGTTAGAATAGTTAGATTACAGTTAGAATGAAAGGAGCTCTTGGTACCAGTTAGTAGCATAATACTCTGTTTTCCTGTAGCTAGCTTTAGATTCATTTTGATGACCAGATTGAATGCATTTTCGAAAATACTCTTTGTGTCATAGCTAGAATAGAAGTGATGATGGTAGATGATTGGGTATAGAGATAAAATAGTCTTGTGGAACCACACTTTTGAATAGAAATAGCAGTACCAGCATTTGAGCACAAGACTGTTTTTCTGTTGATGATTTAAATAGGAAATGCTCAGTTTCAAGATAGTTATTAAAATTCAAGTTCTCAGAATAGGTGTGTGTTTTCTTCTTAGGATAGCATTCAGATAGAGACTAGACGCTTGCCTGAACATACTGTGTATCAGCTCAAAGTTTACCAACCCTGGTTTGACAATTTAGTGTTTCAGGTCACTTAAAAGCTTCAATTTAGCAGCCTGACAGTCCATGCATGCAAACATAATAACCTAGCCTTGGTAAAGTTATATTCAGTAGATTGAGCATATCGGTATATTTAAGGATGAGGATAAATTATCTTTCAATGTAAAAGAAAAATAATGAGCAAAAGGGGAAACAACATTATCTTTAGAGATAAGAGAATTTCCTTGATATCTATAAAGAGTGACGAGCCTAAGGAGGAAGAGATTGCTTCAAAGATAGAGGAAGAAGATGAATTTGGCTACAAGAATCCATTAAGATGCTTCACATTTAATGAAACTCATTAATCCCAAGAATTCCCTCCAACCTTAAAGTTGAAATTAGGGCAATGGTAGCCCAAGAAGAGCTTCAAACATAAGAAATTTAAGCAAAAACAAGAGACAACTTAATGCAGCAAAAAACAATAATATTGGGAAACAACAAGACCCAAAAATCTCATTGGAGGAGTGTCTTCCAAGATGCAAGGGTAAATACAAAGTGTGTAAGGTGATCATAAATGGAGGTTCTAACAACAATTTGGTAAGTACATAAATGGTACAAAAATCACATCTTGCCTGTATTCCAAAATCAAACCCTTACAATATTTCATGGTTGAAAATGTATCATAGTGTTCTTGTGGATAAGTCTTCCCTTGTTGCTTTTAATATTTGGTCATTAAGGTCCTATGTGATGTAGTACATACTACCTATGGATGCATTTCATTTTTTCTCGGGAAGACCATGGCAATATGATAAAAATGTAATCCCTTGTGGTGACTCGCAACATAATATTAAAAAGACATTTTAAAGCCATTTAAAGAGAAATGAATGTCTAAAATATCAAATTTGTCTCTCTTTATGATGGATTGGAAAGAACTCTTTAAATGTACTGAGGGACAAGAAACCATGAATATGATTCATGTAATGAATCTCATAAATCCCAATACTGCCCTAGAAACCCCAAAGTTGCAAGTAGGGAAATGATGGCCCAAGAAGAGCCTCAAACATGAGAAATTGAAGAAAAAATTGGAGAAAAATTAATGTTGCAAAGAACAATAGATAATATTGGGAAACAAGGAGACCTCAAAAGCTGATTGGAAGAAGAGTGTCTTCTGATATGCAAGTGTAAATACAAAGTGTGTAAGGTGATCATAGATGGAGGTTCTACCGACAATTTGATGAGAATAGAAATGGTACAAAAATCACATCTTGCTTGTATTCCAAAATCAAGCCATTACAATATTCCATGGTTAAAAATAAATCATAGTGTGATTGGGGATACGTTTTCCCTGGTCTCTTTTAATATTTGTTCATTAAGGTCCTATGTGGCGTAGTACCTATGGATGCATGTCAATTGTTACTAGCTAGAATATTAAGGTCCTATGTGACGTAGTACCTATGGATGCATGTCAATTGTTACTAGCTAGAAGAGGATGTATGTTTGGTTCATTCTTCATATCAAGTGTGCATGTACATTGGATGGTTGTGTGAACTCCTTACATTATCAAAATGCAATGCAAAAGCAATGCAAAAGATAAAAATATATGTGTGAGAATCTCCTTTAAAATGGGTGAATTCAAGTCAATGAAATATAAACCAACTTGTTTTAATTCAAACACTACCTCACCATAAATATTTCCAATTAAAACTTTACATAAGTTTCCATGCAATGGGAAAGTGATCCTTCAAAAATCTCTTTTTTAGGAACAATCTCACATTCAATGTAAACATTTAAGTTTATTCAATGAGACATAAAAACACCATAAATTCATACATATAAAGTTTTACTCTGAGTTCTTGAGTTTCTCTTTTATCTCTTTTAAAATAAAGCCATGGATGTTTTGATTCACATTAAATTCATTAACACATATAAGCATAAAATCATCTTTGTTGAAAAAGTAAAAATAGAGGTGTATGTAAAATAAAAAAAATTGAAATGACATGGCAATTTTAGACTTCATTTTTCAATCTTGCTTCAAGTTTGAAATTGATTTGTTAATCTAATTTTTTTCTTGTATGTGCAATGGTTGTGTTTTAATTTTGAGGAAAACCTAATCTTTATGATTGGCACAAAATGAGGCTTTCACGTTTATGAAAAATCATCTCCCTTATTTTAACTTTGTTCCCAAAAACTATCCCTATGCAAAGTACAATTCATATTTGCAAGTACAAAAAGGTTGATTAAAATCTTCCTTCAAGTGAAGACACAAGGATGAAAATTATCATTTCAAAAGAATTAATGAAGAGTAGAAGCAACATGCACGAGAAAGTAATTCTAAAACTCAAAGACAAACATGGGAGTGCAAACTTAAGAAGCCTAGGTTAAAAAAACACTTTTACACAAACAAATGAAGGCTAAAAAAGAATTTTCATGTTGTAAATGAAATAGAATTATAGATTTTTGACATGAGAGATGAAAATGACATCTCAGTATTGGGCATGAAAGATGGAAATGCACTCTCAAGTAAGAAAAATATTTTTTATTTAGAATCATGCCCAAGAGAGTATTGAAAATGCAACTTTATCTTCAATTTGCTCAAGCTCAACAAAGAGATTTCAAAATGTATATTTAAACTAGCCAAAGGAGATATGAAATTTGCACTCTTAAGAAATCAAAGATGACATTTTGTATTAGCCTCATTGATGAAGTGCACTCCAAACAAGGTCATGATAACATTTCACACTTTGACATTGCATTTTTCATAGGTATTTTCATTGAATCTCTTAATCATGTTCATATCCTAAGGGATAGAGTTTCTTATTCAATAGTTTCTTAAATCATATCCAATCTCTTACCAATAGTTCATTTATGTTGGTTTATTGTTTCCCTTCTCGGGTTGTCTGAGTTATTGACCCAGGGTTCATGTCATTCAGGGTTCCAACAAAGCCTCTAAAACTATCATCCCTCCTGGTAAACCAGAAGGCAACACATCACCCAGAAGGTACTGCGCAGTCTCACCTGAGATATCTTTAAAATGGGTGGTTGTAAGACTCAGATGTTTACAGCCTAGGACAGAGTAGGGGATAGGGGTTTCTTGATTAAGGCCATATATTGTGAGTTGTAAGGGAAACTACTTATTCCTTGGAGTCACATACATATATTCCACAGTTTAATTTAAGTAAACTATAAACATATTTATAACCATTTATTAAATCATTCATCAAGATTAACCATTAATTGTTGAAAGAAATAAGAGACAAGCATGCATTCAACATATTACACGACTATTACCATGGTTCACCCCCTCCTGGGCTACGTCCACAAAGATTTGGCTCTTGGCTCATGTATTATGATAGTTCTGCACTTACGGCGCCTCGCGCTTACAATTCTCCTCAAAACTGGGTAAGATCTATGTGAGGTGAAATAGATCGCACCAGGCTCCATAGCCTGCGGTCTAATCCTCATATCTACCTTCCCTCATATCTCCTTTGCTCAAAATCTTACAAAATTGGTTCATAACAAAAAATACAATATCATTCATCCACACAATAAAAAATAGCAACTACTATATGATACTTTTGTATCTATATTTATACATTTCAGGCTCTTCATCCATTTTTAGAATATTATCAAAATCCTAACCCTTCTTACGTTAGGTCTTTCTCCCATGCGCATGTTCTTCTTCCTCTAGCTGTCGCTTTCCTTTGTGCACGCTTTCTTTCATGCACGCATGATCTTCTTTTGCCAGTTGTTACTTCAGTTTTTTGCACGCTTCCTTTCCCACGATCACTCTTATTTTCCCTTCGGCCTGGTGCCAACAGGCCCCCAACATTGATATGTGACTCATCTCGAGTCACCTAATTTTTGTGTGCTTCCTCGATCTCCTTGGTGATCATCTGGAACAGTTCCTGCAACTATGCCACTTTTGTCAATGCCTGCGCGGTTTTCTCCTTGATGGTGTCGAATGTCTGAGCTACCACTTCCTCGCTCATCAATCCTGTGCATTCTAGTTGAGTCTTTGTTGTCTATTTTCTGGATTCTTTTGCCTATGCAAGTATTTATGCTACCCGTTTCTGCAATGGTTCTATTTGAGCCTGACGCTCTAATTTCTATGTTTGTGCAGTGATAAGTTCTACCTGTATCTTCTTCAAATCTTGTGTTTCCTTGACTCATTCCAAAATTGGTATGATCTTATGTCATTGCTTGAGTTCTTGGATCGTTGCATTGATCCTCTCCTCCTCCTTGTCCCAGTGTTGGACTTGTGGATCCTCTTCCATCCTTGTCCAAAGTTTCATTGCTTTGTCCAGCAAGTCGATTGTCGTGCTGACCTATTTTCCTAGCTCCTGTAGTTGCATTGATGCTTCCTTCTTCCGTTGTTCACTGCTGCTGGATTTGTCGGTCTAATATGTCCGCGGAGAGTCTCGATCTCCCTCTGATACTGATCAATTGCTTGTGCAATCTGGTTGATCTTTTCTGCGGTTGGGAGTTAATTTCCTTGTGCAGTGGTTGGAAGTTTCCCAAAAATGTCTTCCACTCTGCGTTCTAGCTCGTTTCTACATTCCTTCTCCTCCTGAGTTTCATATTTGGCCTACGCACAAACTTTTTCCAACGCTTCTCGCTTCTTTGTTGCTTGTTGTAGCTCGACTAAGTTCTTATGTGCTCAAGACTGTGTCTCATGGTCGAAGATAAACTATAGTTTGTGTAGTTCTCTCGATGGCATCCATGTCAAGACCAATTGGATATGATCCAAATCCTCTAGTGGTATCTGTCCCACAATTTCATCCATTCTTAGCATGCTAGGCTTTATATAGACTGTGGAATGTGCATGTGGTATCAGAAGAAATGGGTCATGTTCTTATACCTCCACCCTTTTTGTGGTCTATGTGGTCGATGGATCTATTCCTCTACTGCTACTTGTGATCTGGGCTTCCCCAAATTTCTTAAGGAGATGACCCATTTCTATCAATTCCTTTTGCAGTTTATCCCTGTGGTGTGTTGCATGATTGAAATCCTCTGCCAGGCAATCTTGGACCATTCTAGCAATCATCTCTCCATCATCCTTTGTGATTGTATAGTCTCATGGTGCTCATTGTGCCTTCATTTTCTTGTGCGTACCTGCTTCCTGTATCATTGGTCTCTTAGTTCCCCTTGGTTCCTGTGTGATGGGGTTCAATGCGGTTTCCTGTGCTCCCTCCGCTTGTTTTTGTTGTCCATTGGTCGATTGAATGGTTTCTATCCTCCACATATGGGTCCCTGGCTATTCTGAGCCATCATTTGCCTGATTCGACTTGTTTTGGCCCGTTCTTCATCTCTTGGGTATTGGTATTTTTGGAGGTTGTGTCTCCACTTGCGGAGCCCCTCCTTCTGTTGTTTGTCCCGATACTTCTCTGGGTATAGTTGGAATCCTCCATTCATCAGGCCATTCACTGATGATCATGTTGATATCACCCTCAGTGATGCAGTAGCACATCTATAGCCACTATTTATCTGGGTCCTACCTTGGTTGTATCACCATGGCTTGTCGCCTAGCCCATAAATTAGCGATGCCCCCGTATCATGCGACAGCCTCTGGTGTTATTCTCCATGCTCAGTTGATGGCTTCCTGTATCTCCCATAGGTAAGCTTCTAATATGATTCTATTCTCCCTCTTATTCTTGGCTAGTAGCCCAGATCTCAGGAAGCGATATCTTTCTCCTCCTGGTTGTGGTGCAGTACCAAATACCACGTATTCTGGTTCTTGCCATCCCATGAAAGCTATGAGAGTGATCATCCATGAGTAATGAAATTTCATACCTGCATCTTGCATGTCTTTGCAATCTACTTGGAACAAGTTTGATAGGTATGGTGCCCAACTCATGAAGGTGCCTTCTGCGCACTGAGCTGCAACAACAATGACTCCTTCTGGTACTTTGTCTTTGCAGCATTTTCTTAGTAGTTTGCAGGCTAAGATTTTTGCACCCAATTGTGTCATGGCATCGTTGATCTGTTTGATTATAATGCCTCTTGTTCCCATTTTGATGTCATATTTATTCTTCATCTCTTCTACCAATGTTTTTTCCTTGGACTTATCGTCCAGAATCAGCATGGGATCCATACCCCCGGTGTGTAGGCCTGTTATCTATGTAATAAGTTCGACAGTTATGGGGACGGTTTTATCCAGCCATATATCTCGTCCATGCATAATGGATAATAGTTGCTTGACACATGTCGTCGCATATTGGATTCTGTCAAAGTGTGGTATCTTCAGCAACCCTAGAATTCTTGTTTTGTCCAGTCCAATGGCCCATTGGTGTGGCTGAGTGATGGTTTCTCTGAGTTGGTTCACGACTATTTTCTGCATAAAGACTTGTGGTGCAAGATTTGGATATTTGGTGTTGTACGCTACGTCATGGTTGTAATACTTGAGCTTCCCGACGTGACCTAATAGTTGTGGGTCCACCAGTACTCCCTCTGGTATGCGAGGTAGCACAATCTTTGCGGCCGGTTTCTTTTGAGGTGAGCTCGGTATCTAAATTCGGTCCTCCTACTGCAATGGTTGGCTCGAGGTTCCAGCAACTTCTGGTTGCTCCTTCTCCATCCATTATTCCCAAGTCGTGTCCATTTCACCAGTCACCTCGGCCGAAAAAATATCTGAAATGGATATTTGTGGAACGTCTAGTTGCACTTCTACTTCTGGGTTTTGTGCGCTTTTGTTAGCTCCTACGTCTTCTTCGGTGTTTTCTGGTGTAATTTCTTGGTGGGGTTCTTCTTCTTTGTTCTGAGGCTCATGCACCACTGCTGGTGTATCCTATTCCATGGCATATGTTTATGGTTGCGGAACCTCCTCTAGTATTTGTGTGGACTCTACTGGGATTTCCTTTGGCGATGCGATTTTGTCAATATCGATGATCTCTGGTGGTTGTTGCTCATTTTCTCCTAGTGGTCCCCATGACCTAGTCTGAACCCTGGTTGATTTGGCTGTCTGGTCTGGTTCTGTGAACTTCGGTGGTGCCATAATGGTGTCTTTCGAACATTTGCTGAGTTCGAATGGCTTTGGTGAGCTCTATGGTTTCTCTCAGTTCGTTCTAGTTGCTTTTGCTCTTTTTCTATTCTCCTATCATGAATAAACTAATTGCTTTTGTGCTCGTGTGTTGTATGGACTCATCATGAAGCTTGTCGAGGACACTTCCTCCATCATGCGATTAATGCACCATAATTGTGGGTTCAATGCATTCGCAGTGATTTCGTACTTGCCATTACGCCTACTCTGTCGTCTCGAGTTGGCACGTTTAATGGGACATCCCATCCATCCTTGTCTTTCTTTAACTCTGCCTTGTGTTGTCTTGTTGGCCTGCTTTCGTCGATTTTCCTTTTCCCACTTGTTTCCCTTTTTGATATAGTTGTTATCTTTTCCCTTGCTAGCTTTGTGTTTCATATGCTGCTTGTCCATCATATTGTACATTGTTTTCATTTTTATTTTTTTTTACTATGCGGTGGGTGGTTGAATGTCCTTGTAAAGCTTCAACCAGCTCCCATTGATCATTCCTTTGAGGTCTGCACCTTATATATATCTTAACAGTACAACTCCTCCATCCATGACAACTTTTACCTTGTATGGTCCTAGCCAATGCATTCTCAGCTTTCCTGGGTACTGCAATGCTTTACTATTGTAGAGCAATACTAGTTATCCTTCCTTGAACGTCTTCCTCTTGATGTGGCAGTCGTGCCAAGATTTGTTTCTTGCTTTATGTACTTGTTAATGGAATCATGCCAAGATTCGATCTTCCTCCATCAACAACAATTGATTCAGTCTTTCCTATACTGCACCTCGTTCTATCATTTGTGTAATAGCTGCTACACGTAGGCTGGGTATTAAAAATTCTAAGGGAACTACCGCTTCTTGACCATAGACTAGTTTAAATGGTGTGTGGCTAGTCAGCCTTTTTCATGTGGTTCTATACACAAATAATACTGCTGGTACCTTGAGATCGAAATCGTCCCTATTGACGTTGCATATCTTTGTCAAGGCTTTTTCTAGAATTTTGTTGAAGGCTTCTATCGTGCCATTTGCCTGTGGATGATACGGTGTGTGTTTTTGGTGATGAACTTCAAACTCTTCCAGCATCACTCGGATGGTGTTTTTTATGAAGTGTGTTCCTTGGTCGCTCATCAAAATTCTTGGGCACCTGAATCGAGTAATTACCTGTTCAAACATAAAAATGTGTAGTTGTTTCTGCATTCCAATCTTTTACTGGTGTGGATTCGGCCCATATCGTTAAGTATTCCATCGCGGTGATAATATATCTCGCCCCTGTTCTCTTGGCTGGTGGGCGAATTTGACCCACAAAGTCTATTGCCCATTTTTTGAATGCCTGAAGTGTCACTTGCAGTCATAGTGGCATCTCGTCCCTTCTGTTGGGTTTTCCTACCCTTTGACAGACATCACATTGATGATAGTACTCTTTCAAGTCTCTGTGGATCGTTGGCCACCATAATCCTGTGCGTAGTACTTTCTACGTGGTAGTTTTTCCTGCATAATTCCCTCCTGCTATTCCATCGTGGGATTCTACTAAAATTCTTGGTCGCTCATGGTCTAGTACATATCTTCATAAGATGCTATTTGTGCCCATCTTGTATAGATTCCCTGTGATCAATTGATAGTTGGTTGTGTGGAATACCAAGTTCTTCTTCTGTGTAGTGGTATATTCTTGCAACACAGTACCTGTGCTCAAGTACTGGATGATCTCTGCGAAGTAATCGTCAGCAATCTGTACTGAGAATAGTTGTGCATCTGGAAAGTTGTCTTCTAAATTCATTGTTTCCTCACCATTTGTGACCCTCGATAGGTGGTCAGGTCCTGCATTCAGTTTTCCTAGTTTAACTATTACCTCAAAGTCAAATTCTTGAAATAGAAATAACCATCGACAGATTCTCCCCCCCAACACTGGCTTGTTGACTAGGTATTTCAGGGTTGAGTGATCTGTAAACATCTTAAAGTGTTTTCCCAATAGGTAATGTATGTATTTCTATAGTGCATAAACCATAGCTAGGCCTTCTCTTTCTGTCGTGTTATAATTTTGTTCTGAGTCTGATAATTTTCATCTTGTGAACGTTATCGGGTGATCCAAGTCTCTTTCTCTTGGTTGTGCTAAGATATCTCCAAGTGCTATCATTGATGCATCTACATGTACATGGAATTTCTTCTCCCAATCTGGAAATACCAATATTGGTGCAGTGACCATATTTTCCTTCAGGGTATCCAGACCGTGTTGGCACTCATCATTCCATTGATACTTTGTATCCTTACTTAAAAAATGTTCCATTGGTGATGTAATCTATGCATAGCCTTTGATGAATTTCCTGTAATATCCCATATGTCCTAACATTGCTCTTAGTTGGAAGACTCTGTTTGGTGTTGGTAGATTAACAATGACTGTGATTTTGGCCGGATCCACTAGCAAACCCTATTTGCATACTATGTGTCCCAATAGTATCCCAAATGGTATTCCAAATATGAATTTATTGATACTCAGTGATATCTGACACTGTATACATAGTTCTAGCATCAGTCATAAAACTTCCACATAGTTTTTTAGTAAGCTATACACTGTCCAATCATCCAGGTATACTTCGAGGAATTGATGGATGAATTCCTTAAATGCTGCGATGACCACTCTAGAAAATATAGCAGGTGCATTCTTCAGTATGAATGGCATGACTGTATACTAATAAGATCCCCATTCTGTCATGAACGTGGTAGTGTTTCTATCCTCCTGTGCTATCTTAATATGATGATATCCTGAGAATCCATCAGTGAATGAGTAGGCTTCGTGGCCTCCTATGCTCTTGAGTACTTCGTCCGTGAACGATGTGGGGAATGGGTCATGTAGGCATGCATCATTCAACTTCCTCAAGTCGACACATATCCTAATCCCTCTTCCCTGTTTCTTGTCATGTACTACCATCGGGCTTATCCATTTTGATTCTTCGACTAGTTCGATGATGTCGTCCTCACACATCCTGTCAATCGCATCTTTAAATTTATGTTTATAGATGGGGTTTAGTATATATGGTCACTGTTTAATGGGTCTTGCATCACATCTCAGTGGTATCTTCATTTATCTTAATTCTCCGGCTATTCCTTTCATCTCTGTAAAGGTTGTGGGAAAAAGGTCGTTGTATTCGCGCAACAATTCTGTGATGCTTTCTAGTGTATGTTTGCCCAAGTAATCTCCAATGTTTGCCATTTTGGGTTGCTCGGCGGTCCCTATGTTAACCTTATTTATCTTGATTGGTGCAGAGATGACCTCTAACTCTAAGGGTGGTCCTTCCACATCTCTCTCGCCTTCGACTTCTTTGATCTGAATATCGGGCGGATCATCTTCATCCAGGGCTTCCTCATGTACATGGTAACATGACAATAGATCCTTGACTATCTTCTTATTCCGTTTTTGTACCTCTGTGATAGCTTCTACTTCCAGTTCTTCGATGAATATGATGTTTCTGATCTATTTTAGGGCCACATCTAAGTTGGGGTTCTCATGCTTAAATGAGAAAGTGACTGTAAAGTTCTGTTGGAGTGTCGCCCATGTCTTGGTTTCTTTACGCATTTCCTAGTCTGTATACCAATTCACTGGTATGCCCTCTAAAGTATGAATGAAGTGGTGACACCATTCTTCTGGTGGCATAATTTTCCACCACGTTTTACACGCCTCCAAGTGTTTTGTTGGTGTGCCTAGTCCGTCATATTTTTGTTGTTTGTTACCTATATTTTATGCGCCGAACCTTATGCGCAGTAATCGCTTACATTGGTACCAATATGTGATAGTCTCTTTGTGTGCACCCCACCATCTTGCAGGTGTAGCCTTTAGTGCTAAATCTAGTGATAGCAATCTCTGGTTTTCTAATACTTCATCTTCATATTGTGTCAAGAAAGTTTCCAATCATTTAGCCCATGAAAAATGGGTGCTTCTCTGATTTTTGTGCCAATCCACCTTACTGCGTGGTCTATTCTAGCACACCTTCTCATGGATACTTCGTGTAGTCTTTGCTGCCAGTTTTCTAACTCGATGTCTGAGTCTATTGTACATGAATTAATGCTCCACCAACTGAGTATCTCGTATGCAGTTGGGTTTATATAGTCCGCATCGCACACAGTTGTTCTATACAACTGGTATATCTCTTCTAAATCTAAAAAAGTGGGTTCTACAAACCTCTCACCTTCTAATGGGTCGAGTGGGGCTATGACCCTGTATTCCCCCGACTCAAATGTCATTTTTATGGTTTTTAAGTTAATTATGGCCTGGTTGTCGAACGCCCAATCTAGACCAAGTAGCACCGGGTAAGGTGTTGTGTCATCTATTATTTCGATGACTTCAAAGTCTACCTTAGTGCACACACCATCCATATCTATCGTCACTCCTTTCAATCTACCTATTGGTAGGACTCTATGTTGATTTTCTAGCTTTAATTGAACATTTGAGTATCCCAGTGTAGGTTCTCCCATGCATTTCCATGTAGCTTTTGGAAATACATTCACTTCAGATCCTAGATTTAGTATAATATCTCCCATATTGAAATCTCTGATTTTAGCATTTAATATAAATTCCCTACTTGTTCTTCTTCTTGTGTGTAGGTGGTTGAAAGTTTTCAATTATGGCTTCTGTTCCGTCTCGTTGCTACATTTTTCTAGGATGTTTTGCAATATTTTGACAGATGAAGGATCACTGAACATTTTCATGCATGATTTCAAAAATTCTGTGATCGTACTTACTTGTTCCTTGGGTTGTATTCTATTGGTATGGCCTAGTGATGGTGGAATTTTGTATTCCAGAGCTTCCTTGATCTATTGTGCAGTCGGCGCAATGTTCTCCTTCTGGAATTCTTGTCGAGCTTCTGTAAAGATATCCTTCTCCTTATGCGCGTCGAACTTCTTCTTGGGTTCAATGTTCTTCTTTACCCATTGGTTATGTGTTGGTTCCTGTCGAACTACGTCATTTCCTGTTTTCATTCCTCCTCGAGTGACTATGTTGATGTTCCATCCGTCATCCCTTGCTTCGGCTGAAATCCACTGAACATTCTGGTTATTTTGATTCCTTTTTTCCTGGATCTTTACAAGTAGTGTTGGACATTCCTCTGTATCATGGTATGATGCATGATAATACATACAAGTCGTTGGTGGCAGTGGACACTCACGTGTGTAATGTCCCGGTTGCTGGAAATTGTGACATGTAACGGGTCCTCTACTGCATACAAAACCTCCTCTGGCTCATTCTTCTCCTCTATAAGCTGCACGGTCACCTCGCGGCAGGTTATACTGTGGTCCCTGATTATTCTGCACAATATTGTACTGGGGATGTACTAGTTTGTTCTGCGGCTGCACGTTATTGTAAGGTTGTGGCGCAGTATTACTCTGTTGTTGCGCAGTGTTGTATGGTGTTGAGGCTTGATTGAACTGTGGTTATGCCTACCCATTCATCATTTTTTCCTATACCCTGTATGCGTCTGATGTTATTTCCCGCATCCGTTCGATAGTTCTGCAATATTTGTCGTCATGGTCGACTGACTTGCAAAAGGTGCAATATGAGTTCTTTGGAACTGTTTGGTATTTCTGCATCATTGTACAGTGGTAAGGTTCGTGAAATGGTTTCTTGCATATTTCACACCATAATCCTCTCTGTGGTAGTGGGTTTGGAATCCTTGTCGCCATATATTGTGTGAATGTTGGGCATTCATTCTTATGGTGTCCTTTTGTCCTACAAGTAGTGCACCAAACTACTTCTTGATTATCCATGTTCTTATTCTGGTTCAGCTGAAATGTTAAGTTCTTCAGATCCTCCTTCAGTTCTTCGATAGTCAGGTCCATCTGTTAGTATTGATTCTCTTCCAATTGCAAGGCTGCCTGCAGAGCCTTTGCCTGCATCTGAAACTTTTTTTGTCGTAATGGATATTTTAAGTGTGCGAGTAGTGAGTTGACAAAGAGGTGTCAATGCTGCATATCGGTCATAAGGTATTTTAACTTTCCTTTTAATCACTTAAATCTTTGATCAATCTCCCATATTGATTCTCCTAGTTTCTATCTTATTTCAATCATCTCATTCATGTATTGATCCTCTAAGCTCAGCTTATGGAACTCGTTAATCAATAGTTTCTTAATGTCATCTAGTGTCCTTTTCGTCTTGGGAACATTGTTCGTTTCTAGACTCATGTACCAGTATAGTGCGCGGTCCCTTAGCATGATCGCTAGTTGCACAAGTTTAGTGTCTTCATCAGTGTTCTAATTTTCTTCTCAAATCTTTGTGCAAATGAACAGATGCTTCTCAGGGTCTTCTTCTGCTTCCCCTCGGTACTCTAGTAATTTGATAGTGGGATCGTGTCCTATCATTCCAAATACTAAGCTACTCCCTCCTCTGTGTGGTGTAGATACTTGACTAAGGTTGCCTGAACTGGCTCCTCTAGTTGTTTCCCTTTGTGTTGATGTACTTCCTGCTATTGGAATTCCTCTGAACTTTGGTTGTCTAAACAGTGGTGTTCTCTTTGGTGTATTGGTCGCACATGGGTTTATGGGTTCCACACTGACATTAATATTGAAGGGATGGTTGTATTCTCCTCCTATTCTTGGGCCTCTTGTTTTCCTCTCATATGTGGCACATAGGATTTCCTCAATCTGCTCCACAACCCACAGATCCTCTACCTCTTCCTCATTGTTGGCCAAGCCCTCCCTCTCGGATATGGCTATCTTCTTAGTATTCACCTTATATTGGTAAGGTGCTCCGCTACGTGTCGTTCCTGATGACGCCAAGATCCACTTGAGTTGGTCGTCATCCATCAATATCGGGTCCAAGGGTTCCTCCTCCCTCTTCTCTGTATTCTTCCCTCCTTCCATTCCTCCTCTCTCTGTCAGTGCTTCCCCCCTTCCCCCATCCGCATAGGGAAGTCTAGTTGTCTTATTCCATTGTCATTACACCTTTGTTATATAGCAGTATCTTGATTGAAGTATACAGTAATCGAATGTACCTTCCTCTGGGTCCTCATAGGAACTCTTGCTTGGCTGCGCTGTATGACTTTGTTGTGTCTACTGCAAATTTTGTGATAAATCCTGCCACAATACTGTCAAGCCAAATGTCGACTGCGCAGGTGAATTTGTTGTTCACCTGCTCCAGTTGTTGGATCTATACTAGATTCCAATCTAACTATCGAATATGGTTCGTCGCGTGGTTATCCTTTAACCTTAATATCCACTCCTATAGTATATGCGGAAAATCACAGAAAAAGACTTCGTGTAACTCCGTAAATACGTATTTATCCAGATATTTACGCGGTGTGATCCTAGGGTTTTTATTGTCTTTCTGTGCAAACTCTATCTCTTTAGTTCTCAACCAGCCCTTGATTTCTTCTCTCGTGGGGTTCCAAGGTCTCAACATCCCCTTCTAACGGCTCATTTCTCTTCTGTTCCACTCCTTCGGTTCCTATTCATTCCATCACATCTACTCAGTCCTTTCTTGTTCCTCTTAGGCCAACAACAGAACCATTTGTTGGTTTATCATTTCCCTTCTCGGGTTGTCTAATTTATTGACCCAGGGTTCATGTCATTCGGGTTTCCAACAAAGCCTCTAAAACTATCGGCCCTCCTAGTAAACCAGAAGGCAACACAGCACCCAGAAGGTACTGCACAGTCTCACCCAAGATAGCTTTAAAATGGGTGGATGTAAGACTCAGGTGTTTACAGCCTAGGACAGAGTAGGGGATAGGGTTTTCTTGATTAAGGCCAGATATTGTGAGATGTAATGGAAACTACTTATTCCTTGGAGTAGCATACATATATCCCACATTTTAATTTAAGAAAATTATAAATAGATTTATAACCATGTATTAACTCATTCATCAAGCTTAACCATTAATTGTTGAAAGAAAGAAGAGACATGCATGCATTCAACATATTACATGAGTATTATTATGGTTCACCCCTTACTGGGATACATCCACAAAGATTTGTCTCTTGGCTCTTGTATTATGATAGTTCTGCACTTTCAGCACCTCGCGCTTACAATTCTCCTCAAAACTAGGTAAGATCTATGTGAGGAAAACTAGATTGCACCAAGCTCCACAACCTGAGGTCTAATCCTCATATATACCTTCCCTCATATCTCCTTTTCTCAACATCTTACAAAATCGGTTCATAACAGCAAATACAATATCATTTATCCACACAATAAAAAACAACAACTACTATATGATACTTTTGTATCTATATTTATACATTTCGGGCTCTTTAGCCATTTTCAGAATATTATCAAAACCCTAACCCTTATTACGTTAGGTCTTTCTCCCATGCACGTGTTGTTCTTCCTCCAGATGTCGCTTTCCTTTGTGAATGCTTTCTTGCATGCGCACGTGTTGTTATTTTTCCAGTTGTTACTTCAATTTTCTACACGCTTCCTTTCCTACGATCATTCTTCTTTCCCCTTTGGCCTGGTGCCAACAATTTCCATTGCATAGTCCCTGATAATATGCTTCCCACCAAAGTAGGCCATGTATTGGCATCAAAATAGATATTTTTTTCATTGATATCTCATCATTGTCTTACTATCATCTTCATAGCATCCTAATTGCAATATTTTTGCATTCTTGATGTCACATGTGTCTTAATTATGTTGTATTAGAATCCTATTTGAGTCGTTTTAGCATCCTATGTGTCTCATCAATGTTCTTGTTCCATCCTAATAACATATTAGTCATGTCCTTATAGTTCTAGGTGTCTCATTAGTAATTTTCATTATATTATAAGTCTTGTAGGTGGCTATAACCATCTATGTTTATCTACAATGCCAATAGGTACTGACAAAGATGATGTACATATGTGCAAGTAGAAGAGGACTGTTGATTTGGTTTTTATGAGTAGAATGAATTGAATAAAGATTATTAACAGGTGCTTAACACAAAATAATAGAGATACAGTAAAACTGGTTTTCTATTCAATAACGAAATAATCTGAAACTGTAAAATGCAACGGAAACAAGCTTGCTGGAATGGTGGCGGCTTATCTCTGAGAAGAGATGTGACGGCAGTGCGCATTCGCAAGAAGAAGGTTACAATGAGGCTCTAAAGACCTTTTTACAATAATCAAGAATTCCAAAAACCCTAGACATCCAAAAACCTAACCCTAGGGGATGAAGCACCAAAATTCATGTGGGCCCCGTTTGGGTAAGTTAGTACATCAACTTCCCGGGGTCGTAACTTTTGCATACGATCTGTGTTTTAGGCGTGTGATAGCATGTTGGAAAGGTATCATTGAGGATATTCATTTTGGGGGATCAATCATGCCTTTGTCTATCATTGAGGAGCTCGATCTTGAAAACCCCTCATTTAGGCCCTCAAAATGGCCCTGGAAGTTAAAGCTGCTAAAAATAGTAAATTGCCAAAATTGTCAGAAAATTGTTTTGAGCCAGTTGGAAAAGGTGGGTGGCCACTGATATCCATCTGGATCAAGTGTTGAAGTGTTTAGGGAAAGTTGATATTGAGCTAGTTGATGTTGTTGAAATTTTTTCCATAAAATAAATATTGGAGTCCTCAAATGCCTCCTATCTTAGGAATTATGCTAGTCATGGCTAGTGTGTGATGCATACTATTATGTGTATGTCTATACCTATAGAGTAGATTGTTTGAAGGATTCTTAATGTGTTGATAGATGGTGTTGGACCACTGTTATTGATTTGTTATAGAAGGAATACCTTGGGAATTGAACGCATTTTCTAAAGGATACTATAGTTAGAGGAAGTGCACATTGCTAACCAGAAGTGGTTTCTATATGGTTAGGAGAAACTATTATATGAGAATTTTCCACGTGCATTTTCACTATGAAAAAAGAATTATGTTGCATTGGGGGGGAGTTGAGTAGTGTGAGTGCCTTGATAGTTGTGCTTATGAGGGGGAATGCATATTTTCTTGGAAATGGGATGATGAGATGGAGTGGAGGCATGAGGTGATTGGATCTTGGTAATGGGGGAGGCAAAAGTTGGTGGGGAGAAGGTGATAGACTGAGGTATGAATTCCTACTCAGCATTGAGGGTGGGATGTTGTGAGGTATGCTAATGAGGTGGAACATAGATGGAGATGGTAGTGAAAGGAGGAGGTAAAGAGATGGGATGAGACAAAAGAACCCATGGGTTGGAATATAATACATGTTGAGGAGATTTGACAAGTTGGGAGTGTTGGGTAGTATTAAGGGATTTTTGTCGAAGTCCCTGATAGTTTGCATAGGAATGGGAAGAGAGTTGGATATGGTTGCAACATTGATTAGTAGGGAATGATTTTGGAGGAGGAGGTGGGTATAGTAAGGGGAATGGAATTGATAATATACTTTGTGTTCCATTGCTATGGAAATAATGAAATCCTTGTCTAGAGTAGTATTGTCTAGAGTAGATTTCCATAGTATTTTCATCAATAGTATCTTCACCAGGTAGAGAGATTTAGTCCATGCGCAAAATGGGTCCAACCAATTGTTGTATTAATATCGTTTCTGAAAAAAACTCAACCCCTCTAACATACAAAAATGCCTATTTAGCACAGATGTGGATTCCCTCAAGCAGTGTGGAAATGAGGCTTAGCTCTACACCTCAGTTGTAAAACATCTTATTAACTTAACTAAAACACACTGTTGGAGTATGTTATTGAATACTCTGAACTTGAATTAACAAAAGGAGTGGTTCTTATCACACATAGAAGACCACTTATTATTCCATAAACTAAAAGACACTTGAACAAAATAATCGAAAACCACTAATAACAATGAAACTGGACTGATGCATGCACTGGAATGAACTGAGATAAGCAGAGAATGACTAGGAGTGATAGAACTGAGTTCTGCATTAAGCATCAACATGCAGGTGTGTTGTTTGAGACCACTGGAGATAACTGAATATGTTGGCAGTGTTTTTCCCCTACTCATCTCCTGGAGGAAAGAAGCAAGTCATCTGGCATTTTTTTCAAAGTCTCTGATATTCCTTCTGCAGTCTGGGCATAGTCTCTCCAATTCATGGTTTTGGTGTTGCAGGGTCTCTCCAATTCTGTACATGTTGAATATCACCGAGCTGCTATCATATGAGAAATACGATGTCTTCAACTGGCTTGACCTTATTGGTTTGGCATCGTTTAAAAACTTCAAAATATGCAAATAAAATAGGATAAGCCACTTCAGAATTTCGGCGTTCGAGGGATTTGGAGTGCAGAGCATGAAAATATCCCAAGCTAGTATAGGCCTGGAGTGACGTGGCATCCTGACGTCGCTTCGGGACTTCGGCGGTTCAACACTTTAGCGTTTGGGAGTTTTAGAGTATAAAGCATAGAAATCCCTCGAAGAAGTACAGTCCCGAAGGGATGTGTCATGAAAAGAGAAGGATATGTGTCACCTAGAAATAGCGTGGATGACGCAATCAAAGGGACTGAGATGAGCACCACGTATCATGATTAATGAGCACCAAATGTCTTCAATACTTCAGCACTTCGGAGCTTCAGAAAAATGAGGTTTCTCTGCATCTAAATCTCCTGGAGTGTTGATCTTGCAAAGTCACTAATCTATTCTTATATTAGAGTAATTAACCCAAGATTAATACTTTAATCATTAAAGGATTTTGGGAGTTCGAAACTTCGGGATTCGGGGGACTACGCCTATTCTTGATAGAAACATCTTGAAGTAAGATCTACTGAAGATGATGTGGCAAACAACGACATGTCCACATGACGTAACTTCAGCTAACGTGTCATAAGAAGAGAGTGACATGTGTCACCTGGAAATGGGTGAATGACGCAACCAATGACCTAAAATGAGTGCCATGTGTCCTGACTCATGTGTTCCATGTGTCTTCTTAATTTTGGCACCTTGGCATTTC
Organism: Picea glauca; assembly: GCA_000966675.3. NCBI lineage: Eukaryota > Viridiplantae > Streptophyta > Pinopsida > Pinales > Pinaceae > Picea > Picea glauca. The sequence continues at coordinate 354,540 of JZKD02S2337744.1, forward strand.
GGCTCTTTGCTTTCTCTGGACCAAAACCTCCCAGATGAACTAACTTGCAAAATGAAGTGGCAGTGACGGCCCACTCTGGCAATTCCAGGCTCTGGAACTTCGACTCTTCATGGTTCGGGAGTTTCTGAATGTAAAGCATGGAAATATCTCGAAGTAGTACAGGCCCTAAGTAGTACGGGCCCAAAGTGACATGGAAGTGTGACGTTACTTCGAGACTTCGATGGTTCGGCACTTCAGTGTTGTTGGTTTGATCGATGAGCTTGGATGCCTGAACACCAAATTTCCTAATTCAAGCTTCTTCACGCTTTGCTTCTTAGACTCCTTGCGACTTAGAAACCACGAATGCTTCAAATTCATTGATTTGAGTGGCCTATTGGATCCCCATCATTGCAAATTTAACATGTCTCTTCCCACAATCTGAGCCCAAAATTGACTTCTTTTGAATTGTTGCATTCTTCTTTTGGATGTTTCCTGTGAAAACAAAGGACTTGGTCAACCTGATACATGCTTTCTTAGTGGTAACTTTGATGACACATATTTCAAACCAAATCAATGACATGCAATTACTCCTCAAGAAAACAAAATATGGCGCAAAGAATTAATTAAAGAGAAAAATTGAAACATGGAGAATAACTTAGCAAGAACAAAACAAAGAATTAGGCTTTGAGAAGATGTTATAGGTGAATCAAAGGGGTAGGGACGTGATGCAGACCTAAGTTCCAACATTGGCTCCAACCGGGGATAACACTTCCATGTGAGGTGCTAAAGAACAATAGATTAGGTGCCTTGCTTCTCAATAACTTGCTCCCACCTTCCTTTTCCTACCTTTTTTTCTGTCTGTCATCCATGTATATCTTTCACTATCTATCATCCATGCATCTCTGAAAATTAACACTGAATCTAACCCTAGTGCCTTTGTTGGGCTATGGAGTCCTTATTCAGACTGAAACTTGAAAATGTAGCTACACCCCAGTGCCTTTGTTGGGCTATGGAGTCTTTATTCACACACAACTAACTAATCAAATGCAAAAATAAAAGGAAAGAATCTATGGTACAAGAGGTACCTTCCCTTATCCTTAAAAAAAATAGTGTTTCAGGAAGCTCCCATTTACTAGGCCTCCGAAGATCTCTGCATCATCTAGATTGTGCAAGATAAATGTTTTATTGTCCAGAACCTCAACCACCTTAAAAGGGCCAAACCATAGGTTATCGAACTTACAGTGCTTGGAATTTTCATCCCTTCTGGCATCCCACCTCAATATCGAGTCACCTTCTTGAAATATCTCCTTCTTGGTTTTCTTGTCAAACGTTGATTTGATCTTGCTCTGGTATGCTTCATTCCTTTAATCCATTTCTTCTCTCTTTTTTTGAACCTCTATAATCTGGAACATTCTCCTTTGGATGTCAATTGGCTCCTCAATCTCTTCCTGTAAGAATTTTAGGACTGATATACCAAGTTGGGTGGGAAAAACAACGTCTACACCATAGACAAGATGAAATGATGAGGTTCCCAAAGACTTCTTGGTGTTGATTATGTCGCCCACAAAGCATACTTGAGTTTAGAGTCCCAAGATTTCTTTTTGCGGTCAACAATTTCTTGATAATCCCAATGAGAGTTTTGTTTGATGATTGTGCCAGACCATTCCCCTGAGGGTAATAAGGCATGGAATGTGTCAAGGAAATGTTATGACTACAACATAAGGAAATCATGGCTTTGGAATTGAATGATTGGGCATTGTCTGTTATAAGCTTGATGGGGCAGTCGAATCTGGAAAAAATATTGGTTTCCAAGAAATTCATGATCACCTTGAGTGGTATTCCTAGTGGGCACAACCTCGATCCACTTTATGAAATAGTCATTGGCAGTGAGAATCCACTTGTGTTTCCCACTGGAAGATGGATTTATATCACCTATAAATTCTAACCCCCATTGTTGAAATGGACCACTGCCAGTGATAGGTTTTATGGGTAGTGATAGTAGCTTTTGTTTTCTTGCAAATTTCTGACATTCATTGCAGGCCATAACAGTAGTAAATATATCAGAGAAAAGGGTGGGCCAGTAGTACCCTTCCATTAATATATTAAGAGTTGTGGACTTCCAATGATAGTGTCCTCCACATAATCCTCTATCCATTTATATTGTGACTTGTTTGGATTCATTTTCATCAAGGAATATTAACACAATGCCAACATGATCTCTCCAATACACGTTATGGATTGAAATGAAGAATTTGATAGCCTTCAATTTGAGAGACTTGGCCTTTTTCTTATTCACATCTGGTGGACATTCAAGATGTTGCAAAAAATAAATGATGTTTCTATACCAAGGTGAAGAGGAGTAATTTTCAAATACCTTCATGTTGTCTTGTCCAGGTTGTATGATGGGTGCGTCTGATTGGGTGAAGATTTTATGTAATTATAGCACCTTACAGTTTTATTATGATAAAAACTTGGAAATTCCTTGTCCCTTGATCAGCTTGGTGGGTTTTATGTGCAGGTCATACTCCAATAGTTTGACAATCCACTTCCCTCTTTTCCCCTCACTGTCTGGTTGGACCAAAATCTCTTTGACACTGCTACTAGGAACAAAGGTTGTTATGGTAGACTGTAACACATATACCCTGAAGGCCTTGAGTACTTTGACCAGCACATAAGCCTGATTTTCTAATATATCATACTTCATCTCAGCATCTCAGAGGGATTTGCTAAAAAAGGCTATGGGTTGTTCATTCCCTTCTCCATTTTTTTGCAGTAGTACAACAACAATGGTTTCCTCATAAGCAAAAGAGAAGATGAAGAAATATTTGTCAATGACAGGGCTGGATAATATAGGGGATTCAACTAAAGCCCGATTGATCCTTTGGAATGTTGATTTTTCCTCTAGTGACCATTTTATCACAACATCTTTCTTCAACATGTTAGTGATAGGCTTCAGGATTTCGACGAAATTTTGCACAAAGCGCCTTAGGAAGTTTATATTGCCAATGAAAGACTGGATAACCTTTTTATTTATTGGGATTTCAATCTCTTGGATGGAATAAACTCACTTCAAGTCAATTTGTATACCTCTTGTTGATATGATGTGGCCCAGGAGCTTTCCTTATGGCATGGAAAAGTGGGACTTCCTAGGATTCAGATATATTCTGTATCTCCTGCATGCTCGGAAAACCTACTCTATATGCTACAAATGTTCATCATCGGACTTGGAGAAAATGGTGATGCCATCAAAATATATAACCACAAATTTTTCTTTTTTCCCCCACAAAAGTTATGTCCATGGCCCTCTGAAAAGTGGCCCCTATGTTCATCAGCCCAAAATGCATCTTGTCGTACATGAATGTTCCCCATGGGGTGGTGAAAGTTGTTTTTTCTTTGTCGTCTTCACACACCACTATCTGGTTATAACCAAAGTATCCATCTAACAAGGAAATTTTGTGGGCACCTACCACCCTCTGTAAAATATGATCCATATTGGGGAGGGGGTAATTGTCCTTTAGAGAACACTTGTTGAGATTTAGGAAATCAACACACAAGTGTATCTCCCCATTTTTCTTTCTCACAAGTACCAAGTTGGAAACCCAGTTTGAGTACCTCAATGGTACAATAATCCTTTCATCCAACATTCGTTTAAGCTCTTTCTCAATTATGGACATCAACATGGGATTAAATTGAAGAATCTTTTGTCTAAATGGCTTGGAGCCAGCCTTCAGAGGGATCTTGTGTTGTATGATGTCAGTGTCAAATGTCTTTAAATCCTCATATGACCATGCAAAAGTATCAGCAAAATTTTTGATGAGACTGACATACCTGTCCCTTTGTTCCGCAACCAATGCTTTGGACATCTTGATGATCTTGGCATTCTCAGTGGTCCCAATATTGCAATATGTTATCTCTTCTTCTTGATTCTTCATGGCATATCCTCTAGAAACATCATTACTGTCAAACAACATTTCCAGTGGCACTAGTCCTCTTGGAATGTGATTGGTTCCAGTTCCACAATATTGTGGCCTGCTACTGTCTATAGCAAATGAGATGTTTGTTGATTTTCTAGTTCATTATTTTCACCTTCTTGGCTTTCTTGGTCGATTGAGTGTGTAGAAATCTCTGCAACTCTATATCATCACTAAATACTTGCCAGTGATTTATGTTGTCTGGTATGGTTTTTCTGTGTCTGAATTCCACTTGATATTTAATATTTGGAGAAGCATCAGAACCATCCTCAATGTGTGGATCCACAGTAATGGTTGGGTTCTAATCCTGTAGACTAATTATATCAGAGGATACAATAGAAGTAGTTGGCTGCAAAACTTTCATGATGGATTTTTTTAAAGGTTCATTCTTCATCAGTTCTGTCAAAGGCACATGGATCTTGATCTTGCTCAACTCATTCTCTAGGATGAAAGAGTTTGGTGGCCTATCAACTTCCTTTATTTTAGGTACTGCAGGTTTAGATGGGGGAAGTTGTTGAGCTTTAGATGACATACCTTTACTTGGATTTGGCTTGGGAGGAACTTCATCCTATTTGTTTTGATAAGAGGCGGTGGGTTTGGGAGCCCCCACTCTAGGCCTCAAATCATACTTTTTCTGGGGTTGGCCTTGTATAACTCCCTCTTCCCCTAGCCGATTATCAAATTGATTTCACAGTTGTGCTACCTCATATTCTTGTTGCATTAAGTGACTAGCATAAAAATCTGTTTCATTGAAAAGTAAAACAACAGTATCATCTACAACATCATTGTCTACATCTATCTCCTCAATCTGATTGTCTTGGAAAGGAGGCGCTACCCTTTGATAATCAACATTCATGCTTTCTCTCTTCATTATCTGAGGGGAATCATTAGGCCTTCTAAACTGATTTGGATTTCTATTTCTAGACCCTTGAAAATCTTTGTTTGGTTGTTTAGATTCCCATTTTAGCTTAGCTATTTCGATGTCATGTCCTTCAAATTTTTGGTCATTTCATGAAGTTTTGGATCAGATGTGGTTGAGATAAAGGAGGCAGTGGAATCTTCTCTATGTTTCTTCTTGTCTTTATCATATATAGTCTTTAACCTGTCTGATGCCAAGATATTGGATTTGACCTCAATGGTTGCTTCCTGCATGGACAAAAGGGTGGTGGATCTTCTCTCCCTCAGCAGAAGGGAGAAATTTGCATCAAATGCATTGGCATAAGTGATATTGTCAGAGGCTTTAGTTGGTTTGATATCATCTGGGATTCTACCATACATCTTATTGAATCTCTTGGTGAAGTATAAAATAGATTCACCATTATTTCTCTTTAGAGCCCCAAACTCAGTGATGTAGTAGAGATAATCTTTCCTATCTCCCCACTTCTTTATGAAATCTTCATACAATGCCTCAATATCTGTGATGGAGGATGGAGGAAGACCCCAGAACCATTTCCTTACTTCCCCATCCAGAATCTGCACAAATAATCTCATCCACACATCTGCATAGTCAATGTTAAAGTTGTCTGCAAAGTTGTAGAAGGATACCAGATGTTCCTCAGCAGTGACATCACCTTCCCCATTATATATTGGAAAATATTTCATGTAATCTGTATCTGGGAGTGCATGTAAGCCTACAGGAAAAACTAGGGGTGCATATCTAGCAGCAATTATGACATTCATCATGTTAGCGGTCATTGCTTGGGCAATAGGAATCTGAAGATTTATGGGAGCTATAGGGGTGGATGTTGGACTGGATGATGAAGTAGAGTCAAGAGTTGAATATGTATGAGGTTCCTTGGAATTGTGATTCTTAGGAATAGAAAATTCAAGCTGCTTGAGATGATGAAGAGAAGTTGACTCTTTGGGAACAACTTTACCCTTGAGGGGGGAGGTATATCTATGCGCTATGCTGGATTTTCTTAGTTTCCTTTCTATCTCAGAGACTATTGTGTCCTTCTCAAGGTTAGGATGAGCCTTGTTAGATTTGATGTGTTCATATTTGGATCTGTTGAGTCCTTTTCTAGGCACCAGTATTTCTTTAGTAAATTCTACTCAGTGGAGTCGCCATGTGAAATATGGTAGTCTATCTGTGTTTGATCTTTGTTCACCATCAAAGGTCAAATCTTATTCAATATCATTCTCCCAGGGAAATATATTTCGTTACTTTGTTCCCCGGCAATGGCGCCAGAATATGTTGGTCCTAAAGTCTGCACCTGACTACTAGAGGGCAGAGCTAGGCCACCTCAAGTTTAGAATGGTTGGTTTTTAATTTTGTAGGTCATTTAGAGGGTTGGTTTTACCAATACAAGAGCATGGTTGGGTTGGAAAAATTATATGGATGAGGTTCCTCCTTGGTTGGTGGCACACTAATGATAGAAAAGTGAAATAATAGAGGTAAAAAACAAAGGGAAACAACAAAACACTCAATGAATAATCTGCTGCAAGAAGTTTAATACTTAAAATATCATTTCAAGACATTAAACATGTATCAAAAACACAATTACACCCATAGGTTTCTACGAAAACAAATATTCATCAAAGCATAGTTGTTATCACGGGTTGAATATTAATAAAGACAAGTTATACAGTAGCTGAAGGGAAAGAAATGTACTTCGCAAAAATCAAAATTGTATTCAAGATCAGAAACACATACGAATTTGGACACAAACACATTGTCATCAATAGTATCTTCACCATGCAGATAGCTTTAGTCCATGCACAAAATGGGTCCAACCAGTTGTTGTATTGATCTCTTTCCCCCAAAAAAACTCAACCCCTCTAACATACAAAAGATGCCTATTTATCACAGATGTGGATGCCCTCGACCAATGTGGAACTGAGGCTTAGCTCTACACCTCGGCTCTAAAACAACTTATTAACTTAACTAAAACACACTGTTGGAGTATGTTAATGAATACTCTGAACTTGAATTAACAAAAGGAGTGGTTATTATCACACATATAAGACCACTTATTATGCCATAAACTAAAATATTCTTGAACTAAACAATTGAAAACCACAACTAGCAAAGAAACCGGATTGATGCATGCGCTGGAATGAACTGACATTGGAAGCGAATGACTAGGAGTGACATAACTGAGTTCTGCATTAAGCATCGGCATGCAGGCATGATATTTGAGGCCACTGGAGATAACTGAATATGTTGGAAGTGTTTTTACCCTACTCATCTCCTGGAGGAAAGAAGCAAGTTGTCTAGCATTTTTTTCGGAGTCTCGTATATTCCTTCTGTAGTCTGGGAATAGTCTCTCCAATTCCTGTATGTGGTGTTGCAGGATCTGGATATGAAGATTCGATTATGTACTTGTTGACTATCATCGATTTGTTTTCATATGAGCAATATGATGTCTTCAACTGGCTCGGCGTTCCTTTGTCTTCAACTGGTTTGGCGTTATTTAAAAATTAAAAATATGCAAATAAAAGAGGACAAGCCACTTCGAAACTTCGACGTTAGGGGGATTCGGAGTGCAGACCATGAAAATATCCCGAAGTAGTATGGACCCAAAGTGATGTGGCATATTGATGTCACTTCGGGACTTCGACGGTTTGACACTTCGACATTCGGGAGTTTTGAAATGTAAAGCATGGAAATCCCCCGAAGAAATACGGTCCTGAAGTGACGTATCATGAAAAGAGGACCTGTGTCACCTAGAAATAACACGAATGATGCAATCAAATGGCCTGATATGAGCGCCACATGTCATGATTAATGAGTGCCACATGTATTTGACACTTCGACACATTGAAGATCTGAAAAAATAGGTTTTCTCTGCATCTAAATATCCCAGAGTGTTGATCTCATGAAGTCACTAATATGTGCTTATATTCGACTAATTAACCCGGTATTAATACTTTAATCATTAAATTATTTTGGGAGTTCAGAACTTCGGGATCCGTGGGACTGTTCTTGTTCTTGATAGAAATCTCCCGAAGTAAGATCTACCGAAGCTGACGTGGCCACATGACATCACTTCAGCTAATGTGTCATAAGAAGAGAGTGACATGTGTCATATGGAAATGGGATAATGATGCAACCAATGACCCAAAATGAGTGCCACATGTCCTTAATGATGAGTTCCACGTGTCTTTGGAATTTCGGCATTTCGACTCTTTGCTTGCTCTGGACCAAAACCTCCCGGATGAACAAACTTGCGAAGTGACGTGGAAGTGAGGGCCCACTTCAGGGCTCTGGAAATTTGGATCTTCAAGGTTTGGGAGTTTATTAATGTAAAGCATGGAAATATCCTGAAGTATTATGGGCTCGAAGTGATGTGGCAACATGACATTACTTCGGGACTTTGACGGTTCATCACTTCATCATTGTTGGTTTGATCGACGAGCTTGGATACTCGAACACCGAATTTCCGAAGTGAAGATTCTTCGCACTTTTCTTCTTAGACTCCTCACAAACCTTGAATGCATGAAAATATTCGATCTGAGTGGCATGTTGGATCCCCATCGTTGAAAATTTAACATGTTTGTTCCCACAATCTGAGCTCGAAATTCACTGCTTTTGAATTCTTGCATTCTTCTTTTGGATGTTTCCTATGAAAACAAAGGACTTGGTCGACCTACTACATTCTCTATTAATGGTAACTTTGATGACACATATTTCCAACCAAATCAATGACATGCAATTACCCCTCAATAAAACAAAAGATGGCGCAAAGAATCAATTAAAGAGAAAAATTGAAACGCGAAGAATAACTTAGAAAGAACAAAACAAAGAATTAGTCTTTAAGAAGATGTTATAGGTGAATTGAAGGGGTAGGTATGTGATGCAGACCTAAGTTCCAACAGGGTCGGTCCCAACAACAAGTGTTCGATGATTTGAAGCAGCGCTTCTGCTCAGCCCAGTACTTTCATTAACTGACCTACAACAACCCTTTAAGATCGAGATAGATTCTTCAGACTATGTTGTGGCCATTGTTCTCACTCAGCACGACCACCCCGTGGTCTATCATAGTGAGACACTATCATATGTTGTATGTAAGTACCCTACTTATGACAAAGAAATGTACTCCATTATGTAAGCATGTCGCTAGTAGAGACATTACATTCCTGGGAAGGAGACAGTCATCCACGTTGATCATAAGTCATTGCAGTTCATGTAAACACAAGGAAAATTGTATAATGACCTCCATCAAAAGTGGTCCACATACTTGCAACAATTCCACCTCAACATCAAGTATAAAATAGAAGTACCAACCGAGTCATTGATTGCCTTAGCAAACCGCCAGTCATGACACTCACCACGGTGCTAGACTCTTATGTCCACAAGACCTATGGATGGCCCCAACTCTATGAGACAGACCCAGACTTTTCCACCACCTACAAACTTTTTGGAGCAAACGTAGTTTTCGCTAATTTCCATCTTCAGGATGGGATGTAGTGTCATATGGTCCATATCTTCATTCCATCAAGAGAGTGAGCGAAGATGATCTGGGAAGCCCACTATAGTCAAGTGATAGGACACTTTGGCGTCAAAAAGACAATGGCACTGTTGCAGAAACATTTCTACTAGCCGAAACTTCGACATGATGTCAACAATTATATCAAGTCTTGCACTACTTGCGCTATTTCCAAACCAACCACTAAGAAATAGGGCCTGTACACCCCTCTCCCTACTCCTGACAGGCCATGGGAATCCATCTCAATGGACTACATGTTGGGCCTCCCATCCACTAAGAGGGGAAATGACTGTGTTTTGTGGTTGTTGATCCCTTTTATAAAATGGTGATTCTGGCCACCTGCAAGAAGTGCATCACAGCAGAGGCCACTACCAAGCTCTTCTTTGAACAAGTCTGGGTACATTTTGGAATCCCACAAACCATTGTCTGATATCGGGGCAGTAAGTTTCTCAGCACATTTTGGTCGATCCTTTGGTGACTCCTGGACACCAAGATCACCAAATCCACAGCCTTCCACCCCTAGACAGATGGCCAAACCGAGGTAGTAAATCAAATTATTGTGCATATCCTATGCATGTACAATTAATCACCCCTACACATGGGATGAGAGTCTTCCCTATGTTCAGCATAGCTACAACTGAGCCCTGCATATTTCAATAGACCACAACCTCTTTTAGGTGGGGTAGGGATTCAAATCTTTGGGTCGCATAGATGTTGTACTACTCCTTTTGGTCACCTCGGTTGACTCATATCCTACTCCAACTGAAGCTAAAAAATCCACCCGGTTCATTGAGTTTATATATCACATCCACCAATAGCTTCAAGATATCCTACAGAAGTCCGATGCTAAGTACAAGCAACACCATGATCAACATCAGGTGCCACACAAGTTCCAGGTGGGAGACAAAGTTTGGTTGCACTTGCAGAAATAATACCTTACAGGGCCCCATCGGAAGCTTCTCCCACTCCATTATGGGCCTTACACCATCACGAAGGTTATGGTTGATAATGATTTTGAGCTCAACATTCCTCCTTTCCTTGGTCTGCACCCAGTGTTCAACGTGGATCTCCTTCAACCTTATTTCACACCATTATTGGACACCTCAGAGATAGAAAAACAACTGACACCAACATAGATCAAACCTGACTACATACAATAGGAATCCAGTGATCATATAATGTACACATAGTTCAAGGGCACTCGCCAGCAAAGGATCCATCTTTATCGAGTTGTCAAAGCAAGGTAGTTCCTGCACTAAGGCAATTGGCTCACTCAAGGCCAAATTCAATAGAAATTTCCTCATATGATAGGGGAACTCAATGAAATGGATACCATTTATTCCTAAGGTGGGAGTATTGATCCATATGTATTTTGGTGGCCTCCCACCTATTCCAACTAGCTCATTTTGGCAGTTTTCCAGTTTGGCAATTTTTTCCTAGTTTTCAGGTCCCTTACTTCTAGGGTCGTTTTGAGGCCCTAAACATCATTTCTAGGGCTCACCACAATTAGATTGTAGGAGAAGTCAAAGTCTGACGACAACATATGTATTCCTCAGATATACCTTTCCAACAAGATATCGTGTGCCTAAAATGGATATCATATGCAAAAGTTACGACCTCGGGAAGTTGATGTACTAACTTACCCCAATGGGGCCCACATGACTTTTGGCACTTCATCTCCTAGGGTTAGGTTTTTGGATGTCTATGGTTTTTATCATTCTTGTTTATTGTAAAAAGGCCTTCAGAGCCTCATTGTAATCATCTTCTTGCGAATGAGTGCAGTCGTCACATCTCTTCTCAGAGATAAGCTGCCACCATTCTAGCAAGCTTGTTTTTCGCTGCATTTTACAGTTTCAGCTTATTTCCTTATTGAATAGAAACCAGTTTTATTGTATATATATTATTTTGTGTTCAGAATATTTTAATAATAATATTTATTTATTTTGTTCTACTCATAAAATCAGGATCATAAGTACCATGACCACAGGAGAAGATTAGGGGCTAGTACTAGGATAGATAACACCCGCAACGAACAATTCTTGAACAATTTTCTCAATTTCATTTTTTTTGCAAGGGATGACGATAAGGGAGAAAACTGGGAGGAAGGATGTTGGGTACTAGGGGAATGGAATGATAATGAACACCAAGGGAAGGGGGAAGTCCCTGGGGAGTAGAAAAACAACTTGATGTTTGGAGAGAATGGCTTGGAGGTCAAGATGCATAGAGGGTGTCTTATTGGCATGAATGGAATAGAGTTGTGAAATAGTGTCGGAATGACCTTTCTTGAGGAAATTTTCCATGTGATGGGAACTTATTATTTCAAGGGAGACGACAATGATACCTTGGAACTTATACTATTGGCCCTCCTATCTGAATTACATGGTTAATTCCTTAAAATCCATGAGGATGGGACCAAGAGTCCATAACCATTATGCACAAAGCACAATGTCACAACCACCCATGTCAATAGCAAACATATGAGATTTCATATGGGACTGACCAATTTGGACACTCACATTTTAACAATGCCCCCCACATTTCATGGAACCCCCATTGGAAATCATGATTTGAAAGTTGTTGATTGCACAGATATAGAAATTAGTTTCTTGGGAAATGAAACGATGAATAAAAATATAGGTGATGCCACTGTCAATGAGGATGATGACCTTACGATGCTTAATGTATCCAATTATCTTGAGGGTTTGGGGAGAAAATAAGTCAGTGAGAGCATTGATTGAAATGACTGGTTCAACTTTTGGGGGGTCCGAGGGAGGAGTAAGATTAGTTGGCTCTGGTAACTCGACCACAGGTGGGGCCTTGACCTCTTCTTCAAAAAAATCTTCAAATATTTCCATAAAAATATTTTGTTCCTTACACTTGTGCCTCGAAAAGTATTTTTCATCACAATTATAACAAATTCCCTTGAGTTGGCGTTCAACCAATTCTTCCTGGGTAAATTTATGGATCTTCAGTTGAGTGGAAGGAGTGGTTGGAGTGGTGGGTTTAGGGAAGGGAAGAGACAACCTATTTTTCTTCCTTATCTCTTTTAGTAGCTTCCAACCAACACCGAGGGAGATCCATGAGGACATGGGCACAAATCTCATCCTTGAGGCCACTGATAAAGAATTCCAAGAAAAAAGCATCAGACAAGCCCTCTATGCGGAAATCAAAACACTCAAAAGAAATGATAATGTCTCTCGTTGTGCCAAATTGTTTGAACTTAGTCAAACAACCTAAATGGTTTTTGTCAGTGTCAAAGTGTTCATAAATCTTGGAAACAAATTGTGTCCAATCCACATACCCTTGGCGGGTATTTTTTCTCCATTTCTATCATTGCCAACATTCTAGATCTAGATGGAGAACAACATACCTGAGTTTGGCCAACTCATCAGTAATGTCGTACAAAGGGAAATAGTGTTCCATTTTAGTGACCCAGCCTATGGGATCTGAGTCATCAAATTTTTTCAACTCCATGCGAGGGGGACGTAGGTCCCACTGAAAGTGTTTGGAAGGAAAAGAGGTGGACTGAGAGGATTCAATATGTTCAAGGTTATAAGGTGTGGAAGAAGAGAAGGGATCTGGGGTGGGATTAAACAAGGAGTTCAAATTGTTCACTTCATCTTGTCATTGTTGACACATGGTGGTCAATTGAGTGATGGATGTGGGAATTGATTCGAGCGAAGAAATATGGGATTTGAGGTTACCAATACTAGAAGTATTGGAAGAAATATTAGTCTGGGTTTGGTAATGAGCTTTTTACAAGGTAGTGAGATGTTGTTCCCAATATTGGCTATGAGTGTGGGCCATGGGTACATGATAGGGGGGAAAGTGGCATCACATAGAAAGGGTTTACTAGTGAATGGTACCACTAGGATTAGTGCAAAGATAGGAAGTCAATGGGATATGTGTCAAATAGTGGTGTCAGGAAGGGGTCAAGTCCACGAGAAAAAAATTGCTAAAAAATGATAGGTATGACTGCGATCAGGGCGAAGAGAGGAATCCAATGGGATAGGTCTCAAATAATGGTGCAGGCAAGATCCATATTTGGTTTTTACTCCTATGGAGTTATAATCCGATCTGAATAATACTACAGTGACAAAATGGCCAAATTATCAACATGAAGAAATGTGTGGGAATTTTGCAACCTGAATGTAAGAGGCAAGGTTGTGCGCCAATAGATCTTGTATGTTCTATTCTTTCTTTGTTTCCTTCCTAAGGGTTAGGGTGTTTAGGTTTTCTACAGAAAATGGTTTTCCATTTTCTATAGCTCTTTGATATATGTGCGAGGTCCAACAATAGTACTCAGCCCAATATCTTAGGGCACCAACTAAGGAGGCTAGACCATGCCCTTAGTCGTACTACTTGACTACCCAGGTACTAGAGAGTATCTTCCCTATTTTTGTTTTCGGTGGCACTATAGAAGTCAGGTGGATGCTTGGTTTATATATGGAGGGCTACAAGATATTTAGGTCGATTCGTATATAGGTGTTGTCTAATGCACTACCACTCGAAGGGGTACCAATACGGGTTACAACGGTGGTCAACATTGTGTTCTTAAGTACCACTTTTATTTCCTGTGTGTATGTTTCCCCAACCGTGGATTTATGCGTTGAACAACATATATCTGTATATTTAAGATGCCAGAATACGTCTCTACCCTGAAAAAAAAAAAAACCTACAATTTTCCTCCAAGGAAAGTGCTCTGATACCACTTGTAAGGTACCAGATCTATTACAATAACAAAAAAATAGAAATACTACAGAGAGTAACAATGGAACAACATAGTATATGAAACCAAAACACCAAAATAATATCTTGATTGATAGGAAACAATGTGCACTTGCCTCTTCGAGGGGGAAACCTCTAGTAGAGCAGCTCTCTATTACAATGATTCTCAAGACAAAAACTTCTCATGCCCTTGAATCCTATTTATACTAAATCTATCTACCAAAAGAACAATCTAGATGAATATCTTCTAGAAGCGAAATCTTCTATTAGGTCTTCTTACATTTGACTTATTCTTCCTTATTACTAGGCCTTACTAATATTGGCCTTATTACATGGAAAATATATTATTCTACCTACGAGAGGGGTTAGGGAGGTTAGGTCCCTAACATAATTACAGAAGTAGATAAGAGAAAGACTACCTTCACTAAAAAATGGGGTTCTTTTGCTTATAATGTTATTCACTTTGGACAGAAGAACTCTCCGACTATTTGCTCTCGAATAGTTATTGTTGCATTCTATGATTTTATTCATAAGTTTCTTGAAGTATATATGGATGATTGGACCATGTACAACCTATTGAAGTAACACATAGGTTTACTACAGTTTATGTTTGATCATTTCAGACAACCACATATTTACTTAAACATGAAGAAGTGTCTCTTTTGTGTACCATTTGGAAATATGCTAGGGCATATAGTATGCAAGGAAGGAGTGTTGGTTGATCCTACAAAGGTTGTTGTGATACTAAATATGTCTTCTCCTATTACCACTAAACGATAATGTTCAACGTTGGGCTGCATTGGATACTACCACATATTTATCAGAAATTATGCAAGAATAATTGCCCGATTGGAGAAATAGTTGAAGAAATATGAAGGATTCAGTTAGAAGCCAGAGTGTGAGAAAGCCTTTGATACCCTCAAAGAAAAGTTGATTATTTCCCCTATTCTCATATATCCAAATTTGAAGTTGGAATTTCATGTACACATTGATGTTTTGGTATTTCTTTGGGTGCAATCCTTGTGCAACCTGGTGAAGGAAACCTGGACCATCCCATCTACTTTGCTAGTAGGAAGATTTCTCAGGATGAGCACAACTGCACTACCACTAAAAGGGAAGGTTTGGAAATGGTTTATGCCTTGCAAAAGTTTAGACATTTTTTCTTAGGAGACCAATTTAAATTCTTTATTGATAATTCCACTCTAAAATGTATGGTTAATAAGCTTGTATTAGAAGGAAAAAATTGTAGATGTTTTTTGTTGTTTCAAGAGTTTTCCTTCGAAGTCATTTTCAATCCAGGAAAATTAAATGTTGGCCCCGATCATCTATCTCGATTAGAATCAGGAGAGAGTGGTAGATATTTTGAGGATTAGCTCCTTGATGCATATCTATTTAGAATTGAATCTATCCTTGATTATCTTGTTGACATTGTTTTTTTTCGCACTACTAGGTATTATGCCTGAAGGGTATTTTTCAAATCAGAAGCGACATCTAGTGGTCCACACCTTGGACTATCAGTTGATCGCAGGCCAGTTGTATAAGTTGGGATTCTACAACATCCTTTGACGATGTGCACTTGATCAAGAGTGTCTTAAGATCTTGTGGAAATTCCACTTTGGAGTTGTGGGGGGACATGTTGGAGGGAAAGCGACTACCCAGAAGATATTACAGTAAATATTATGTTGGCCAACTATTTTCAAAGATGCCAAATATTATGCCATGGCTTGTGATGTTTTTCAAAGGGTTGGTAAATTGTCATGCAGAGATGAGTTTCCATTACATCCCATTCAAGCTCTTCAAGCATTTGAGAAACGGAAAGTTGACTTTATAAGACCGATCGATCCACCAACCAAGCAATCGAATATAAGGTATATCATCACTTCTACTGATTATCTAAACCATTGGGCCAAAGAAGAACTAGTTTGATATTTCTCTACATATACTACAACTAGGTTTAATTTTTAGAACTTCATCACCTAATTTGGATGCCCTTGGAGTTTGATCCGTGATCAGGTTGCACATTTCATCGACAGGACTATAGCCAATATCACCCTTGAGTTCCTCATTCAACATCAGGAAAGTAGCCCATATCATCCACAAGTGAATGGTACACCTGAATCCTTTAACAAGACTGTATAGAGAGGATTAACCAAGGTATGTTGCAAAAAAAGAGATGATTGGGATGAAAGAGTCCCTATAGAATTATGGGATTACATGACTACTATAATGAAACTGTATAAGTATACTCCATTCAATCTGGTTTATGGAAGAGAATTAGTTATCCCTGTCGAGTTCATCACTCCAATATTATATATTGCACATGTCACTCACATGACAAATGATGAATTAGTTGTGGAACGGGTCATAGAGTTGTTGGAATTAGAAGAAGCCCAATTTTTGGTCTATTTTCATCAGATTGTGGAAATTCTAGGAAGAAGGCTTGGCATGACAAGAATATTAAGACTATATCTTTTGCACAAGTTGATCAAGTTTTGTTGTACGATAGTAAGTATCAAAAGTATTCAGGAAAATTACAAATGCATTGGCTCGAACCTTTTATTGTTACATATATCCATGAGTTTGAATCTATCAGACTCGCACAACTCAATGGCATTTTCCATATAGGATGGGTGAACAACGCACACCTGAAGCCCTACATTTCTACTGAATAAGAGAAATTTTGTAGCACTCTTGTCACTGAGAGTTGAATATAGTAGGCAGTATTTTCAATTGTTTTTTTGTTTCCCTTTTCTATTAATAAACTAGTGACTTGTCTAACTATCACTTGTCCTAGGGTCTAGGTGTCGTTGTCAATTTGTCTAGCCTGGACATTTCCTTTGGGGTTGGGGAGGTCTGAGTCAAATATTTTGTACTTAGTAATTTCCAAATTTGAAATCCATGCCCTGTTGGTGTCACTTTGTTCATTAAATAAAATTGGTACCTATTTGGTCGTTGTTCCATCATTAACAGTTTGCATTATTTAATTCCACCAATTTTCAGTACCGTTTTGGTTAATTCTTGGTGCATTCATTAATTTCATGTTTAATTGTATGTACCACTACCGTGTTCTCGCTTATGCTCTTTATTTCCCAAATCCCCTCTTATATTTCTTCACGTTTGATGATCATATTCGACGTTAATTCCAAGTTACCTCCATGATATATCTCTTAATGATTGCTAGTCATGTCACCTCCTTCATGTTTCCTATAAACTCATCTTTTCCTGACTGCTCAATGTTATCGTGTTTTACTCAAGTTATTTGCATACCCATCCCTAGAGTCCCTCGAGAACTCTTTGAGACCACACCCGTGCCTTTATCCACCAATTTTATTTTCTTACCAATGCAAGCCTGCCAAGATGGTTCACACTTCTGGCTAGGGAGATCTTCCAAAATTCATTGTTCCAGAGGAATTTATTGATCCACAAGTTGAAGTTCTGGGTGATCTCCATGGAAAGGTCAAAAAAACTCAGTTGCTTGACATTGACCTCAAAGATGCATCTCAGTACCCTCAGATGGATACCCATACTTTCATGGATTTCTTGGCCCTACCAACTAGTGAATTTAAATGGGAGTGGAAACCATCCTTCATACCCCTCTACGACTACTTTGTTGAATTTGTGTGACCTACCGGTGTTTGACACTACTAGAGAAGTCTCTTGGTGCACAAAGTTTATTATTATCTGAGCGCACAATGATGCCTTATGGTTGGAAAATTCATACCCCATACATGTGGAATAAATTCACAAGTTGATTGGTTTATCCATGGAAGGGAAGGACATGACACAAGGTTTCCAGGGTTCATGGAAGAATGGTTGTAAAAATTGTGAGATTATCCTGTACAAACAATATGGAACCAAGTTAGGAGGTTGTGGAGAACCCATTAACCAAATCAACGTGAGAAGGTCCATTGTGATTTCTATTTAATTGCAGGGAAGTTCATTAAGAACTAATCGTGAGGCAAGTGCACACTCAATTCCATAACAGTGGTTGAGTTTAGAAAAATGGAGCACCATTGAATTGGTGTAAGTACCTACTCATAGAACTTCTCCATCTTGGGTATGTGTTATATTATTTGCATGAGTAGGGAGGTTTGAGGGGGGGTGTATGGGGGATAATTCCCCCCATGCGGGGGTTCAAGGGCAGCACCCCCGAGAAAAAAAAATTGCCTTGGAAAAGGTGTCACATATTTTAGGTGGTTTTTTGGCACATGGTTTCTTTGCCGATGGTTTTCTATTCCTGGTTAAGGAATTAGGGTTGTTGACTAATCCAATTCAATGGGTTAGGGTTTTGGATGCCATTGGATCCTATATGTATATTGTATTGTAAACAATGTATCACTATGAATGAATATAGAATATGTTGGTTTTCCCAGTTTGGGTTTCCAGGAGAAAAATCTTTGTTTAATGTTTGTATTTTCCATTGTGTATTTTATGTTCTTTTACTGAATATTTGTTTGCAGTAGATATTGTACAAGGTTAAATCAACACTCCATGCATGTGTCGATGTGCGTCATCGGACCACATACTTCATATATGGATACTTTTTGGTCTCATTCTCTATGTGGAAGTGGTAGTCGCCTTATGGTTGAATCCTCTCCCAAGCTCCTGATAGTCGTATCACCAAGTTATTATACCCCTGACATAGTCGCACTTCTATCACTCACATAAAATACCACGATGATTCCTTTATGCAGTGGCACAATGACCTCATTTCAGCTACACAACGACCGAGTATTATGAATGTGTTTCTCAATCGGCACACCCAGAACATTTGGTTTGGCATGAATCGGTACTTTACTTTTGTGAGGCCTTTAGGTGCAGGTCCATCAATTTTTCACAAACCTCCTTTACCTTTTTATTTGGATGAGGAAATTTTGGACAAGGAGGTCACTGAATGAACTGGGGTCGCAAAAGAACAGAAGATATATGGCATGTCATATACGATTCTTGCAATATCACAATGGTCGGATTCTTGCAATATCACAATGGTCGGTTTCGGTATATACTAGGGGTGCAGTCCCAAGTATGACCACATCAAAGAGAGAGAGGACACCCACAACATATGACAAAGAAGAGGAAGAAGGAGAAGAGGATACCTTACCCAATATAGTTCCACTCCCATTCTCGTTAATGCTAGACGATTCCACTATTTATGGTAAGAAGATATATGAATTATTTACTACTGCTTTTCCTCATAAGAAACTATGCTCTGACTCTCTTTCCATCTCCACCACTAACAACATTGTCACCAATGATAGTCCCATTTATTCCCTTCCTCCACTAGCTCGCACCACCACCCTCATTCCCTCTTCCATTCCCATCATCATTATTATTGATGACCCACCAGTCAGAACCCAACCCACTTTCGTCATAGAGGAGATCACCCATCAACTGCCTAGTTCAGTTGTGGATGCCCCATCCTCCACTCCATTGTCCCCTCACAACACTCATATTGACACTAATGAGCCTACATCTACTTCCCCTTCCACGATGAATAAAGAAACCATAGTCCCCATTCCATCCACCTTCCTCAATGGTTCATAGGTCCATGTTCCACTCGATAACCGAATCGAATCCATACTCTCTATAGGGGATAAAAAGTCCTTTGAAATGATGGAATACATGAATCTATATCCTCTAGACATTCATATGAATACCCAGGAGGATACTCAATCTACACATAGCACAATTTTGATCAAGGAATAGATTGATTCGTTGTTGTAGGATCCTCAACAATGACGTGAAATATTGGAATTGTTCCTAGAGCTCACCAACATCATTGGGACACTCCTTTCAGAGGTCCAGGATAGGCTCTCCCGCAGCCTTCGCACTACTTCACCTAGTCTTAAAGGTGATCTGAAAATAGAAGGCTGACTTGTTATGCTATGCAAGCACCCTCTACTTCATGAAAATAAACTTTATAGGACCTTGCTTCATGTGTTTAAATATGCAAGATAAAATTATGTGTTAAGTTCATGTATCTTCTGGTAAATGCTTATGTGTGAGCAAATGTTCTTTTAGATGGTTAAATATGTACTTGAAATAAATACACAGCAACACAACTTGCAGCAAATAAACCATCAAACTCACAACAAGAACAACATGATAAAGGAGTTCACCCTCCTCCGGGCTACATCTCCTTGAGCCTCCATTAATGGACTTGGCTCTCTGGGATTAATTTGTCAAAATTTCTTTTACAAGATGCTTCTCAACTCCAATGGAAAAACAGACTATACCATTGAGATCAGAACACATAAAAACCCCAAAAATGACTAATAGAACTCTGAAAACGGATCATGGCTCATCCAGGCATGACCTCCTCTACATGTGGCCATAAGCTTCCTTGAGTTTCTCTTTGGAAAAAACACCTGTAAAAGTCCTCAACAGCCTCTGAAACCTGTCCCAATGTGTTCAGAGCATATCAATTAGCCAAAAATGATTATTCAATCACAGAAAACAAACATAGGCTCACCAAACCATGTCCTCGATCAATGAGGGCTTCAAGCTCCCTGGAGCTTGCTGAAACTTCAATGGATAAAATCATGCAAAATAAGTCTTCAAATGGCCTTGATAATAGTTCCAATGGATTCAAGATGTCCAAAAACCCCTAGCTAGGCTTTTACGGCACCTCAATCAGCCAAGAAATGAGGAAGATAGGCCTCCTCCATTTTCCTCCTTCAACTTTGTTGGAACTGGTTCGCCAAAATGCACCTCGGTGTGCTTGAACCAAGAACATGCTCCAAAACGCGTGTTTAAACCCAGCACCGAGCAGTTCCAAAAAATGGTCCAAACAGTAGGACAGTTAGGGCGCCTCCAGCCCCTAACCGCCTAGCACTCGAGCATATGGGGTCATACGACCGTGCTCTATGGCAAAAAGGGCTAAACGGTTACAAAACCATTTAACTCCCGTGCTCCCGGTTGGTCATATGAAAGGGCATAAAACTGTGGCTTAATAAACATAAACCCGCACCCCTTTTCACATAGGGCATGGTCACATGGTTCAACACATAGAACCACGGCTTTAAACAACACAAATCCCCCGCCAATACATTACATATATGGTCATATGTTAACAAACAATGTAACCGTGGGTTTCAAACTTAAATCCACGCGCAAACCACCGGTGGTATGGTCATATCAACGCACAATAGAACCGGGGGTCAGGGCTAAGCCCCGGCCCGACCCCCCCACCATGCAACACATACTTTGACTTTAAGTACATTTAAACCCGTTTACATTACAAGTAATTCCCGGTGGCCCGTTGGTCGGAGGCCCGTTGCGAAGGCGCTAAGTGTGGAGGAGGTCGCCGGTTCGAATCTGGTCGACATAATATATTTTTAATTAACAAACCAAACAACCAATAAAGGGGTGCCACGTGGCAACCCATGACTGGGCCACGTGGCACCTTACCATTCCTTCAAATGATGCCACGTGTCGCAATAACATTCGCCCAAATGTCAGCTAATCACAAACCGCCACATCAGCAAGTTCCATGTCACCGTACGGTCACCACGTCAGCATGTACAGACTCTGCCACATCATCATCCATACGGACTGTACGGACTACCCAGTCAACATCCATTTTTTACTGTTTGACTTGACGAACAGATCGCTATATCTCTCGCTCCCGACGTCCGTTTGAGACAAAACGAATTGTGTTGGGTTCATAATGACGAGGGCTACGCTCTTGTTTGTTTTGAGGCAATTCCGAGAACATTGATTTTTGAGCTAAAATTTGACCCCTGGTCTAGATTTTGATCACACCTTCCCACTGAAAGGCTTTTGGACCCACAAAAGCTTATGATTATCTGTCTGCTTTCAAGTTCTATCAACTGATTCTACTTGAAAAATCTTTTCGACAATCACCTGAATACTTTGACATGCCGTGCACTGCAACTGACTATGTCCCTCAACCACTACTCTTTGGCTGCTGCTGACCCACTGCTCTCTCTGTGCTTGGAAGACTGCCAACCTTCCCACTGAGAATCAAGTCCCTCTTTCAAACTCTTTGGCGTCAAACAATCAAATCTCCAATGGCTGCAAAAACTTTCCTGCGACATCTTGTCACAAGCCAAGAAAACCATCAATCTTGAAAACAAATTATACAAGCTTGAAAAATGATGTCAACAAAATCTTTTGTTCCTCAAACAAATTGTCGAATCCTGTACTTTATCAAAGCACATGGTGTTTTCTTTCATCGTGGTGTACTCAAAATTGACGTACAAGCCAACAAACACCATCGACTAAACACAAGTCGAACAACACGATCGACACAACATAGTCGTCAGAAAATCATCAACACCAATCGAGACTCATTTGAAACATATCAACCTTCCCAATGACAAGTCGAAAAAACATGATACACAATCATGTTACAATCATGAATCACTCATGATGAACCATCACTAGGTTCACTGCTTACACATACATAAAAACAAATGCATGTGCATGACTCTTCAACTCTCCTTCCAGTACAAACATAAGTACATAAACCCGAAACATGTGGGTACATAAGAGTTGAAATGAAAAAGATAAATGGCTGCAACAAGTGAACATCATATCCATCTTTTACATCCTCCTGGCAAAGTTATGCAACAAACAAGAATGCCTTCAAAATGAATTGCATTCACATACAACTTGCATCATGCAAGTTGTGATAAACTGCTGCAACTGATCATGCTTCCCATAAATGCACACATAACGCTGAAAAGTGCATTTACAATAGAAAAATGCAAGCTTTACTTGCTCAAGAAATCCAACGATTTCTTACCAAGCCAACTCAATGGTGACTTTTTCTGCTGAAAATCGTCCTCTTGTGAATCATCTTGACTCACATCGATGATGGAATCTCCTCTTCCATTCCTGCCAATCTCTTT
>JZKD02S2337744.1:399818-414116 GCA_000966675.3 Picea glauca
GATGGGTAACATAATTCTGCTTGGATACCCAAATAAGGTTCTATTAAACATTTGAACTATCTTATTAAATAGCTTTGCCAAGTGTGGATTTGGAGGAGAGGATGGGTAACACAGTTATGCTTGGATACCCAAATAAGATTCTATTAAACATTTGAACTATCTTATTAAATAGCTTTGACAAGTGTGGATTTGGAGGAGAAGATGGGTAACAAGTTCGCTTGAATATCCATATAAGGTTCCATTAAACATTTGAACTATCTTATTAAATAGCTTTTCCAAATGTGAATTTGGAGGAGAGGATGAATAACACCCAGCTGCCAAGTCTTTCCTTTCTTCTCTAGACCTTTAATCATCTTCAGGACACACTATTGGAGCATTGGAAACATCATTATTTTCAAGCTCTAGAGATGTACAAAATGTTGCTTTTTAATAATGTTTCTTTTTAATAGACTTTATAAAGCCAATATTAACCAAGGGAGAAATGGAATGATATGGAATCTCAAGCTTAGTTGGTGATTGTTTCGAGAAGCCATGTTCGGGTTTTAAAGAATTAACACATCTTAGGCTACATCCGCTCCCCGTATCATAGGAGGAATGGTTTAGTGAATGAGATATAGTGTTTCAATGATAAAAACTGAGGATGTTGTCGTGATTACTTAACTAGTTACTAACCACAATTAATATGGGATTTAGGTTAATTGAAAATCCATGACGCAAAACCCTTATGGGCACGGTATGTGCCTCACCTTGGCGCCATTAATGTTTTATGCTAGTTTACTAGCACAATACCTCATGCCTTAACTAAGGCGTAGTAACATGTCTTTCACATATTCAGTGGGTCAATTCTCTTGAATGGAGAGCACTAGATCCATACGCTTGCTATATCCATCGTAGGGTTTCATCGTTCTTTTGGATTTGCTCGAAGACTCCAAACTGAACTAAAAGAATACCAAACATAGTAGGTGATAGCTTTCTCCATTTCTATTGAGGGTTTCACTACCCCTGTGCAAACGGTGGCAGTCTTGACCCTTCAAGACTTAAGGATTAAGCACCGATCACAAATTTGTCTTCCATTACTTTAAGCAAATTTGTCTTCCATTACTTTAAGCAGTGGCTGCCTTAACTTTTGAAGACAAACACACACCATCACCGCCTTAATTAAATCTTTTAGAAGATCGAAAGGGGTAATTTTTGAATTGATGTTAGTGTTTAAATACCATAAACGAATTGTAATCTTTGGCATCTTGAAAACTTTTTGAATCGAATTCGCTATTGTGCATTCGGAGGTATTGTCTCAGTGTATATTTTGTTTTTTATTGAGTTTGTAAACTCATTTCATTCCTTGATCGAATTTGTTATATTGCTTTCAATTTGAGTAAATACAGTAATTATTTGCGAATCCAGTTCCATATTTATTCAGAGTTTACTTGTTTAAAAGTGCGTGGAGTTCTTTAGTCTCAAAACCTCGAACCCTAAGTGGTGGGCCCAAAGCTTATTCGTGTTTTTTTGCAATTCGACGATTATAGTTTTGTTTTGTTTCTGCATTGGGTATTTGTAAATGTGCACGGAGTTCTTTTGTTTTACCAAACATCGAAACCCGAAGTGTTGGGCCCACAACTTATTCACATTTCGCGATTCGGCAATTCAAGTGGTGTTTTGTTTTTTGTGTTTGACATTTGTAATCACCGAAACTCGATCCCCGATTGACCTTCGTTTTCCACATTTGGTATCAGAGCCTTAGTCTATTCTGTTATTGCTTAGTTCATTGCAGATTATTCTTGTTGGTGCCAAATTTTATTCTCTTATTTTCCTACATGAAGGTTTATTTAATTCCTTTCAAATTTTATATAAATGGTTGTGTCTGGTAGTAGTTCTTCTCAAGTTCAGGTTCTTGTCCTGAGCAAGAATTCATATGACTCTTGGTATATTCGAACGAGGACGATTTTGCGTTCTCAGGATTTATGGACCTATGTTATTGATGGTTATGTTGAGCCAGCTAATGTAGCAGCAAAATTGGCTCTCTCTAATGTTGATCGTGTTTTGCTGAAGGAAAACAAGAAAAAGGATAACAAAGCTCTTGGATTAATCCAGCAAGGATTAAATGAATCGGTTTTTACGAAGATTTCTAGTGTTGAATCTTCGAAGATGGCTTGGGACATTCTTGAAACCTATTATCAAGGTGTGTCCAAGGTGAAGACAGTCAAGTTGCATAATTTAAGAAGGGATTTCAAAAATATGAAGATGAAGGATAATGCAAGTGTTGATACTTTCATGACTCAAGTGATGAGTGTTGTGAACCAACTCAGATAGTATGGAGATGATGTTGAGAATAAGAGAGTTATTGAGAAAGTGATGAGAAGTTTACCTAAGAAGTTTGAACATGTAGTTGTACCCATAGAGGAATTTAAAGATTTAAGTCTAATGCAAATTGATGAATTAATTGGTTCTCTTGTTGTTCATGAATCTAGGATATCTAGATATGGAGAAGGATCAATGGAGCATGCTTTCAAATCCCAATTGTATGTTACGAGAGGCAGAGGCAAAGGAAGGTCTTATAATTATGGAAGAGGAGGTCGATTTTCTAGTCGAAGGGACAACAAAACTGAATCAGTTTCTGAGGAGAAGTTCCAGCAGAATCCTCTTAATTTAAGAGGGAGCAGCAGCAAACCCTGGCAGCAAAAAAATCATAGGTATGATAAATCCAAAGTACAATGTTATTATTGTAAGTTTGGGCATTTTGCTAACAAATGTTTGAAGAAGCACGCAGATGCTGGAAAGCAGTCTGCACATATCACAAATGAGTCTGAGGATGATCAAAATCTTGTGTTCTTGACTTGTAATGTCACTCAGGATAGTGCTAATGATATTTGGTTTTTGGATAGTGGTTGCAGTAACCACATGAATGCTAATAAGGATCTATTTTCTTCTATTGATACTAGTATTAAGTCTGAAGTAAAACTGGGAAATGACTGTAAGGTTACAGTTAATGGTAAAGGTGTAGTTCCAGTCTACACTAAGAATAATCAGAGAAGAAGTATTGATGATGTTTATTTTGTGCCTGGTTTAAAATGCAATCTTATTAGTGTTGGAAAGTTGTTGGAGAAAAAGTACAGAGTGTTCTTCAAGAACAAGGTATGTACAATATATGATAATTACCGAGCAAACAGTTGATTGCAAAAGTAGAGATAACCAAGAATAGAATGTTTCCACTTGTTATGAGAAATGATTTGAGTGGTTCTTTGAATGCTCATAAAGCTGGAAGTTTAGATGAATCTTGGTTATGGCATTTGAGATATGGTCATTTACATTTTGGTGGCTTAGATCTATTACAAAAGAAGCAGAGGGTAAAGGGGTTTCCTTGTATCCAACAACCTGCAAGCTCTTGTGAGAGTTGTATACTTGGGAAGCATCACAGAGAGAAATTTGTTTCAGATGTTTCCTACAGGGAAAAATCTCCATTGGAAATTGTCCACACGTATTTATGTGGACCTATGCAAACACTTTCTTTGAATGGTTGTGTTTATTTCATGACTTTTATTGATGATTTCAGTAGGAAGACTTGGTTGTATTTGTTGAAACAAAAATCTGAAGCCTTTGAAGTTTTCAAGATGTTTAAGTCTATAGTTGAAAATGAGAGTGACCGAACCATTAAGATCCCGAGGTCTGACAGAGGAGGTGAGTATAAATTGAATGAATTCATTGAATTTTGTGGTTTTTCATGGAATTAAAAGGCAGTTTACTACTCGATATACTCCACAGCATAATGGAGTGGCTAAAAGGAAGAATCGGACCATCATGAATATGGCTCGAAGCATGTTGAAAGCGAAGCATATTTCAAATGAATATTGGGGAGATGCGCTTGTTTTCTCTGTCTATATCTTGAATAGAAGTCCGACCAAGTCCGTGAGGAATCGTGTACCTCATGAAGCCTCGGATGGTAAGCCTTGTAATGTTTCTTATTTCAGAATTTTTGGATGTGTTGCATATGTGCATGTACCTGAAGAAATGAGGAGGAAGTTGGATGATAGAAGCGAGAGATGTATCTTTGTTGGATATAGTGAAGAGTCTAGGGCATATAAACTCTACAATATCATCACCAATAATCATGTAATCAGCAGAGATGTTCAATTTAAAGAAGAGGAAGCCTAGGATGGAAGTATTGAAAAATCAATTTCAGAGGGAGCTATGTTACCCCGTGAAGATGATGATGGAGCTAAGCAGGCTGAAGGAGATGGGTAGATGGTTCCACGTGCACATACACCTGCAGCAAGAAGTCCAACAAGACAAGCACCGGATTTCAACCCATCTCAATTTAGAACACCCAGAACTCATGAGCGTGGTGAGCCATCTGGACATGGTGGACATCAATCAAATTCACAAGTAAGTAGTGAATCAAATCCCACTTTGGCTTCATTAAGAAACAGATTTAAATGACAAAAGACTAGAAGCTTAAGAGAATTATATGATCAGAATGAAGAAGTAGATCAGATTTCAAATTTTGCATTAATGGCATGTGATCCTGTAACTTTTGATGAAGCTGCTAAATAGGATGTCTGGATAAAAAAAATGGATGAGGAGATTGGTTCCATTGAAATAAATAACACTTGGGATCTTGTCAATTTACCTGAAGGTAAGAAGAGCATTGGTGTTAAGTGGGTTTGTACGACTAAGTTGAATGTAGATGGTGAAGTTGAAAAGTACAAGGCAAGACTTGTAGCTCAGGGGTTTAGTCAACAACCTGGTATTGATTACAATGAAAGCTTTTCTCCTATAGCAAGAATTGACACATTAAGGATGGTGTTAGCTATTGCAACTCAGAATAAATGGATCATCCATCAGATGGACATTAAATCTGCATTCTTGAATGGATGTTTAGAAGAAGAGGTTTATGTAAGACAATCTCTGGGTTATGAGATTGATAAGCACAGAGAGAAAGTTTACAAGTTAAGAAAAGCTTTATATGGATTGAAACGGGCATCTAGAATTTGGTATAGTAGGATTGATGAGTACCTAATTAGTGTTGGATTCAACAAAATTCCAAGTGAACCAACCCTGTATACAAAGATAAACCAAGAAGGTAAAATTTTGATTGTATGTCTGTATGTTGATGACCTGATTTTCACTGGAGATCTATATGTAGATGATTTTAAAAATGCCATGAAAACAGAGTTTGAGATGATTGATTTAGGATTGATGAAGTATTTTCTTGGAATTGAAGTAGATCAATCTGATGATGGCATTTTCATTTTTCAAACTAACTATGCAAATGAAGTATTGAAAAGGTTTAGAATGTTGAATTGTAAACCAGCTGTAACACTAATGGAAACTGGTATTAAACTTAGCAAGTATGATGAGGGATCATATGTTGATCCAACTCTGTATAAGAAGTTGGTATGAAGCCTTATGTACCTAATAGAAACCAGAGTTGATATCATGTTTGTTGTAAGTTTGATTTTGAGATTCATGGAGACTCTGAAGAGTACTCATTGGCAAGCAGGAAAGAGGATCCTGAGATATGTTGCTGGAACAACTGACTTTGGTATCCGATACACATCAATTTTAAACTTTGAGTTGATTAGATATACTAATAGTGATTTTGCAGGTTCCATTGATGAAAACAAAAGCACATCTGGATATGTGTTCAGTCTTGGATCTGGAGCAGTGGCATGGGCATCAAAGAAACAACCAATAGTGATTCTATATTCTACTGAGGCAGAGTATGTTGCAACAGCTGTAGTTGCATGTCAAGTTGTGTGGATGAGAAGAATCTTGAATGAATTGTTGCATGAGAAGAATGATTCAACCCAAATTGTTTGTGACAATAAATCTGTTATTGCACTGTCAAAGAATCATGTTTTTCACAAACAGAGTAAGCACTTTGATACAAGGTATCATTTCATTCGAGAGTTGGTAAATGGTAATGAAATTTATGTTCCGTTATGCAGGTCTGAAGAACAATTTACAGACATATTTACGAAACCTTTGGGAAATGAATTGTTTAAAATCCATAGAAGAGATATTGGGATCTGTAAGTTGTAATGCATTGTTTACAACAATTTTGTTTTACTTGTTTTAGTTTGTTTGGCTCTGAAATGATTAAGAGGGAGTATGTTAGGATGTAATCATTTCACCGCCCCTGTGCAAATGGTGAATCGGTGGTCGTCTTGACCCTTCAAGACTCAAGGATTAAGCACTGATCACAAATTTGTCTTACATTACTTTAAGCGGTGGTCGCCTTAACCTTTGAAGACAACTAGACACCATCATCGCCTTGATTAAATCTTTTAGAAGATCGAAAGGGGAAATTTTTGAATTGATGTTAGTGTTTAAATACCAGAAACGAATTGTAATCTTTGGCATCTTGAAAACTTTTTGAATCAAATTCACTATTGTGCATTCAGAGGTATTGTCTACATTTATATTTTGTTTTTATTGAGTTTGTAAACTCATTTCATTCCTTGATCGAATTCCTTATATTGCTTTCAATTTGAGTAAACGCAGTAATTATTTGGTTTTACCGATTGCGAACCCGGTCCCACATTTATTCATAGTTTACTTGTTTAAAAGTGCGTGGAGTTATTTAGTCTCAAAACCCCGAACCCGAAGTGGTGGGCCCAAACCTTATTCGTGTTTTTTTGCGATTTGGCAATTACAGTTTAGTTTTGTTTCTGCGTTGGGTATTTGTAAATGTCGAACCCCGAATTCCAATAAGCCTTATTTCGCATTCGGGACTTGCTTGTTAAATGTGCGCGAAGTTCTTTTGTTTTGCCAAACATCAAAACCCGAAGTGTTGGGCCCACAACTTATTCGCATTTCACAATTTGGCAATTCACGTGGTGTTTTGTTTTTTGTGTTCAGCGTTTGTAATCGTCGAAACCCGATCCTTGATTGACCTCCATTTTTCCACAGGTTTGATAGTTCAATACTTATATTTGGTGTATAGCTTGTGTATTCATTTAACTTGAGGTTTCTCAAGTACTTATGTGATTTGCACATAGGGAGACGCTAAGTTAGAGTTAATGGCTTACCCAAGCAACATACTTCATTGTATATTTGAGCATTGAGTTAAAGGCTGATGTTAAGTTTTGCTCTTGAATCTTTCACCTCATTCAAAATGGTTTTAACAAAGTTTGGTTACAAAATTTTATGCCGAGTGAGTTGAAACCCTTGGTGAGAAATGGTTTATGACTATGAGAATTACCAGTATCGTTTTGACACTAGAATATTTCATCTTTTTTTTTTAACGACAACAATCTACATTGTTTATTGTGCAAAGGATTTTGTATGTTCTTAATCAAGACCATTTTTCTTTTGATAAACAAATAATCTTCCTTCAAAGTAAAAGATGAATAGATTTATATCTTTACTTTCTAACAACGATAAATGAATAATAAAATTTCACAATAGATTCTTCTATGTTTTTGTGTTCTCTATTACTACAATATTTATAAACAATGTTCTTTCCAAAGCAAAGAAATTCTACTCGCATTTTAGGGTTTATTGCTACCAACCGTTCAAATAATAAATAAATTTTATATCTTTTGTTATAATGAAAATTGTAACTTTTACCACTATTCAATATTGTAATAATTGTCATTCATTAGTAAAAGAAATATGAATAAAAGAAGTGAAACATATCTAATCCCTCTTCAACATTTGGGAAATGGACTGAAAGTTGTATAACCACTGCCATATTTCTTAAGTTTTGTTCTTCACAAAACCACCAAACTCATTTCTTCACAAATACTCAACAACAATCTGTCTCATAACATACTTGTGCTTTAATAGCTTGCCTAGATCTTTTCAAGTTATCCTCATCCCTAACACTAAGGAATAGTCTTGGCCTACTTTTATTGTAGCTTGTTCCCTCATATCCCACACCTTTGGGAGAATGGTTCCACTTGTCATATGGAAAACAATTCATTCTAGTGGTTTTTATCCTTTTCACTCACCCATGGAATAAAGATTTACTCTTTGTAACTGAATTCTCTAATCTGTTCTTGTTAATGAAATAAATTAAAAATACAAGTTACAACCCATAGCTTCACATAAGTCTTTTCCAATAATTTCCAGAACAAAAACTAGCAAGAAATTAAATATTTAAACGTTTCTAAATTGAGAGGTATTACAACCCATAAGGAAGATCATGGGTGTTGTTGCAATCATGGGTGTTGTTGCAAGAGCCAAACATTTTGAAAGATGTGTAAATTTTCGATCAATGCGTTCTAAGTTTTTCCCTATTCGGTGTTGCTTGTTGTGCCTGAATGACATTTGTGCATATGCATTTTTATGTGATTGAATGCATTTGTGTGACTTTATAGTCATCGCTACACAATTTTAAGTTGAATGTGTTATGTGTTGATTATTATGGGAAGTTGCATGAGATTGTATGTCATGTTGTGTATTTTTTTTCCAACAGAGTTTTGTTAATATGTTAGGTACCATTGAAACTATTTGAAATTTGGAAATTTCATTATCATAGTTACAACTTAGAGAATTCATGTCCGACTTGGTGTTGGAAACTTGGAAGGGAAGTTGTATAGCTTGAGGGGCTACCATGAATAGAATGGGGTACGATTACTTGGGTTGTGAAGGTTGGAATTGTTGTGGGAATCAACAAAGTATGAAAGATATCATAGTTATGGAGAGGAAAGTGGTGTAGAATGTTGGTTGGAATTGTTGCAAGAAGGATGAATTGTGAAATGATCTTACAATTTTTGGGTCAAAGTGCCTATGTATGTTTTTTGGTCGAAGTGCCTATGCATGTATATGTTTTGAGCTAGGGTTCCTATGTATCTATGTTTTGGGGATAGAGTGCCTATGTGTGTGTGTGTCTTCGGTGGGGTGCCTATGTATCTATGGTTTTTTGCCTGGTATGCCTATGTAATTATGTTGGGTTGGGATGCTTACTTTGTATTGGATTGAAGATCCTATGTATTGATTAAAGGAAAGAGAGTCTAGTTTTGTAATATGTATGAACACATGTAGGGTGTTGTGTAGTAAGACCAATGAAAAAATAAGGAGGAAGGGAATGTAACATCTCTAGTTTTAAACCCCACAAATTATAATGTAACTGTGTAAATGTTGATTAAGATGGTGAGACGATGTATTGGGATGAAGAGCTCATATTTATTTAATGTGGTCATGGGTCGAATTGTATATTATGTACATTGAATTGATTAATAAAAATAGTAATCATTGGGTGTTATAAAAGAGGGATGAAAACGATGGAGGGCTATGATTCCACAAGAGAGAGGGGTGAAAAGGGGAAGGGGGAATTATGCATGGGTATCAATTCAAACCCACATTTCTGGATTTTATTATCATTGTGTATAAACCTTCTATATGTTGTTGAGTGTTTCCAAATCCAGGCATTAAGCTAATGTAAGAGGGTAAGTGTGAGGAGTCATATCTCAGAGAGTACTAGCAGCATGGGGTTGAAGTAATTTCATCTTTGGGAAGAGTCAGAATCAAGAAAGAAAGGGAGAAGAAGGGAAATTTGTATGGAGAAAGGGACAATTTTTACTATTTTCTTTTGGACAGGAAGAGAGGAGTTGAGTGCTAGGAAGAACACCAGTCATGTGGTGCTTGAAGGAAACCATTGTTTGGTTGTGTATGCTAAGAAAGAGGCATGTCTGTGTGTGGTGCCTGTAGTGTGTTTTCTCGTTGACAAAATGACTCTAGAGCCTTGTGAATGTTTTTGTGAGCACTCTTAATAGGATGAGAGGTTCTTGGTCAACCTGGTGCACTAGAGTCCTCAAGGGAAGTGCGAAAGCCTGAGGGACTTGTGCAGTGAAAGGGATATCACATTCGTTGGGTTGTGTAGGTTGTGGGGAAGAGAGTAGAAATTGTGTTTGGGATACTGAGTATGCATCATAAACAATTAGGAGGGACATATCTCTTTTTGGACTCATATCATGAGCTTGGGGTGGCTTGTTGTTGAAAAAAAAATGAAAAAACACTATTACTGCAACTAGTTGATTATTTGTTGTTACTTTGTTTATTCCACTGTTTGAATGGTTTAGATGAATGATGGGTATTTTTTTGTTTCTTAATAAGTTGCATTCATGGTTTTCATTATGCTCTAGATGCATTTATAATTGTGGTATCAATCAAATGATTAAATTTGTGTGTAATTTGTAATTGGTATCAATCAAATTGGAAAATCTTATTTTTAATGCGGGTTTCAGTTGTTCCCCACTTGGATATCCTCTTTGTAAGAACTACAAGGGTAACAATAAAATTGGAATATGCATAAGAAAGTTTAGAAATCAATCCTCTATAAATATGAAAATGCTGACAAAAATCAAATCGCACTCCACAAAAATAAATTTCTTTGATGGCAATGAAAATGATACTTTAACACTACCAAAATCATTGATAAAAAATGATAAACTCCTTTTTTATCAATAATAAACCATTGCAGAGAAAAATGACCCCTAAAAATTGAATTCCATGATTATAGAGGTATTTTTTCACTATAAAAAATTAAAAAATGAACCATTTGGCAGCGGCTACTGGGTAGTCCAAAACAGGTTGCAAGGAAGACCCCACTGCCAAAATCATCCAAGCACTTTCTACATAATTTCCACTTGGCCATTTGGCCATTCAGTAAGACTAATAAAAATTCATCTGCATTAAAAAACATAAATCCACCCTTTCAGCACACATAGCAAGAGTCACAAACATCAACATCAAGATCCATAAATCAATGTTTCCTGTAATTCTTTATTTTTTTACAAAATATTTTGTATAACCACTCCAAGATTTCTTAAGTTTTGTTATTCACAAAACCACCAAACTCATTTCTTCACAAATACTCAACAACATTCTGCCTCATAACATACGTGTGCTTTAATAGCTTGCCTAGATCTTTTCAAGTTATCCTCATCCCTAACACTAAGAAATAGTCTTGACCTACTTTTATTGTAGCGTGTTCCCTCACATCCCACACCTTTGGGAGTAGGGTTCCACTTGTCATATGGACAACAATTCATTCTAGTGGTTTTTATCCTTTTCACTCACCCATGGAATAAATATTTACTCTTTGTAACTTTCTTGTTAATGAAATAAATTAAAAATACAAGTTACAAAAATATTCTTATTACGACATAGCTTCACATAAGTCTTTTCCGATAATTTCTAGAACAAAAACTAGCAAGAAATTAAATATTTAAACGTTTCTAAATTGAGGGGTATTACAACCCATAAGGAAGATCATGGGTGTTGTTGCAAGAGCCAAACATTTTGAGAAGGAATCTCGTGCTTGGGAAATTGGATTTCCTATGTGAAATAGATTTGAAAATTTACAATTGAAACTTGCTATGATGATATCCCATGATAATTGTATGTGTGTGATACAGATGAGATGATGGATATTAAAACTAGAAAGTTTGAGAATAAGGATATTACTACACTGGATCCTTATCCTTATGATTGCCACCGGCTACAAATTTCTTGTGAAGGTCTAGTAGTGARTTTCKCYCCCCTTGCACAAGCTTGGCATATGATGGATTTTCCAAGGGACTGTGTCARTGAAGGGGATTCATGACCTTGGAGGGTGAGGATGGAAAGGGGGAGGAAATTCAAGAATGTATATCACATGGTGGTTGGGATCATGAGGGTGTGAGAAAYGACAACAAGTTGAATCCTTGAAGTGKCCATTTGTGAAATAGAGAAACAACCATATGAATAAGCGATYGTATTCACAATGTTAATTATGTTGAAAGATGTGTAAATTGTTGATCAATGTGCTCTAAKTTTTTCCCTATTTAGTGTTKCTTGTTGTGCTTGAATGACATTTGAGCATATGMATTTTTATGTGATTGAATGCATTTGTGTGACTTTATAGTCATCGCTACACAATTTTAAGTTGATTGTGTTATGTGTTGATTGTTATGGGATGTTGCATGAGATTGTATGTCATGTTGTGTATTTATTTTCCACTAGAATTGTGTTAATATGTTAGGTACCATTGAAACTATTTGAAAGTTGGAAATTCCATTATCATAGCTACAACATAGAGAATTCATGTCGTGTTGGAACCTTGGAATGGAAGTTATACATCTTGAGGGGCTACCATGCATAGAATGGGGTACAGTTACTTGGGTTGTGAAGGTTGATGGGAACCAGAGTTTGTCCGTTGGAATTGTTGTGGGAATCAACAAAGTATGAAATATATCATAGTTGTCGAGAGGAAAGTGGTGTAGATTGTTGGTTGGAATTGTTGCAACAAAGATGCATTGTGAAATGATCTTACACTTTTTTGGTCAAAGTGCCTATGTTTGTATGTTTTTTGGTCGAAGTGCCTATGTATGTGTATGTTTTGAGCTAGGGTTCCTACGTCTCTATGTTTTGGGGATAGAGTGCCTATGTGTGTGTGTGTCTTTGGTGGGGTGCCTATGTATCTATGGTTTTTTTCCTAGTATGCCTATGTAATTATGTTGGGTTGGAATGCTTAATTTGTATTGGATTGAACAAGAGAGAGGGGTGAAAAGGTGAATGAGGAATTATGCATGGGTATCAATCTAAACCCACATTTCTGGATTTTATTATCATTGTGTATAAACCTTCTATATGCTTTTGAGTGTTTCCAAAGCCAGTCATTAAGCTAATGTAAGAGGGTAAGTGTGATAGAGTCATATCTCAAAGAGTACTAGGAGCATGGGGTTGAAGTACTTTCATCTTTGGGAAGAGTCAGAGTCAAGCAAGCAAGGGAGATTTTTACTATTGGTTTTTGGACAGGGAGAGAGGAGTTGAGTGCTAGGAAGAACACCAGCCATGTGGTGCTTGAAGGAAACCATTGTTTGGTTGTGTATGCTAAGAAAGAGGCATGCATGTGTGCAGTTGTAAGCCTATAGTGTGTTTTCTGGTTGAGGAAATGACTCTAGAGCCTTGTGAATGTTGTTGTGAGAAATGTTAAGAGGATGAGAGGTTCTTGGTCAACCTGGTGCAGTAGAGTCCTCAAGGGAAGTGGGAAAGGCACAGTGAAAGGGATATCCCATTAGTTGGGTTGTGTAGGTTGTGGGGAAGAGAGTAGAAACTGTGTTTGGGCTACTGAATATGGAGCATCCATAATTAGGAGGGACATATATCTTTTTGGATTCATAGCCTCAGCTTGGGGTGGCTTGTTGTTGAAAGAAAATGAAAAAACACTATTATTGGTTGATTATTTGTTGTTACTTTGTTTATTCCATGTTTGAATGGTTTAGATGAAAGATGGGTATTTTTGTTGTTGCTTAATAAGTTGCATTCATGGTTTTCATTATGCTCTAGATGCATTTATAATTGTGGTATCAATCAAATGATTAAATTTGTGTGTAATTTGTAATTGGTATCAATCATATTAGAAAATATTATTTTTAATGAGGGTTTCATTTGTTCCCCACTTGGACATCCTCTTTGTAAGAACTACAAGGGTGACAATAAACTTGGAATATGCATAAAAAAAATTAGAAATCAATCCTCTATAAATATGAAAATGTGGACAAAAATCA
Source organism: Picea glauca (assembly GCA_000966675.3). NCBI lineage: Eukaryota > Viridiplantae > Streptophyta > Pinopsida > Pinales > Pinaceae > Picea > Picea glauca. Next base: position 413,315 of record JZKD02S2337744.1, read on the forward strand.
AATCCCACTCCACAAAAATAAATTTCTTTGATGGCAATGAAAATGATGCTTTAACACTATCAAAATCATTGATAAACTCCTTTGTTATCAATCATGAACCATTGCAGAGAAAAATAACCCCCAAAAATTGAATTCCATACTTATAGAGCTATTTTTTCACTATTTATATAAACAGATAGAGTACATTATGACATTCTACAACAAAAATTTTTAAAATGAACCATTTGGCAGCTGCTACTGGGTAGTCCAAAACAGGTTACAAGGAAGACCCCACTGCAAAAATTATCCAAGCACTTTCAACATAATTGCCACTTGGCCATTCAGTAAGACTAATAAAAATTCATCTGCATTAAAAAACATAAATCCACCCTTTCAGTACACACCTCAAGAGTCACAAACATCAACATCAAGATCCATAAATCAGTGTTTCCTGTAATTCTTTATTTTTTTACAAAATATTTCTTCAAAATAAAGTTCTTATTAGACAAACAGCAAATTCGGTTTCACAGACCAGCACCTAAGAATATATTAGATGATATAACTTATAGTGTGAAGCATTGTTCTGTGTTCTACTTGTCTGGCTCATTCAACATGTTCTATTCAAACAATGTTTTTATCACCCAAGGGGGTTTTGACATTGTGGTATGACTCAGTATAACAGAACAATGTTTTCATCACCCAAGGGAGTTTTGACATTGTGGTATGACTCAGTATAACAAATGCCTTCAAGTAGATGAAATCAGAATATCTTAAAACACTTATGTACAACAGATGCCTTCAAGTAGACGAAAGCAGAATATCT
>JZKD02S2337745.1:0-31809 GCA_000966675.3 Picea glauca
CCAGAGAGAAGCAAGATTTCAGCAATAATGGCCTCTGTAATTCTATTCTATCAATGAAAGAAACAAATGCCCCATCTTTTCAATCTTGCCTTGCTCTCCTATTCTGAAACCACACGTCCACTTGACGCAGCTGCAGATTTAACTTGTTCGCCAACGCAGATTTATGCTTCTGCAAGTTTCATCGATAACATAATTACTTCATAATTGTAACAGTAAACTATGGCGAATTAATTAACAGACGGGATGAAGAAAAAAAATAGAGAGGTCAAGCTGAGAGAATTAAATAGTACTGGACTGAGAGTAGACTGCTCTCTGAAGCTCTCTTCCAAGATGCTTGATTGATACTTTGACAGGCAGAGTTTTTTTCTGGGTGTCCCCGGTCGAATTATATCGTCTGATTCATTTCTTCCACCTCTGCAACTCACTGAATTCATGTCCGATATTTTTCTTTTCACAAACGTGGAACTCGCAGCAGACGAAGTCTCAAATTCCAACTTTCCTCCGAGAGGAGTACCTACCATATCCCGCCATGAATAGATTAAATAACAGCACCAGCTCAGCCGGAATATATTTAAACGACTATAAAATAAACTATCAATCCACCTTAAACCAGTTCAAATCAAGGCTTATTACCACTGTGATCTGCCGTCGTGATCTCTGCCCTGCAGGGAAACGGGCTGCCCCGCCATTCATATGGACGAACAAATGATACAGCTTCGTCCCCGCATTGGAGTTTCAGGCTCAACTCTGTATTTTTCTCCTCCTCCATTCTATTCTGTGGCAATGATTGCAACTGCATACTCTGAATCTATTGTCGTCCTGAGCAAAGTAGGCAGCTTCACTGTGCGTGGGACATGGGATACAACAACTCACGAGAAAGGTGCGGTGACTGCAGTCTCTAAAAATCATACATTGAAATAATTACACTCGTTTCATAACAGCCCCATGATTAAAAAAGTGCAATGATTACATGTACTGGCATCAGGGCATGTGGTCCGGAGATCGTGGCATTATTTAACGCACTAAAGGTCCACCAATATTCGGTCGGTAATACGTGACTACACCTGGATGTGTTCGACCGGAGTAGGATATTCAGTGAAAAAAAAACCGTATCTTGACTAGCGAAAATTTGGTAGGAATTTATAATAGGATATAAAGCCTATATTTATTTTTCTAATGTATCACGAATTATATATTCCTAATTTATTAGGAATTTATCTTTATAGGTTTGTAGCTTGTTTTAGAGTTGCTAAGAATGGTTAAGTCGTAGTCTCATCCTTCTACTTTCCTTTATTTTTTGGATTTTTTTTTTTTAATTAAATTTTGTTTAAAATTTGGCAAGAATCTACTTATATTTCATATATGAAATAGATTACCATAGCAAGACACGCATATTAAAATACAAACTCATAAACTAATTAATTTAATGAATGAATCTCTTTCATCTTCTTATATTAAGGAGATTACAGTGCATAATATAAAGTTTTTTAAGCACATTGTGAAGCTATCACATACTAAGGTCTTCTACAATTTCTATTTCTCTACTATTTTTCATGGTATGGAACAATGGACACCTAGTGAAAAAGTGAACCCTCTTTCCTCCTATTAGGCTTTTGATATATAAAATTACTTTTAGGGTTAGATTTAGGGTTATGAAACCCTCTTGCACCTCCTTCACACTCATATTCATACTATGGAACAACCAACACCTAGTGAAAAACTGAACCCTCTTTTCTCCTACTAGGTTTTGAATAGCTAGAATAAGGGTTGGGGTTAGGTTTAGTTTTACAAAACCCTCTTGGAACATTCATGATGCTTCTAGAAGTATCTAGTGAGTTTCCCTCTAATACTGACTTCTCGTATTCGAATTATAATGAGTTGTCATGGTCACCACTTGGACATGTGAGGAATATTTGGATCATTACCTTGTTGAAGATTGAACGTTCTCATACGAACTCTACTTCAGGCACATGATAGCTCAATGGAAAGGTCTCAATGAGGGGAACATATGTTGTTAAGACCTAGGAAGGCTTGTGACGACCTTAAGCTATCATGCAAAAAAAAAAACTATTTAGGGGCTAAAAAATACATAGAATTGATTGATGATCTGAATTGGACAAAATAGACACCATTCTTGAGATGTCGTAGATTCTAGTCCGACCTATCTTAGAGCATGAATGAAATCGTATGGTATCTTATAGGAATTTTTTGGATCATCCCTCCCCATCTTGGAAGGATTTTGGCTTCTAAAAGATTTTGTTTTGAAAGAGACGACGAAATGATTCCTTTTCTTTCTCCTTGGAGTACCATTTGATGTCACCTAGTAGCTAACCCTTCAATGCATCATCCCAAAGTTTGTTTTGACCCCTTCAAGTTATTATAATATTATTTTTCATAATTATGTCCGCTAGGAAGTGTACATCTGCATTTGGTTCCAAATATTCAATGGAAGGTAAGACTTGACCCTCTTCATCCTCATGAAGCATGGATTGGATCATAGAGTTTTAGCTTTTCTAGATTCACTACCAAGAGAAAATATAAGGTGGAAGATCAATGTAAACATCGTGGCCTATAATTTCAAATAATTTGAACGGTCCATATCTTAAGGCTTCAATTTTCTTCCATGTTCCTTAGAACCATTCCTTATTGACATGTAACCAAACTCTATCTCCTACCTGGGAAGTCATTTCAATATTGTGTTTATCATGCATCGCTTTGTATTTCTCCTGAAACTTCATTAGTTTCTCTTGACCCTATAAGCATATCTTCCTTATTCTATCTATGAACTTATTTCCTTCAATGTGTCAATTGAAGTTTTTGCCCCTTCTTTAAGTTGTTCATATACAATATCCAATGGTGATGGTGGAAAATATCCAAAGAAAATTTCAAAAGGGGATTAACGAGTGGAAGTATGGAAAACTCTATTATAAAATTACGGTATGTAAATTGATTTTTCATTCGTTTTCCTTGGATTATTCTAAACGTGTCCTCCCAAATTTTGAACTTGTAACATTCCCCAACCTAGTTGAGGAACGTTACGGTGCATGAAAACTCATAAATCATTTTTTTTGCTATCTAATTAATTTCATGTATCTTATAGCTACGAATTATGACCATATTTAGATACTAACTATTACCAGTGTTTAAATGCATCTACAACATACTAAAGCATACATGAAATGTGGATAATAAACTCGATTACAACAACATATAAATAAGTCTCATACATAGAGTCCATGGACAACAATTTAACTCATAAAATAACACAACACCGAGAAAAAACATGTATCTTTTAATTATGTCATGCAACCAACTATTTGGGACATACGTTCGACCCAAGCATAGACCTTTTATTCCAAATTTCAATAACAATTCACCCCCAAGTTGAGGCTAGTAATCCAAAAAAGCCAGTGGTCTCTCATTATCCAGTTGCAACTCAGAAAACCCACAACCCATTGATATTATCCTACAACTATCCTGATTTTCCACCTCTTTTCCTATCGAACTGCCAAACCCAATGAATGCACCACATTAATGATATCAGTTCCTTAGGAATCCCATTTATTTATTAGGGTCTCTCTAGCACAAGTAACTAGGAATATCTCCACTGGGAATTCAAGGGAAATCACTACTAGGAAAACTACCAGCAAACAACATCAAACACTTGTTGTTATAGTGAAACCTACATCGTAGTTCACTCTTAAGGCATGATAACCTATATCTTCAGTATTTAACTCCAAAACTCTCTAGTTATGCTCCAGCATGCTCTACAATTCTCCCTCCATGGATGTTCCAACTCGAAGCTCTCTTTTCTCCTCTCTACCTCTTACTCATGCCAAAAACTAAATGTGTAAAATTGTTTTTGTTACTCAAACAAATTTCCTCTCCTTTGGATTCCTTTCTTGACTAACACACTTCCCTGAGCTGATTGTATTCAATCCACATGCTCTCGATCAATATGGGATGTGACCTTTCACACCCACACTCTTACATATATTGAATGATTGATTGTGGGAACACTCAATAAAAAATTAGAAGGTTCATATACCAATAACAAATTTAAGAAAATGGGTTGAATTAATATACATTGGTAATTCCCCCTTGGACCCCTCTTAGGCATTCTCTTAGACCCTCCCTTCTCTTCTGGATTAATTTAGCCTTCATCTCTATCCATTTCCCTTTAGAAGTTGGCATCACATTTATAATTAAAATTCAAAAATGTAATTCACATATTACATCGCTTGGCCATAGCCACACATTATATCTACATTAAGCATTAATTAAATTGTCGATTATAGTGGGGATGTTACACTACCCTTCCCCTACAATTGTGCACCATAACCACATATTATATCTACATTAAGCATTAATTAAACTGGGAATTATAGTGGGGATGTTACATTACCCCTTCCCTACAATTGTATGTCGTCCTGGGTGCACACTATGTCAATGTTCATATATGCAAATTTACATCACAATACTTAGAAAATAAAATTCTACAATTTCACAATTCCAACAACAGTTGCAACCAAAACCTTTTGTTCCTCTCAATTCAATGATTGTACCTTTCATTTATTAAGGATAATCCAAGGAATGTGTCATTTTTTATCAGGGCCCCCATTACAATAGGATAGGACTCTAAGATGTGGTTCTAGAACTCTAGATACTCAAAATGGAATCTTACATTATGTTTGATTCAAAATTGAGAAAAAAAAATTGAGTATTCTTCCCTTGTGTTTTATTCATGGCCCCATGTAGCATCTTCAGGACCGTAGCAAGTCCATTGAACCTTTACTAGCCCTATGGATTTGTTCTTAAACACTTTGACATTCTAGTCTAGGATGTGTACTAGTTCCACCTGGAAATCTCCTTCGTGCCCCACCTGAATCACATTCCAATCATTATATGGTTAGTTCCAGGAACATATTTATTTAATAATGACACATGAAATACATTATGCACTCTCATGGATGCAATATATGCTAACATGTATGCAACCGACCCTATCTTTTCTAAGATTTCAAAAGGTCCACAATATCTTGCTGCCAACTTTGGGAAAATTCCTAATGTTAGCAAACTTTTGTTTTCTTTCACATTTGAAAGTACATGTTCTCCCACTTTAAAATATCTAAACACTCTATTCTTGTCTACATAAGCTTTCTACCTATCCTGGGAAACCTCTAAATTATTCTTGATCCTTACCATCTACTCTTGCATTTCCTTCAATAAATATGACACAACAACTGTGATGTCTACTAGATTATCACAACACTTTCTGCTATACAATGTTTCAAATGGACTCATTTTTAATGAGGCCTAAAACCCATTATTGTAGGAAAATTCCACTAAGTGGATATAATCTTCTCACTTTGATGGTTGGTCCATCACATACATTTTGAGCATGTCTTCAATTATTCTATCAGTCCTCTATGTTTTCCCATCTGACTCTAGGTGATACATTGTAATGAGATTTATATTTGTTACAAATCCTTTGAACAAACCCTTCCAAAAATTAGAAGTAAACTTTGGATCTCTATCTAAAACTATTTCCTTAGGAACTCCATGTAGCATGGCAACTTGCTTCATATAGATTTCTACAATATTTGTTTCCTTGTGTGTAGTCTTCACTAGAATAAAATGCCCTGCCTTAGTTAATTTGTCCACCACCACCATGATGGAATCATGATGCTTCACTATTCTACATAGCTTAGTAATAAAATTCATTGCTACAACTTCCCACCTCCATTCCAGAATGAGTAATGGATGCAATATCCATGCTAGATGCCTATTCTTAGTGTTCACTTTCTAGAATTCTAGACATATGGGTATGTAATTAGCCACTTATTTCTTCATTCCTGGCCAAAAATATTGGATTCTTACAGCTGCAATTGTCTTATGATATCCTAGGTGTGCATCATATGGCACATTGTGCATTTCCTTTAGCAGTGCATTTTTCAGTTCATTATAATTCAAAACATATACTTTTCCTTTGCACATGAGAATTCCATCTTCTTTCAACTCATATAAATTAAATTTCTGCTTAAAATTTCCTTGTTCTATTTTTTTTATTATGCCCAAACTTTGTTGATTTGAATTTGTTGTTGCAATAATTTTATCTTTCAGATCAGTCATGTACATGTTAATGGTTTCAATATGCTTCTCATGTTTTCTCCTCTTGAGTGCATCCACCACTTTATTTTATTTACCTTTTGTATGTTTAATTTCAAAGTCATACTCAATACGAAATTCAAGCCACCTAGTTTGTCTAACATTTAATTTTGGTTGTCCAAACAAATGTTCCAGACCATAGTAGTTTGTATTTAGCTCAAATTTCCTTGCCATGAGATAATTTCTCCACATTTTTAATGCATGTACAATTGTTGCTAACTCTAATTCATGGGTAGCATAATTCCTCTCTTGCTCTTTTAATTTTTTGGACTCATAACATACCACATGATCTTTTTGACTCAAGACTCCAATGAGCCCTTCCTTGCATGCATCAGTGCACACATAAAAATATTCATTTAGGTCTACAATATTCAATATTGGCATGCCTGGAAATACGTCTTTTAACTATCAAAAGATTTATTCAAACCTAGAACTCCATTCAAATTTCACTGCCTTCTTTTGCAAAGAAGTGATTGGGATTGTAGTCTTTGAAAATCCATTTATGAATATTTGGTAATAACTGACAAGACACATGAATTATCTGTGTAGCATTTTTTGGCACTGACCATCCTCTAAGGGCTTCTTTATTTTCAATATCCACTGCTACCCCTTCTGTTGAAATTATATGCCCCAAGTAGTGAATCTTCTTTTAATAAAAGATGCACTTACTCAACTTAGAATACAATTTATGCTCTTTCAGTACTTGCAACACCATTATTAATTTTTTCTCATGTTCCTCCTCTGACTTAGAGTATATGAATATGTCATATAGGAACACAATCATGAACTTGTCCAGGTATTCCCTAAAAACTCCATTCATTAGACACATAAAAATCGTTGGGGAATTTGATAGTCCAAATGACACTACCGTGAATTTAAAATGACCATATCTTGTCTTGAATGTTTTATTAATGATGCCTTCTTACTTTATTCTTAATTGATGATAACCTAATCTGAAGTCCATATTAAAAAATATCCATGCACCTTTCATCTAATCAAATAAATCATCAACCTTTGGCAAATGATATTTGTTCTTTATGATTACCTTATTCAACTATTTGAAATCAATATAGAGCCTCAAGGTTCCATATTTATTCTTCACAAAAATAACTAGGGAACCCCAAGGTGTCACACTTGGGAATATATGCCCCTTCTTTAATAATTCTTCAAGTTGCATATGAAACTCTTTCAATTATAGTGTGCCATTATGTAAGGTGTCTTAGACATAGTCAATTTTCACATGCAACTATATGTGACTAATTTCAAATCTTAAAATTTCTTCCTAGTGATCTAACAGTAAAACCCCAACTATTATCACTAAAAAACTTTACACTAAAATTATTGACTGAAAACATATGCAACAAAAACATAAATATCAGAGATGAATCATCAACACACATGAGATACAATTTCAGTTCTATAATCTTGTTATTATCAGAAATCCTAAGTGAAAAACCAGTCCTCCCAGCCAATACAATATCACAAAAATATGAGGATAACCTTGTCCTCCAATGTCACCAAAACTGAGAATAACTTTGTTCTCCAATGATTATACAAATTAGAAAACCAAACATGAACAATATTCTAGAAATATCCTCTACCCAGGAATCTATTATAGACCACATGTATGGTCTGCTAACATCACCTACCAGCATGCATGGATTTGTACTTATCCATAAAATTAGATATGTCAATCACCTTATTGGAAACCCCGATATATACATTTTTTCTTCCACTACAATCTGTGTATACCCTATACATGATTCGTCCTTCTACAATCCTTGTATATACATGCTTTTTCCTTCTATAGATTGTGTATTATATGAAAAATCTGCTTCACATGTGCAACCTTCTTTTCTTCTCTCTTTAGGCCCATATTCGCTACCTTGTATAGTTTCCCTTTACTGATATCACCAATCATCCTAGCACAAGTGCAGACTCACTTATGCTAGCATCATTATTCATTCACTCTCTCTACAAGATATGTAATGTCACAATGAACTCTCTTATTTATATACAATTATTAGGGGTCAACATAGAAGCCCCTCTACAACTCAACATCAAATTAGGCTTTCCTCTTGGGTTTGAAGCCTGAACACAATCCCACAAAACCCATCACCAAACCCATGAATCCCCCACTCAAATATAAGGGGTTTTTCACCAAACCAAAAGTGTGGTGTGGTTCCCATGACGATTCCCACATGCCCAACACCTAGGGTCATGTGAGAATACATTTGTGAAGATACAAAAATTAACTCTCCCTCTTATTGAGGAAGTTATTCTCACCACATGCCACAATTGGGAATGTCTCTCAATGTTGCTAAAGAATCAACACTCCCTCTTAGCAAGGGAGTAATTCCATCCTCCATCATCACCTAGAAGTAGCTCTATCTCTCATACTAGATCCTCTACTAGATCATCTCTCCAAAACATATGATTGGTTGTTCCCTCTTTCACTGAACCAAATCCTTCTCTCCAGCCCTCTTGACTAGTTTTATCCTTTGTCGCTAAAGAAAATTCCATTGTCTGACATGATCCCATCTTGGAAGACACCTTGCTCCTTGAATCCTCTTGCCTCTGAACCTCTTCTCTAGCCATCTCAACCCATGAAACCTACCTGACAGTCTTGGAATATGCCTCTCTCCCATCTGGACACAAAGGTGGCCTCTCTCCCATCTGGACACAAAGGTGGGCTCCCACTGAGTGATTGACTCTCTCTTTGAGCCTCCTGACTCCCTCCGAATTCAAACTCCCTTTGAGCCTCCTGATTCCCTCTAAAGTCCAACTCCCTCTGAGTTTCCTGATTCCATCTAAGTCCAAAAAACCTTTAGAGCTACCTTCTCCCTTTCCAATGTCCTTTGCATAATCCTAAGAGACTTATCCTCACTACTAGATCCTGAGGGATGAATCCTAAAATTTGGCTCCCTTCTATCTTGTACCACTAGTGGAGCTACCTACTTCACCACTGGTGGAACTACCTACTTCACCACTAGTGGAGCTACCTGCTCACTCTATACCTATCCTACTCATGGGGCCACCTACCTCACCAATGGTGGATCCACCTACTCCTCATTATCTATCTCTTTATTGTTGTTGGTCACATCACACATAGGTTGGCCCCTCATCCAATTTAGGTTTTCCTCCCTAACCCCAAGAACCATCGCTAATATGAAGCTAGACCAACTAGGAAAAAACAACACCAATCCACCCATATCATCCCTAGACATCAATTGAGTATCCTCCTGGATATAATCAATCCATATCCTATCAAACCCTCACCATGTTGGAAATATTTATGTTTTCAACTCACTAGTTTGCTATTAGTTAACTCGAGCTAGTTATATTTTAGACTTTTAATTTTATACCATCACTATTATGCATGCATTCCTAAGAAAAAGCTCACTTTTAGTTCATTTTTCTTAATCATGGAATGTTCATTCCTATATGAGTGCATATCACTCATTCATTGTATCAAGATTGATTATTTCATTGGATTAGTGTGTGTGAATATATTTTCTCATTTCTTTCATATTTAATCTCTCATCCTTTTCTTCATAAGCTTTGTTTGTATTTTATTTAGCTAGGTCTCATTTTCAGTTTGCATGTTTCAATGAAACATTAACATGGTATCAGAGCCGAGCTTCATAGAGAAAACTAGATGAGCAGGAGAAAAGAGAAATCATTTTTTTTAAAGCACAATCGATGCATCTGAAAGTGTCACAAACTCTCCCTATCGAAAGGTGCGACAATTGCAGACACACTTAGAAAATTGGAAATTTATGGATAGTGTTGCAACCTTTTTTTCACAATTTTTGAAAGTGTCATAGTCTATCCTTACATAGGGGTGCGACACTATCCTAAGTGTCGCAATGTATCCTTTAAACATGGTGTGACAATGTCTCGGGATACCCATTGGGATAGTGAGACACTCTTGAAAAAGTGTTTTTTCAACGATTTCTCAGGAAAATTATTCTAGGTTTTTCATAACCAATAAGAGGAATGGATATGACGCCAATTATTCATTCAAATTTGGTGATAATACTCACACTGTACAATTATTTTGAATGGAATACGAAGGTTGAATTCCAACTAAGAAGGAAAGGATTGTACGATTTGATGATGGCGATAGAAACAAAACCTACATCAGCGAGTGAGAAGAACATATGGAAGAACGGCAAGGATGAGTCCACATGACTTCTTCTTGAATTAATTTCAATTGATTTATGGTTTCATGTTGTCGCATGAAAGACTCCAAATGAGATTTGGACCACCTTGAAATGTCTCTTTGGAAAGAAGGATGAGATGAGAGGTCATATGCTTGAGGTAGAGTTGAATACCTTGGATCCTAAAAGTTTTGATAATATACATGATTTCTTTTCCAAGTTTAAATCTTTGATATTAATCTTAGAATCTTGTGGCATTTACAAGTCTACACAAGTATACCAACTTATTCTAACAATATTGGCTAAGCTATAATGAGAATATGTTGTCTATGTCTCCACTTTCCATTCTGGTAGATATCTCTTGGGATCAAAGTGGAATATTCCTACCATACACCAGTTCATCAATTATCTCACACATGAGAAGAAAAAAATCATTTAGATGGGCCTAATAAAATATCTCAAAGCACATGCACTCACCATTCATGAAGGAAAAAGATAATCCAAACAGAAAAGAAAGGAGAAACATAAAGAAAAGGAGGGATATCCCAAACCCTTCAAGGATTATTTAGGTTCCAAAGACTCTTCAAATTCCAAATATAAGAAGAACAAGGGAAAAAAATACACTTATTGCAATAAAACAAATCATGAATAATCCACATGCATGAAGAAACAAATCGATCTTCCGGCACAAGTACTTCAACATAACAACCTTGGAAACTTCATTCCTCAAGGAGATAAGAAGAAGAAGGAAGAAGATCATGCTCTTAAGAAAGGTAATCATCATGTCTTGGTTGCAATTAATTCCTCATCTGATTCATAAATTATAGATTATGGTGCATCACATCATATGGCAGCCAAAGAGGAAGTATTTAATTCTTTGATTTCATGCTCAATACCCCCTATTCTCATGGGGGATGATACTCCAGTAGAAGTAGCAGGAGAGGGAAGAGTGGAACTCCCCAATGGAAGTTTTGAGAATGTTTTACATGTTCCAAAGATTTCTATAAATTTTCTCTCAGTTTATCATATCACTCAAAAAGGAAAAAAGGTTGAATTTACATCAGATTTAGTTTTTGTACTTGACATGCTTGAAAAATCCATTATTGCAATTGGTGAGGTAGATCACAAATCAAGTTTGTATAAATTCACTAATTTTGTTTACTATGACTCCTCTTTACTACTTACACATGAGGAGAGTAGTTTTCATGTACCACTAGTGCAACATGCAGATACTCTTGTTCTTCCATTAATTCCATACATCAGAGATGATTCCATACACTCAAATTATGTACATGGAAATGAGAAGGTAGTACAACAAGATAAGGATCAAACGTTGAAGCTTCAATATATTCTCAAGAAGGCATAGACCATGCTTCAGGTAGCAGGTATCCTTACAAGGGATTCATTGGATTCAAGGAGGACTCAATTTCAACATGAGGAGTCTTCTCATGTACTTTCAACTTCTGAATGAGCAATTCCCATGCATTTTTATATGGTTCAATATTCTGATCCACGGACCTATATTTAGGCTGTGGGAAATCCATTATAGAATGAAGCCATGTAGGAGGAGTATGACTCAATCCTAAAGAATCAAACTTGGGATCTGGTTCCACTTCCACCAGAAAGGAATATTTTCAGGTGCAGATGGATCCACAGGATCAAGGGGTACAAGGCTAGAAAGGTGGTCAAAGGACTTCATCAGATCCATAAATATTTTTACGTCTTCACGAAGACGTTTAGTGAGAATAAGTTTTAGAATTTACAGGATCGTCTTGGAGTGAAGAACACAGTTTCCTAGTAGCTGTCTTTTCTTCTTTTGATGCATTGTCTTTTGGAGGCTGGGTTTGTTCCCACATGGTTTTCCGTCTTTCCTCATTTTTTAATTCAACGTTCATTAGTTGCATTGTACATGAGTACCTAATATGTCCTAGTTGTTGGGACTCATTTTTTATTACTCCATAGTGATGTTGAGGGGGTTGTTGGTAATATTTCTATTTTTGACTCACTAGTTCACTATTAGTTAACTTGAGCTAATTATATTTTAGACCATCACTATTATGCATGCATTCCTACGGAAAAGATCATTGTTAGTTCAATTTTCTTAATTGTGGAATGTTCATTCCTATATGAATGCATATCACTCATTCATTGTATCAATATTGATTATCTCATTGGATCAGTGTGAATATATTTGATCATTTCTTCCATATTGAATATCTCATCCTTTTCTTCATGAGATTTATTTGTATTTTCTTTAGCTAGGTCTATTGGGAAGGTTTCCATGAAAAATTGACATATCTTTCACATATCCCCTTCACAAAGGTTCCCGAAACCTGGGAATACCAACTCAACATCCAATAACATGTGTCCATCCTAGAACAACACTCCATAGTCCCACTCCTCAAACCATGAGGCCGAGAACATGATCCTAGCACCCTTAGCACAATTTCCACTTGCAACACACCCCTTGACTCCATCTAGAATACAACTAGTCTAGATCCCTATACTACATGCATGGTCCTCTTACCAAGCTCCTCGTACATACTTGAGTTAGACACTATGAAACTCACAAAAAAATTCTGTGCTCCTGCCATGTGTCAATGGATCTCACTAGATAAGAACCATGTAATCCTCCAAGGAAAGAATCATTCTTCCCCAATTCATGACCATCCAATGAACTTATACCCAATTCCATCATCCAAGTCACCAAAAACTCTTTGTTTCTGCATATTCTACCACTAATCTTGTGTTCTTGTCTAAATAATCCCGATTTGTGGTTGGACAATCAGTCTAGTCCACTCTAGACCTTTAGAAATAATATATGTAAATGTCCTCCTCATCCTTGGTCAAATACAACACACATTATCATACCTTGACAATTTGAAACTCTCCAGCCTGATGAAAAATCTATCTCATCAACTTGCTAAACTTTTGAAGCCATCACATCCATGCCAAAGAACATGAGCTACACCCATTTTGACTCATCATAACAAGTCATCGAAAGTTCATCTAGACGGTTACAAATCTACCGTACAACATATTGTTATGATCTGTACTCTCCTCCAATCCACAAGAACTCCAAAATTTCCACACCACCAAGCTGCAATAGCCCACAACTCCTCGTCTGGATGGTCTGCTCCATGTTTCAAACTAGAGACCATATAACATGTTTCCACCTACAACCATCATTGTAGATCCCTCTCAAACCTATCACATGTGACCTTCCTAGAACAAGAACAAGAAAAACACTCCTCTAGTGGTGTATCCAAAATGTGTCTCATGATGATTCCCTTCTCTTCAAATCCCTAGCTCTTATACCATGTCAATTTTCACATTCAAATATATGTGACTAATTTTATTTCTAAAAATTTCTTCCTAGTGATCTAACAATAAAACCCTAGTTTTTATCACTGAACAAATTTGCACTGAAATTATTGACTGGAAACATATGCAACAGAAACAAAAATATCATAGATGAATCACCAATACACATGAGACACAATTTGATTTCTATAATCTTATTATCATCAAAACTCCTGAGGAAAAACCCAACCCTCCCGGCCAATACAGTATAACCAAAATTTGAGGACAACCTTGTCGTCCAAGATCACAAAAAATTAGAACAACCTTGTTCTCCAACGATTATACAAATGAGAAAACCAAGCCTCAACAATATTCTAGAAATATCCTCCACTCACAATTTTTTGTAGACCACCTGTATGGCCTATTGACGTCACTTGTTAGCCTGTATGGATCTGTAACTGTGTAGAAAATCAGATACATGATTCACCTTAATAGAAACCTACGTATATACATTGTTTTCTCCACTATAATATGCATATACCCTATACGTGATTCATTCTTCTACAACCCGTGTATCTACATTTTTCGTCCTCCTACAAAATCGGTATTGTATGAAAAATTTTCTCCACACGTGCAACCTTCTTCACTTCTCTCTTTAAGGCCATATTCACCAACTTACATATTTTCCCTTTGTTGGGTTCACCAATCCTCCTAGCACTAGTGTAGACTCACTTATGCTAGCTCCATCATGTCTCCACTCCCTCTACATGATATGTAATGTCACAATGACCTCTCTTCATTATAAACAATCCTTAGGGGTCAATATATAATTTCCTCCACAAGTCAACATATATTATGATTTTCGTGTGGGTGTGAAGCCCCAACACAAGCCCACAAATCCCATCACCAATCCCATGAATCCCCCATTCAAATCGAAGGAGGTTTTCACCAAACCAAAAGTGTGATGTGGTTACCACGATTATTTTCACATGAAAAACATGTAGGGTCATGTGAAAATACCTCTATGAAGCTACACAAATCAATAAATACTGGGGAAAATCATGTCACCAAATAAAAGGAGAAATCAATGTATCTCTTTGGTGGAAATCCTGGGATTTCCCTAAAATCATCTTCAAAATCCCATAAGACTAGATGGTCTTCAATGATTTCCACTTTATCATTTGTTTCCTCTTCCATATGAGCTAGAAAAATCTGACATCCCTTCCTGAAGATATTTTTCAACTACATAGATGAAATCTCTGTAATAGCTACAACCCTTGGAATGCCTTGAATATTACCTTGCTTCTCTTCTTTATCAAGACATGTGATTGTCTTGTTGTAAAAATCTAGGACATCATGGTGTTTCTCCAACGAATCTATGCCAATTAGACAATCATACGAACCCTATTGTATGATGTTCACATCTACCTTTGGGCTAAGTCCAATCATATATATTGAATAATATTTAACCAACTCATTGATTTTCCTCTTAGATCTAGTGGCTAATTGAAATAATCCATATTTCCTATGCTTACTCCTTTTCAAATGAAATATTTCAATAAAGTTAGAGTTTATGTAACTATGGCTAGCTCTAGAATCAATTAAAATTTATATGGGTTGGTTATTAATATTACCTTCTACTTCAATCACAGAGTATTGTTATTTCTCTTTCTTGTTGTCCAAAGCTATGTAAATTCTTGGCATGTTTCCTCCCATATCTTCTACTTTTTCATTCTCTTGAATCTTGTGGAATGTCCTCATTTTTTCACTTTTGTGAGGGAGCTCCCTTTATAAGTGATTTACCTCACATCTCCAGCATTGTACAAGCTACTTCCTTGGCCTCTACCCAAATGAACCTGTAGTCTTGTGCCCATTTAGGGTTGATTGGCCTTGTTGATCTCTTGGGTGCTACACTTCAAAAAGGGTGGCTTAAAACCTTGATTCCTTTGGTCATTTTTCCTCTCCTCTTTTCATTCGAATATTATTGGAAAATTGGCCTTCCTCTGCTCTTCTCATAAAGATGTTTTTCTCTCCTTATGGCTTCCTTCAAAGTTTTGGGGTTATCCTATTATATATTGTCACTGTAGAAGGAGGGTAACCCACTTAGAAACATTTGGATTTTGTATTTCTCATCCTTTATGAAGTCACCATACTTCAACAATTCAAGGAACCTCTTCTCATATTCATCCATTGTCATGCTTCCCAACTTGAGTTCAAATAACTCTATCATATTAATTTCATAATAGTTCTTAGACAAATATTTCTCTTGGAAATATCCTTTGAACTGTATTCATGGGATACTCTTCTCATCAAGGTGCTTGACTTGCTTAAATTGATCCCACCACATAGTTTCATTTCCTTGCAAGTGGTAAGTTGCAATTCTATCTTCTACCCTTAAGGGGTAATCATGCCACCGAAAAATATTTTTTCACTTCCAATAGTCAGGTCTTGACCTCTCATCCTTTCTTTTGCTCAACATTGAAAGTTGGTATCTTTATTTTCATGATTTCACCTTGTAATATGTCTTCCTCGGGACTTCTCATGTTCCTTTGGACAAGAGACACACTTGGGTTGCACCCTGACCCTGTACTTGCATGAATTATTCTCATCGATTTACTTGAATAATTATGGTGCCTAATCATTCTTCTTGACTACCTATCATTTCCATGATCATCCCTTTTTCTTTTGGATATAGATGTTGTCACTTTTCTAGCACTAGTTACTTTCTTGGTGCTAGAGTCTTTGTTGACTTTCATATGCAACATATTCAATCTCTAGAAAATTTTTCTGAGCCTTCATAATCGTTTCATTATCATCCATGTAGATTTGTACTTCTCTATGGAAGTTTCTCATGGTTACATGCTTCTACTTGTCTCTTCTTCCATTTGACTCTATCTCCGCATTTCCCATGCTGACATGAAGACCTATGATATCCTCCTCATGGATGTAAGATCCATGAGAATATTCCATAACTCTAATCCTCATATAATAACCAAAGTTTCTTTCCTGTACCTATAATTATGCAAGAAATATGCATGTAATAATTGTTAGAACATACATACATAAAACATTTCATCAATTAGCTTATAGGTTATTCTTCTCATAAAATTATGAAGAAAATGATGAAACAATTCACAATATGATTCCCTAGATGCATTCTTCTCTGAAACAACTTTTCAATGGTTTTACTCATGTTTTAATCTAAGTTATGAGAAAAATGTTACAACATTAACATGCTACAATTTCCCACTCATTTATCGCTACATAAATCTCTTTATTACTTTCTGAGAATTATAATGCCCAATTCAAAATTTTGGGTTGACGTCGTGTCTTCTAATCCTCAATACATTCCTACTGACTATTGATTTTCTCAAATTTGAGATTTTAGGTTGTTTTACCCTATTTACCCATGTATGCTACAAGTGACTTATTTATCTTCCTACACATTTTTACATACCCATATTCTAAATCCGGCTACATGGTTATCTTAATTTAATCATAATATTTCCATATACTACTCTTGTGCCCAAAATAAAATTTTTGGCAAAGGGTTATGCCCTCTTGAAGTAATTTGGTGCCAAAATTTTACCCTTGTTGTTTTGGCTATAACTTTCTCACATGCGTTTTGTTTTACACTCGGGATATCTCATTGGATAAGTCTCTCCAAGTTATTTTATTTTAGCTATAGAGACATAATGTACCTTGGTACACTTTGTTCTTGTGGGATTTGATTGGATAAAAATGTCGTTTAGGGCCTCAAAATTTCCCCATAAGTAAATGACTTTAATAAGTATGAAAAATTGAAAAACAATCATACGAAACTAATGGTTTTACCACTTTAATATCCTTTTGAAAATGAGTCGTTGATCTCAAATCAGGCGAAATATGAGTCATTGATCCAAGCTCCATCATTGATCATTGATTGACACTTTGCTTTGGATGCATGCAACATTTTCCTAAACTGTCGACCCGACCATTGAACATCATCCCATTTCATTGACAACTGATTAATAACACAACGTTAAACCAACCTACCCAACCATCAGTCGTCCATCATTGACTATTTTCGTTGGAAAATGAAAATCCTCACCACTTCAACCGACGCCCAACTACACTTCACAAACATATGAATTGGATCCTAGTTGTTGATCGGCCCCAACCCCCCATCAACTAAAAATTGATCTAGAAATCTTATTTGATCTATTTTCAAAATAGCCAAAAATGAATCTTGGTCATCGATATGTTTCAACTTCAAAATGACTGAAAATGAATCCTAGTTGTTGGTCTAGTTCACCTTTGAAATGGATAACAAATTATATGTTTTTGAATTTATCAAAATGAATCTAGGCTGCTAATCGCAATATCAAACACAATCTTTGTTGTTGATTTGCCAAACTTTTTGCAACTCTACATCGTCCAGTAAAACTCGAATTTTGACCTTCCAGGTTGAATTTAACTTGAAAAATTTGCAGATTTACTCCATTGAAATTCTCTTAGATAGTCTCAAGTCATATAAACTCATATTTATCTCACGAATTTGAGGATTTCTCTCTAATTTTCACCTTTTTCCCTAATTTCGCATAGAACCAAAATCTACAACAAAAAATTACTCAATTCACAGTCATTCTCGGCCCATACAAGCATGGTGTTTGAACTAGAGGCTTTGATACCATAATTTAATGTTTCCCAACCCAGTTGAGGAACATCACGATGCAAAAAAACTCATAAATCAATATTTCTTCTATCTAATTAATTTCGTGTAGCTTACAACTACAAATTACGACCAAATTTAGCTATTGATTGTTACCAGTATTTAAATGCATCTACAACATATTAAAAAAGACATGAAATGCATACAATAAACTCCATTACAACAACATATCAATCAATATCATACACATAGTCCATACACAACAATTTAACCCATAACATAACACAAAAATGAAATAAAACACTTATCTTTTAATTATGTTGTGCAACCAACTGCTCGGGATGGGAATTCCACTCAACAATATACCTTCTATTCCAAATCTCAAAATAAGGTCACCCTCGAGCTAAGGCTAGTAATCTACAAAAGAGGGTGGTCTCTTAGTGTCCCCTCATAACTTAGAAAACCCACAACCCGTTGATATTCTCCTACAGTTATCCTGATTTTCCACCATCTTTTTTCCTCTTGACCTACCCAACCCAACGAATCTACCCCTTCATTGATCTCATCCCTTCGGGAATCCCATTCGTTTATCAAGGTCTTTGTAACATCCCCGTTTTAAAATCCTCAACTACCGATATATATATTTTAGATGTCATATATGGTCGAGAGACAAGTGATGTATATTGTAAATATACAATATGGCCGAGAGCCAAGTGATGTATATTGTAAATATACAATATGGTCGAGAGCCAAGGCGATGCAATATGCTAATGATGTAAATTCAATATAATGAATAAAATGGATTTCCAGCCCCATATGGACAAAGATGGATATTTGGGGGATAAATATCCACAAGAGAGGGTACGGATCCAAGGGGGGGATTTACCCATATCTATTAAACCAAAACCCATTTCCTATTTTTCTCTAAATTATCATTGCCATGAACCTTCCATTAGTTGTTGAGTGTTCTAGAGACCAATCATTGAATTCATGTAAGAGAGTAAGTGTGAGAGTCACTTCTCATAGTTACTGAGATCATGGGTGTTGAGTACAATCATATTGGGGAAGAGTGTAAGTTGAGAAAGAAAGAAAAGGAGAGGAAATTTGTATGGGTAGGAGACAATATTTTTGCACATTCACGTTTTTGGCATAGAGAGTTATTTTTGCATGAAGTTTTATGGCTAGCAATGGAGTTATAAGTGTGGGTGCTTGAAGGAAACTTTTGTGGACATGCTTGGATACTGTTTGGATATGTAGTATCATGAAGAAATAGGTTTCATGCATGGGAGTGACATGATGCTCAAAATTCTTCGAACAAGCATGTGTTTTAATGTTGGGCAGATTTTTGTTTTCAGTTGTAGAATTATTTAGGTCTCAACAAGTAAAATTCTTGTCCAACCTATGATGGAAGACTTGTAGGGGAGTGGAAAGGCCCGAGGGACTGTGAGGAGTGAAGGGGGATTCCATCCCTTGGGTTGTACAAGTTGAGGGGAAGTGAGTTGCTGGACTGGAATTAGTTGTGAGTTTAACTACCGAGAGGGGAACATTAGCCAACCTTAGGGACCACCATCTCTTTTTGGATTCATAACCTTAGCTCCAGGGTGTCTTGTTTTTTAGAACTGAAACAACAAGGTTAGGTTGGGAGGAACGCCCATCCTTTGTAGAGGTTTTCATACTTGTATAAGATAAGTGTTCTTATGTAATGTGTTGATGTGTTAAATGTTGATATATCTTTGTTATGCATTTTACGTAGAGTTATATTGGTTATAAATTCTTGTTGGGAGAAAAATGATGCATTTAAATACCTATTTCTATTGTTGAATCTTGTTGTATGTTATTTAATTGCTTATATGCATATTTAATAAATTGTATTTACATTTTTAAAGCAGTATAGACATCTACACAAGTTTAGTAGTCATGTTGTGTGATTATTTCTGCATTTTGATTTAGTATTGGAAATTTGTGGGGTCATTTTAGCGGTGACATGTTCGAGCTAGGGGTTGGGTACGTTACAGTCTCTTTGGAAAATGTAACTAGGAATCTCTTTGCTGAGAATTCAAGGGAACTCACTGCTAGAAAAACTACCAACAAACAAAAACAAACACATGTTGTTACAATGCAACTCACACATGAGTTCACTCTTCAAGATTGAAAACCAATCTCTTCATTCTTCAGCTCCAAAATGCTCTAGATACACTCCAACATGTTCTATAATTCTCCCTCGATGGATGTTCCAACTCCAAGCTCTCGTTTCTTCTCTCTACCTCATGTTCATTCCCAAAAACTCAAATTGTAAAATTGTTGTTGCTACCCATACAAATTTACGCTCCTTGGGTTTCCTTTCTTTGCTCACATACTTCCCCAAGCTGATTATACTCATCCCCCATGCTCCCAAAAAATATGGGATTTGATCTCTGAAACCCACCCTGTTACATGTACTCAATGATTTGCTTTTGGAATAATCAATGAGAAATTAGAAAGTTCATATACCAATAGCAAATTTAGGAAAATGGGTTGAATTAATATATATGGGTAACTCCCCCTTGGACCCCTATTAGGCATTCTCTTAAACCCTCCCCTCTCTTTTGGTTTAATTCATCCCCCATATCTATCCATTTCCCCTTAGAATTTGACATTACATTTTATTATTAAAATTCAGAGATACAATTTGCATATTACTACGCTTGGCCGTAGCCACATATTATAGCTACATTAATCATTAATTATAGTGGCAATTATAGTGGGGATGTTACAAAACCAAAGTATGATTTATTCCTTTGTCTACCCATCGATATGTGGGTGAAAGGAAATGGATCTCTTTAATTTGGTATCCATCATTTCCATAGTAAAATCGAGAATACATTGAGGAATCTAGTATCCCTATCAAGAATGATGGTTCCTATAATCCCAAAGTGCACCTAGACCCTTTCAAAGGACAAGCTTGTATATTCTTTTCCTTTGATGGCCTTGTTACAAACCATCAAAACACACACCGTATTGAAACTATCTATTACTACATATAGGTCATATTTCTCTCGTATTGTCATTAATAAAACAGAAATAAATTCCATGGATATGGTTTGGCATGGCCCTATAGGGACTGAAACTCGACCATATATTCCTTTCTTCCTATTACTAGGCTTTCTTGTATAACATAAATTTAATACAACCTATAATAAATATAGGTCCTCGTCCTTGCATCTTGGACTAATAAACATACCTTTGCAAGTTAGCCACATTCTTCCCAGCATCAAAATGATAGGAAGCTTGGAGGTATGAACCTCCCATATCAATTGTATTATTTTTCCCTTTGGTACACAAATATTCTCCATCCCCTAGAGTAATCGAACTTGGATATGGTAATCAACATCAGTTTGTTCTCTTTTCTTTGCAGTTATTGATGCTCCCCCTTGAACTCCTCATCTTCCACATACTCTTGTTTATATCCTTCATGGGTAAATGGCTTCATGTGCATAATTACTTCAGAGCTATATGTTTTAGTGCCAATGGCCTAGATAGAAAATCAACAAATTTTTTGGTGGAACCTTTCTTATATTTAATTACTAGATGATTTTTTTGCACAAATCTCATCCATTTATAGTCTCTTACTTGTTGAAATTTGCATTAAGCCTACAAGTACCATAAAGGTTGGTGATCATTTTGGTTGATGGTCTCCTTACCTAATAGATAGTGCTTCAACTTCTTCATTGTTTAAACCAATTCATAAATGTCCTTGTCACATGTAGGGTAGTTTAGTACTACTCCATCGAATAATTATGAAAGAAGGTATATTGATCCCCTCCTTTCATTATTACTTATCCCATAACATATCCACTAGCATAAGTTTCTATTTTAAAATACTTCCACAAGTTAAGTGTTGATAGGATTGGGTCTTAAATAATCGTCTTCTTTAGTTCTTCAATTTTTTTTGGTTCTTATCCCACCACAAACTCTTACAATTGGATTTTACATCATGAAGTGGTGTTGCCATAAATTGAAGCTCCAACAAATCTCCTAACTTGTATAACACTAATAGGAGTTGGTCACTTGAGAGTGACCTCTAGCTTTGTAGGATCAATCTTCAACCCACCTCCACCAATCATATGTCCTAAGCACACTAAGGATTTCTTATAAAACTCACACTTGTTTATGTTTTCTAGGAACTAATGTTTCCCCATTTTTTATAACACTTTCTTTGGATGTAAGACATGATCCCGCCATGAAGGACTAAAGATCAGAATTTTATGCAAATAGACTATGAAAAAATAATCTAGGAATTGATCCAACACATCATTCATTAAACACATAAAAGTTGCTAGTTCATTACTCAAACCAAAAGACATTACTAAACAATAGTAAATTCCTTGATTCAGAATGAAGATAGTCTTCCAAGTGTCTTCTTTCTTGATCTAGACTTGCTAATATCTAGATTTCAAATCCAACTTGGTGAAGTACTTTGCACATTGAAACTAATCTAAAAATTCATTGATCTAAGGAAAAGAGTGTCGATTTTTTAGAGTGATATTTTTTAGAGCTCCATAGTCAATTTCCAATCTCCAAGTCCCGTCCTTCTTTGAAAACAATATGACTATGGAACTGCATGGTGATGTACTTGGCCTTCTGGATTCTTTCTCTAATGATTCTTGCAATTGCTTATTCACTTTATTTAACTCTAATATATACTGTCTACATAGTACTATATTTGGTAATGGAGAGTTTGACAATAACTATATATCATGCTTCACTTCACTCTTGGATGTCATTCCTTTCATATCTTCGAATACTTCTTTGTATGCCTACAAAATATCTTCCAATCAATGCTTCTATTCTTTCATACATCCTACAAAGGATGCATTAACAACTAAATAATTGGTCTCCTTCTAATTTTGTCTTAAGAAAAGAAGTATATATTTCTTAGTTGGTCTCATCAATCTCTTAACTTGGCATGCACTCACAAGAGAGAGCCTAGACTTCCCCTTGCATACATTGATGAAAAACAATTTTCCATCCTTGATTAGGTGGTATTGGTTGGCGCTTCTCATGAATATAAAATCCATCATATACATATAAGGGATGCCAAAAACTACACTTAGACATCAAGAGATACTAGATATTGATTTCTATTTTATAAATAAACTTTGCACTAATATAAAATATAATGTTACGCCACTTTGGAAAATTTTAACTTTACATCCTTATAACCTAAAGGATATCCAAATGAGGGTGAACATGCATTTTTTTAACCAATTTTATGTACCATGTAATCTATAATGAGGTTTTCTTGTAATGTGGAATCAAACAAAGCATCTATCTTATTTTTTTTTATCTGAATCTTGATATGGAAAAAAAAAATCATTTCCTTCTCCTCCTCGGGACAAAGGATATTCAATTTCATCTATTTCTGCACTATTATGTGGAAAATAATTTTTCCCACTTTTCAGCTACTTTCTATCTCCATTCCTACTAAGCCCACTAGAGGATTCTTCTTCTTGAAACTCTCCTTGTTGTGGATTCTATGATTCAACTCTAGATGTGGCTTCCAACATTTTCCTTTTGCATGGCAATTAGTGTTTCAATGGTCATAATATTTATTCATATTCTTGCATGTATTTGCGATGGCAATTGTCTTCTTATTTTTTCATTTTCCTATTGTTTTTCACCATTATTGGAACCTCCATGCTAGTTTGTGTGCTTCAAACCATTTGGTGGCCCCGTTTTCTTTTTGGATTGAATGCACTAAGCTTGCACATAGGCTTTATCTCGGGTCTTGGGATTAAATATCATATCTTTCCTTATTATATGACTATGAAAATCCCTAAACTACTTTATGATCACTTATAAGTCAGATAGATTTATTCTTATCTAAATGGTTTTTTTTCTAAAACTTTGTAGTGTATTGTTGTAGATGATATCCTTACCTCTATTACTAGAAAACCATCAAATCACTTGGTCCCTCTTTATATCCAATAGGATAAAATTGGGACTTGAAAAGGTTTTTGAATACTTCCCACTTAACTATTTGTGGGTCTCCCTTGACCTAAAAGCGTTGGTGTGGATCTCCCACTAAGTGTGTGAATGACCTTGTAGCTTAAGCTTAGGAAAACTTGTTTTATGATCCTCTCACACATTATCGCATTATCGAGACTAAAATAGACTTTTAATTTCCACGATGAACAATTCAAGTGCATTGACATCACCTTCGTAGATCTTGGTCTTGACCTTGATTGGTTATTAGAGTCACCTTTTTTAATCTTTAATTCTTCCTTTTCTTCTCTTTGCTCCTCATGATTTTCTGATTTCTCATGAGATTCGGGCTCTTTGAAAAGGGGTCAATATTCTTGACCAAAAGCAGCCATGAGTATAACCGTGCTATTGGAAATATAAGCTACTTGAGTTTCTAATCTTGTGAATATCCTTTAATATTGATTAATGGATCTTTTATATTGCTCTTTATCCATTTTTGTTGATTCTAATTGCTTCTTAACCCTTTTTCTTTGTGTCAATCTTTGGATCAATAGAGTAAAATTCTCATGTGGATTGGGATAAGGTGGTTTCTAATTTCTTGGTCATGTAACCTCAAACCATCAAATTCCTAAATAAATTTATTTTAATACTAATATGATTTAAAAACCACCTTTAATATTCCAACGACTATATTGAGTCTATGATTAATTATGAGCTTATATTTTTTGGCAGCATGCAAGAACCACTAGTCTATTTTAGACTCGTCAATAACTTACACAGTTCTAGAACATATACTGTATCATTTAATTTTTTTTTAAAGAAATGCATACTTGCAATAATGAAGGTGTTGGAGAAATTAACTCATATTTGTATTGTGTTTAGTTTGATAATTTATTATTGAGAAGTTTCTTAGATCTAGCTGGTTATGAAAGATTTTCTTTAATTATTAAATCATATTTAACTGCATAATTGAGATATTCCCTCGTCATTTGTCATTTTGTTGTGTAATTGAGCAAAAACTTCATATATAACTTTGAATAATAAAATATACATAAAATAGGTTTTTTTTCAATGATTTTTCTAAGTTGGTATAGTAGCTCCGGGTGTAACTCCTTTATGGGAGGACCCAAAAATATGTGAGATGTAGTTTTTGTCAGATATCATAGTTGGAAGTTTAGGAGAGTGTGTTAATATATATTTTTTAGCTGGTGAGAGTGCGACCTATGTGGGCGTGTTTGCTGAAGAACCTGATGGTGTGGAGAACCACCGTGGAGAACAGTCACCAGAACAACTGACAAGATCGAGAAGAGAGCCATTCTACTCTGCGCTATCGCTATTTAAAATCAAAGGGAAGATGAATCATGGTGGTACACATCGATAACATACCTACCTATCGATAATAAAATTCTGTTAAAGTTGGTTGAAATCATGTAATTGGTACTGATATAAAAAGAGCTAAAACCTTTATAATACCTTCAATTTGCAATCTCACTAAACAATTTTGCCATTACAACGATTCAAAATAATATTTATGGGAATATGACGATGGCCATGAGAATGCACAGAATCACAAAATAAACAGAATCCAAGTCCGTTATTATTAGCTTTTCTTCACTCTGTCGGCAAAAAAAAAGGTGATAATGAGAATGACAGTCACTTCTCCATCTAATTCATCATATTCATATTCACCATTCTAACACTGTGGAAAGGAAGACTAATTGTGAAGTGCTCCAAGCACGCAGAAAGGTGTCAAATCCGAGGAGAAGTTTACAGGTCATATCATATATCAGAATGCGAGGAAAGTGAATTGAATGTATGAGCGCAGAAAATTATGGCAGTAATTGTTTAATATGTTGCACAGTATTGTGTCAACTGCAACAGTAGGTAGGGAGTCCGTATGAGTTTTAAGCCTATCCTCTTTGACTTTGAGTTACTCAGCCATGACAAAATATGATTGTACACGAAGTCTCTTTTACATAAATAATTACTCACTTTGTACCTGCAATGCAACTTTTTCTTACATATTTGAATTGCTCATTTCATATTTGAAGTGCTCAGCTTAATGTTGACTTTTTTTTAGTTCATTGTATTTGGAAAAAAATAATCTTGTTCTGGTCACCGATGGTTGAAATTGCAATATTGAGCTCTCACCTTATGAAGATTTGTACATCTACCGGATCTCGTTACTAAAATTCTAAATTTATTAAAATGTAAATAAAACAAAAAGAATAAAAAGTGCAATTTATTAAAAAAATTAGGTTTTATTATATTAAATTCAATATCATTTGATTTGAATAGTAATTTCTTAGAAGAAAACACATATTCTTAACCATTAAACCCACTTAAATTGTATGTTTTTCATTTTAATCATAAATTTTTAAACTCTTTAAAATTTTCTTAAATCTTTAAAATTTATAATTTGTTTTAAAAAAAATTGAAAAATAATCCAAACAAACAATATTATAAACATATCCAATAAAAATTGCTATTTGAACATGTTATTTTCATCCATAACCAAATTAAAAAAAAATCCACTATTATCACGTTTTCTCTTTTTTATGATGTTTTTTTAGGTGAATCACTTAGAATCCTCACATTCTCCCTACTCATCCTTAACATACCATTTTGATGGTATGTGCATTACATATTCCCAAATGTTTTTGAGTTCCTCTATTCTAGTTTTGAACAAGTAATCACGGGATTCATGAGTGATGCCCTTTTGAGATACTAGTTTCTTTGTTTTTTTGTTTGTTGGTAGCACCGTGGACATATAATAATTCAAGGGAGGGACTATATAGTGAAGTCATGGATCAACATGGTTAACTAATTTTCTTCTTAACTTTATATATATGGTTAATTAGTTTTTTCTTAACTATATATATATATAAACTCTCAAATTTTATGTTGTCAACAAATAAAAACTAAACATAGAAAAAAAGCATATCTTGCTTATTACATGAAAAACCAATACCAAACCTATAATTTTCAAGTGAAATTTATCCATACTCTTTTTTGAATATATCCTCATCTAATAAATATACCTCACACATAAATTGATCAAATTTCCTTAAAAATTGATAAGGAAAAAAATGAGTAGCAACTTCATACCCAACGCATAATTTTACAAGTTTGAAGTTTGCTCCACTTAGCATTGATAATAATTTTTATAGGTTTGGAATTAGTGTTAGCATTCACATGCTACCTTTAATCCCTCTTATTTAAGGATTTTCCCAAGACTAGTGTGCCATTGGCTTTAGCCATGGATTCGAGCACTCGAGGGGGTGCTTACCCCCCACTCCCCACTCCAGATATTGAATTTGTAGCTTTTCAATATTTAGTTTTTGCAATAGGAAAAATAACAAACCCTAGCCCTCTATATTTGTCAAGAAGTTGAATGAAATAATTGAAGTTATCGTCCCTTCCTCATCTTCTTGGAATATGGTACTTGCACTAGCTAAAAGAGGATTAGTTGGAAAATTTATGAGGATATGGCCTTCACCCAGAGCCATGGAAACTTGGGTACAGAATAGTTGGTAGGTACTAATAAATGGTAAGATCACCCATTATTTTTGTGGAAGAGGATTCTATGTCTTCCTTTTTTATGCCAATGAACACAAAGATCTTATTTTTTGAAACGGGCCTTACTTTTTTAGCACCAAGGGAATGTATTTCAACAGTTGGACTCTGGATTTTAATACAAAGCATGGTGTTATTTATGTTGTTCTGGTATGGGTTAATTCACCACATCTCCCTTCACATTACTAGAATGAAGACACACCACATTGTATAGGAGACACCCTAGGAAAGTTTACCAATAAATCTGAACCTAGGGATGGTATGTTCACTTGTTCTTGCATATGCATGGAAGTAGAGTTGGAAAAGGGATTACTTGAAGAAATATAAGTTTCTCTAGATATATAGAAACACATTCAACCTATATATTATGAGAAACTCACTTTCAAGTGCAAGTCATGTCATAAATATGGGAATTTTTCAAAACACTACAAAAAATACCTAGGTGGAGCAACTAGCACAAGAGAAGGAAGAGTAATGGTAGTGTGTTAAAAATAAAAAAGAGAATCTGAAACAAGTCACCCCCACAACAATTTCTAAACTATTATCAATAACAATATGTTAGTCGAAACCTTCAATATTAGGGCGGGAAAATGGGAAGGCTTAAGTTAAACCAAGCAAGAGACGCCCTCATCAATTTGGAAGAAAATCCATAGATCCACCAAAGGAAGGAGGATTAAGTCCAAGGACAAATAGGTTTGAAATCTTGTCTCAAGAAGAGTTTATCTCTTTCTTAGAGATTTTAGTTATTACTTTGTTGAATCTAGGGATCCCCCCTTCAATGTTAGTGTTGGAGGAAAACCCAAAAATGTTTCCCTCTCATGGAGCATAATGTAATGTTTTAGATCATTAGGAAGATCTTAACTAGTCTCTGTAAAGTCTAGTGTACTCATCTAGAATCCTCACTAGGAAAAAAAATCAACAACAAAATGGTGAAGAAGAAAAATAAGAGGATGATACGAAAGAAAGGTTACCCAAAAAGGTAGGAAGTAAACTAGCTAGGGAAAAAAAGAAGAGATAGAAAACAAGGAGAAACTATTAGGCACCCAAATGGCTATAGAAAGATGTTTAGGCACATTGAGGGAAAGAAGCATTAGGTATATGTGATCCTCAACCTCATCATTTTGTAGGAATAAAAAATAAATTGGTAAGTAATGATAATTAAATTTTATAAGTATAGAAGCATGGGTAGTTGGTATAAGATATGAACAATAAATGATCTAATAAACTCATAAAATCCCTTTATCCTCTTCTAGGAGACTAAGCTAGGGGTTATTAAAGTCATTAAAACATGCAAGTTGTAGTGGAAAAATGGTGAAGGGTAGGTAATTAGTTGAATAGGTGAATTTGGAGGCCTATGTACTATATGGAATAGCCTCCTCTTGCATTTGGATTTTTTACATTAGTCTCAATATTGGTTTCTGACAAGTTTCATGCACCAATAAATAGGGAAAAAATTAATCATAAATTTTTATATACCTATGATATACAAAGAAAACGTGGACTATTGGGAATTGCTTTCAACATTAAGAGGCTCTAAATACTAGAAGAACAACATTATTGTAGGTGATTTTAATGTAAGCCTCAATCACAAAGAAAAAAGTGGAGGGAGTATAGTTTGAGATCCTTTTCATGAAATAATGGAAGACTTGATATCTAGCTAGGATATAGTGGATGTGAAGCCAATTAAGGTTAAGTTTAGTTGGTTTAACAAGATAATAGGATAGGGTCATATCATGTCGTGACATGATCACTTTCTAGATTAGAGTGATTTTCGCATCAAAATATCTTCAATTTCTTCTAAATTATCCCTTGGGAATCCTTTGACCATCATCCCATTGCTCTTCTAACATTGGATTTTCCATACTATGGCCCCATCCCTTTCTCGTTTAATCATCTCTGGCTCAAAGATCAAGTAGTTGTAGGAATAATCTTTGAACAATGGGGTAAGTTGGTTATGGGCTCCCCTTATATATATATTTTTTGCGAGAAAAATATGAATGCATTAAAGTTCACCCTCAAGGAATGGGATAAAAATGTTTATTCTCCTCTTGATCATGAGAAAGAGGAATGAAGAGCGTAGCTTGCTTAATGATAGGAAAAAATGGAATTTGGAATAATAACAATGAATTGAATTAAAGAAGGAAATTTGGTCTTCCGAAAATTTCACAAATCTCTTAGAATGGATTAGGAAATATGGAGGCTCAAGTCCCATAGTTTATAGTTAAAATATCTAGATAGAAATACCACTATTTTCCATAGGCAATCAAGATCTAGGACTGTGAGGAATAATTTCAAAGAAATTATAATTGGAGATGGAGCGATTCATAGGATTTTTGCGGAAATAAAAGAGGAAACATGATATCATCTTGAGGATCTAGATATTGAGAGGGAAAGGGAAGACCTAAAGGACACAATGCTTATGCTGCAAAACATTCCCTCAATTATATCCCTTAGTGGGATTTTCGGATTTTCAATTTGATGAAGGAAATCATTGAAGAGGAAATTCAAAGAGAAACATGAGCTCTAGTTCCTAATAAATCCTTGGGGCCAAATGGACATACAATCTAGTTTTACAAGTGATGTCGGAATATCATAAAATTTGATTTTAAAAGAATGCTACACTATGTCCAAAAGTTGTGTAGGATTGGTGGAAGAACCAAATCATCCTTCGTTTCTCTTATTCTAAAATAGGACAATCCCTCCTCTTTCTCTAGGTTTGTTCCAATATCTCTATGTAATTCAACTTATAAAGTTTTTTCCAATATTGTTGCAAATAGATTAATACAACTCTTCCTTGAAAACATACAAGGAAATCAAGGAGGATTCACACAAAAATGAAGATAATGGATAGAATCATAATGGTCCAATAAGAAATACATTACATCTGAGAAAATAGAGATAAAAGTGTGATCATCAAAATAGACATTGCAAATGCTTTTGATAGGATTTGACACTCCTTTCCACCTGACATTATTTTTAAATTTGTCTTTTGTCCCGCTTTCATTAGAGTGGTTTTTGTATGTATTTGTAATCCTTGGACCACCCTTATAGTAAATGGGAGATCTACCCCATTTTAAAATTGAAGTAGAGGTATATATCAAGGATTCCCTCTAGCTCCTCTCCTTTACATTAAATTGATAGTTGATTCCTTGAGAAGGAAATTGGAATTCCAAATACGCTCTCATAATATTCCGGGAATAAAATAGGTAAGAGGTTTCAAAATTATTAACCACTCACAATTTGTTGATGATACTCTATTAATGGGAGGGGCTTATAATACCATGGTAGCAATATTGAAAAAGGTCCAGGATATTTTTACTAATGTCTTGGGGGAAAAATAAATCACAATAAAAGATAAATATATGAATGGAATATAAGAAAGGGTCTATTACGAGCTATCTCCAAAATTCTGATGTTTCTTCATCAGAAATATTGGTCCACTTTTAGGTACTTAGGAATGCCCATATGTATATATAAACCATTAGCTTAATCATGGAAGAATGTTTTTAATAAAGATAAAATATAAGTTTCAACAATGGTGAGCATAATGGTTAACCCAGCCAGAAGAATAGTTCTCATAAAGTCAATTATTTATGCTTTAATTCTTTTTCAATGTTTGGTTGTGCTATCCTCGACAAGACTAATGCAATAAGTAGCATAAGAATTGAGGAAATTATTATGGGGTGAAATCATGAAAACGGGTTACACTTTTGCTTGTTTTATGAGAAAAAAAATTGTATTTTCACAAGTTCTTCAACTTCCGACATACAAAAGTATTTTTTTTATTTAGAATTTCACTTTACAATAAAAGAAAAACTTGTGAAAAATTTTGTTAGCTTTCCAATGACTATTTTTCAATTTTTTTTTACCACGATTTGATATGTCAATTTGACAATTGTTTAACAGTATGTTCCTTAAACATAAAAGGAATGATAATGAGTTACTTTTTCCTACAACAATGTATCTATTATTAAACTTATGTTT
>JZKD02S2337756.1:13041-31383 GCA_000966675.3 Picea glauca
ATGGTATGTTTGTGCTCAAGACCATTACCTTCAATACCTCCCTAGCTAGGAGGGAGTGTTGATATTATGGTAGCTACGGGAGGTATTTACCTCCATGTGTAAACTTGACGAGAATAGAATATTCCGAAAAGCAAGAAGAAACCCTAATGAGTTCGCTAATAACCCTAGAAGACAAGTCGGCTCAAGAGGATAACTTGTATTAGGTTATTAGCCTCCAAGAGAAAAAGTCGGCTAGAAGAAATATTATATACTAAAGAATTAGTACCTAGAATGAGAAGTCAGCCCTGACAGTCTACCAAATTTAGTATAAATACAGGAGGCCAGTGTTCATTCTAGCCATTATTCTCAGAACTGCAGAGCACACTTGTGCGCACTGCAGTTGGGCAGTTTTGTGCACAAGTCTGGAGGAGAGCTGTCGTTGCAGTTGTTGCAACTAGCAGATTTTGTTTTGGCTTGGACTATCTGATCAGCTCTTGTTTGGTGCGCTATCCTTGGAAAAAGGTGCGCTACCCTTTGTTTGGCTATCTAGCCTAGGGTTTGCTTCTGGAATGATTCTCTGTCAAGGTTAAGGTGCTCGGAGGGTGGCTTCGGCCTATAGTTGGGTGACAATAGTGATATTGTCTATGGTAAAACGAGCACAATCCATCAAATTCTAACACCTGTAAGCTTTAAAATCTTGCAAATAAATTTGTTAACAAAATTGGTGTCACCTACACAAGAAACTTGAAGAGTATGTTAGTTAACCAAAACATGCATACACATCAAAGTTTCTAAATATAAATGAACAATAGGACTAACAGCAAGCTAGATAAATCCTATCATACTAGATGATAGCATCCATTCAAAGGCCAAGATAACAAATCCAAAGAAGAAATTAGGCAAATATTACCTCATAGATTAAGCACAAATTGACATCAAGTATCCACACACATAAATAACACACCTTCTTGACCTCCAAAGTCTCTTTCTTCCAAATGAAAAGTATTACAATAGTATGCAACTACAAGCAGCAATCCCCAAACTCCAACTAGATTGCAATGGGAGAGTAGATTGTATAAATAGCAAAAAGGTGAAAATCCCCAAGAGAGGAGGGCGTACCAAGTGTACATGAGAGGGCAGCCAAGTGTAAAGCGAAGACAGCCAAGTGTTGGGAAATGGCAGCCAAGTGTCCCACAACCCAAATAGGTGACAAGTGTGAGCTCAAAGGAGAGGGAGAGGGCGCCACCTCTCAAGAGGTAGGCAGCCCCCTCTTGGAATGCGCCACCTCTCTTCAAGAGGGGCGCACCTCCTCTTGGTAGAATCTTCTAACTCCCCCACAAATCCTCTAATCACACCAAGCAATCTTCCTTTTGTCTTCTATGGTTGCCACATGGTGTTTTGAGGCTTTAGTTCAGCTCAAACATGTCCCCACATGTTTCCTTGATTTTTGCTTTTGCTGATTTTATTTGATTTATTGACTTTTTTGGGTTTTTTGAGCAAAAATGATTTTTAAGTGATTAAAATCATTAATTTTGCTCAACCAAGTGGTTATTTAGGTAATATGGGTGCTCTAGGTCCAAAAATGAGCACCCCAAAGGCATATTAAGTCCCCTAGTACCACTTTTTTATTACATCTTTAATTTTTGATTAAAAATTGCCGAATTCTGACAATTTTTTAATTAACTGGAAAAATTAAAAAATTCTAAGGGGGACTTAGCACATTTCCATAGGACTCTAGGAGTATGTTTAGCATGGTAATATACATTAGACACTAGGCTTAGATCCATGCTAAGACCTAACCATGGGCATATACTCCAGCTCTAGAGGGATTGAGTGAAAAAACTCATAAATTATAAATTGCCTGAACGGCAAAATATAATAAATAAGTGAAAAAACTCTCCAGAGTACAACTCATGCTTAGGACTAGGCGGCTAAGACCTTTTACAAGTTCATCATGCAACATCTCTTATTACAATTTTTTATGGAAACGTGAAAAAGGTTGGTCTTAATGACCAACGGAACTTCTAAACTCTGAATTTTGAACATGAAAATGTTCAATCTTTGGCGGCTCGCTGGAAATCCATCCTAGTGCAACTTGGTGGATAACACCACCAACAGCCACTACCCTGGTTTGGTGACCAGATAGATGGTAGTGTCATACCGCTACATGCCCGTGGTGCTAATAGGCCGGCTCAAGATGAGACCTCCTATCCACCAGCTAATACCTTGAGTGTTTATTTATCTTACGGGTTCCCTTTTCTTACTGAGAATCCTTTTACTGCTTTCTCGAGAATCCCTGGGCGAAGCATCTCAAAGGTTTAATTTTAGCTTTTAACTCTTGCCAGCTACCTTTACCCTCTGGGCCTTTAGCCCCTTCTTCCCATAAGGCAAGGTACAACCCTTCCTAGTGTGGCAAACCCAATGCCCGAACAAAGGTGGGGGGGAAATGAGAGGAGTAAGGATGGAAAGTGGTAAGTATGGAGGGAATGGACGATGACCTTTCATAAACCCATCCAGCGGCAACCCATCCTAAAGGGGAATCAACTTACTAGGGTATCATGTCACCCTCTCAGGTATGAGCAAGTCAAAGAGCATAATTTCCAAGCAAACGTTATGAAATGAAGGAGAATTCAGTGCAACATATTCAAGTGCTTCAATAATCAAAGTGACACATACCATGATACCCGGACTCATTACCTCATGGAGCAAGACTTACTGCTAGTTCAGGGCTAGGATGGTGAGATGGATACTGCTGCTGCTGATAGATGGGTTGCACTGAAGAAAGGATGGGCCCTCCAGGGCCATGCTCAAGTCATCCGGCTCTCGGCACTCCATGTCTAGGACCTGTGGGCCTTGAGACATGATCTCCTTAGTTATCCCTAGGATAGGGGATAACAATCACCCAATCTAGCACTTGTGCAAAGCCTTCACAAGATGCTTGATAAGTGTAACATATGGAAGTAATTGCCACTGTCACTTAAGCAATTACTTCCCTCGTTTTAGTGAAGGATCAAGGTCCAATACAAGGGAGGCTTCCGTAGTAACCTCAAATGATCCTATAGCAAGGCTAGGCAAGTCTACGGCCCCTTAATCTTGGTTACTTGATTGTACCACTAGCTAGGTTAAGGTTCAAGGCTAGGTCAAGATGATTAAGATAAAACAATGTGTGTGAGGGGTGTTTCTAAGACAATGAAAGATATCCACCACAACAATTTATTCAAATAAATGCCCCGAATCACTAGCTATCAAAGAAAAGAAAAGGTTGTAATAAAACTTTTAATAAAAGATGATTTACTTCAGCAACAACAAGTTTATAACAGCAGAAATAAAACAGTCCTAAAATTAGTAAGATTGCAAATGGAAAAGATGTTAAATGCAAGCTAAAAGACTAACTAATCAATAACCAATGATTGCTGAAATAAACTAGCATAAAACTACTTTAAATATACACAAGATGCCAAGCCCCAATGGCTTAAAATTGCAATAATGCAGAAATAATAGAGATGATTCTAGGTCAAAAATGCAACTAAACGCTAGACGTTCAAGCTAAAAATGAAAGATGCAATGTAACTAAGGCTGAATCTAACACAAGACATCGAGGAGAGAGAGAGAGAGAGAGCTAGGGTTCGAAGGTCACTTACAAAAGAAAAAGACTAGTGCCATCTTAGTTCCTTGGGCATATGGAGTCAATAAATGCAATCTCTCTGGAGGATAAAAGCAAGAAAACACAAGGATCAAACCCTAGGGGAGTACAATCACACGTTAGGAAATAAAATGCAAGGGAAATAAAAATAACAAGAACATAGCAACATGCACACATAAACCATACAAGATTTATCTTGGAAAACCCTTATGAGAAAAACCATCCAAGCTGGCCAACCTCTTGGCCCCAGCCAAGTGAGCCTTCACCGCTCAACTCTTGGTACATTACAATGCAGTATAACCACCCTTTTAAAGGCTTTCATTACATGGAATCCAAGGAATCTAAAACCACAGGCTACCAAAACCATGTTCCCAAAACTACCATTGCTGACCTAACAACTTTAACTCTTTCACCGAGTCAAGTTTAACCTAATATTTCCCCCTTTAAACTTGAATTGAGGTTTCCCATTACCAAATCCAACCAAACCTCCCTCAAAGTCAAGGTATCCGAGAATCCCACATGCTCCCCCCTATCATCTAGATCTACGTCTAGACTTTACCGGTGAAACTTCAAACCCGGGGTACGCATGCCTAGCCAGGGCTTACAGTTGTATGCCCATTTACATTCAACTCCGTTATTTTTTTTATTTTTTTTCTTTCATTGTTGCTATCCTGGCACTTATGCCACTATCCTCTCGCCACAACATGACCAAGCCTCATTGCTTCCTCCTGCAACCCATTCTATGAATATCCTACAATCATTACGATCCATGATCATCTCGTTGAGACATTCTGTCAACAATTCGCGAGCTTGCGAGTGTTCCACATTAACCCTTGCAAAGTTTTTCCAAATGCCATTTATATGCAAACAATCCAATCTCTCTCGATCTAAAATCCATTCCAGAATCCTCAGTTACGCTTTA
This sequence comes from Picea glauca, assembly GCA_000966675.3. Lineage (NCBI taxonomy): Eukaryota > Viridiplantae > Streptophyta > Pinopsida > Pinales > Pinaceae > Picea > Picea glauca. The sequence goes on from JZKD02S2337756.1 coordinate 17,586, forward strand.
GCAGACACTCATCCAATCCTTTTAATCCTCATGATGCCTTTCCAACTGCCATTTCCAGGCTTCTACCAAAACATTGTCCCTTTCTTCATGTCCTCTAACCCGTCTATCTCGATCTATGCATTTCCTAACCTCATTTGTTCTTTCTCCTCACGGACTCACAGCTCAGCCCTTCTCCTTATGTTCTTTACGGCTTGGCTTTGCTAACCAGTGACCATTCACCTCATCGCTCTAATACCATTTGTTAGGCAATAAAATGCGAGGGAAATAAAAATAGCAAGAACATAGCAACATGCACACATAAATCATACGAGATTTATCCTATAAAACCTTTACGGGAAAAAACAGCCAACAATAGATCTATTATTGCCCTTGACCAAACTCGACGGCCAACGTCGTGGCCCTAGCCAAGTGAACCTTACCTCCCTACTCTTAGCACATTACAATGGAGTATAACCATCCTTTTAAAGGCTTTCATTACATGTAATCCACGAGCTACCAAAACCATGTGCCCGAAACTACCACTGTTGACCTAACAACTTCAATTCTTTCACCGAGTCAAGTTTAACCTAACATGACAAACCCTAGGTCTAAATCCTCTAGGAAAACAAGATAGTGGAGTACAATCACAAACCCTAGATGTCGTCCTATATCTTCTAAGGCTTCTAACAAAGGATCAAGGTGAAGAAACCCGAGAGGATTACAATCACAAACTCTAGAATTTAATCAATAAGGGTAAGTCTAGGGGAGTACAATCACAAACCTCAAAATCAACCTTATATGTTTCAACAAGCTTAAAATGAATGAAAACAAGGGAAGGGAGCTCAATTGCAAGCCTTCCTAGGGTTCTGAAACACAATTTATCTAAGGAGAACAAGATACCATGCAAATTATCACCAATTTGATAAAGCATTTACTTAAAACACCAAGAACAAACCATCAATACTTGGAAAGAACACTTACTAGCCAAGTTGTTGAGCATGAGGAAACCTAGAACATGAATCATCCACAAAAATATCAAGAAACATCCACAGGATCACTCTCCAAGAGGTGGGCATAAGTGCTCCGTGATGACAAAGAAGTATAGAAGACAAAAGAAGTGATTTTCCACAAGTGTGAGTTATGATTTACAAATGAAGCACTAGCCTTTTATATGAGGAAACCCTAGTACTTTACCTCTCAAAAAGCCCCTAAAATGTAATTAATCCATGATACAAGGTGGATAGGTCTAGGCCGACCCCCAAAATAGCCTTACACATGAAAATATAATTCTAAAACACCAAAACGTCTCCTCAAAAGGTCACACGTGTGAGTGTGAGCATCTCCAAGGGAGGTGACGTCATCCTCCAAGGGGTACAAAGGCCTCCAAAGGCCACATCTCTCCTCAAAAGGTGTAAAGCATCATGGAAGGTCATGTCTCCTCGTCCAAGGGTCACATCTCCCCATTAAAAAGTGCCCACTCATCATCACCAATGCTAGGTCGACCCAAGCAAGCATCAAATCATCATCATGCATGATGTCATCATCAACATGTGCAACGTTCAAGGGCTAGGGTGTGACATCATGAGGGAAAAAACTCAACAATCTCTCCAAAGAGGTGTACTATCATCATCAACGCTCACGTCATTAATCCCAAGCTCAAATCCTCAAAGGGCACAATGTCCATGGTGAGGGGCTTCCTACCCCCTGAGTAGCCCATCAAGCTATATCCGCAACATCCAAGGTCCAGGAGGTGTGGGAAGGTGACCTAGGGTAAGCCAAATCATCAAAGGACCCAATGCTCTGCATCAAGGACCCAACATCCTCTATATAGTGCACAACGTCCTGGGCATCATCATGAAAACGTCCTGGGCATCATCATGAAAACATCCTCCAAAGGACCATGTCAAGGGTGCATCATGATCAAACAAGGTCCACATAATCAAGTAAATCAAACATTACAAGATACAATAGTCATTACGATCATACAAAGTAGGCCACTACTTAATACAAAAGCCATGTAAGCAATTCACATTAGGTATCTTCTTCAAAATTCCCACTAGCTCAAGACTTTATGCAATTTTCCACGTTTAGGTATGGGAGGGCCATCACAAGATCCTATTAGGTGTGTCAATACCCAAGTAGAGTAGTTCCCAAGAAACCCTTCAAAGTGTAAGTATAAGTGAATGAGGTGGCACAGGTTTACTTCATGGTCATGGTGTCATTGACATGCAAGGACACGTGTGGGTTCATCTCCATGAGTGCCTTTGTAGAGGGAGCGCTTGGTGCTTGAAATACCCTTTCCTCGACAGTGTGTGTATTCCAAACCCCTTCTTGCCTTTTGATATTCTTTTATTGCTTTGCAAGTCCCCTTTTCAAGTTCATTCTTTTGTTATTTTCTTATTGGGATTAAGTCCTTTAAATTGACATGCATTCAGTGCATTAAGATTAGGGGCGATCACCTCATTGAGTGGGGGTAGAGCTCAAGGTGACATTTGGCTTTTGAATTGATCATTTGTCATCCCATTATTTCTTCTTTCTTTTATAGCATGCTTTTTTTTAATTTTTTTTACCACCTGCATCAACCTCGACATTCAAGCCCTTCTCATAGGAGGATGAAGGCACGAACTTTTTTTTATGTACATTTAACAACCATTTCCAAAAGATGGGACAATGGAAGGAATCAAGATGAAAAGTGTTAAGTATGGAAAAGGAGTCATACATTACCCCTATCAAAGCCTCCCAGTAGTACCCATGTCCCCCAAGAGTGACAACATTGGACTAGGACACATATTATGACCACCAAGGTGAAACAATGAAAAAAGCATAACTTCCAAGCAATCATGATTCATTATCTGACTTCAACCCATGATCCTCACCTAAATGCCTAATGCATTAAATGTAACACTTTATATGAAACAATGACTAATGTACCTCATGTGTGCTGGACCACCATCATCAAATGAACCATGATGATCAAGTGAAATGTTTAATGGACTGAGCTGTGATGAGGGGGGAGGCATCTAAATGGTTGTTGTCTGTGGAGAATGTTGATGATCATCTCTGGGATCACTATCTTCATTGTGGACCATGAGACATGATCTCCTCTAGTTACCCCTAGGTGAGAGGGGGTAACAGTCGTGATCTCTAATAATGACATGCTATCCATCAAACTCAGCTTGTTCTTCAAAAGCATCTTGCAGGAAACATTCACACTTTGATATAGGGTGATCAAAGCATCATACATATCCTGTGTTGACTTCTTCTCCACAATGTGAGGGATTAAATGGTCCTTCACAACACAACTTGGGATGGAAGTCTTGTTTAGCTTTGGCCACCTTTTTGTTGTGTTCAGCCAATTACACGAGATCGATAGGGACTATAACTTTCCCCTCAACAAAACACCAAAAATCAACCTCCTCCAACAACATCTGGAGACTACACTTCCAAGGAGTGAAATTTGCAATGCCTTCTAACCAGTCACAATCTTTGAGACCTAGACTAGCCATCCCTGCAACTCCTGAAACACACCTCAACCAAATAGATCAACCGAAAAACAAATCAGATTAGCAACCTATCACATGTGCAAAATTCAAATCACCTCTTTTAGGCACAAACAACACTCCAATCCCCAAAGCAACTAGGGCATCACATCCAACAACCTATCACAGGTCCAAGTGCCTATCTTAGGCATGGATTGCTTCACTTAATGAAGACCCTTGGGCATGACACCAACTAAAACCTTCCAACAACTCCCTCTCACAGGCAGCATCCTTCACCATGCATGGATTCCTAGAAAATTTCAAATCTGCAACTTTGATACCATGTTTGATTTTGGTACATGGTAAGAAAACCTACACTCCTACAAACCCTAGGTAGCTTAAAAGAAAGAAAACCTCTCAAAACTGCAAGTAATAATGCTAAATCTACAAACACATGGATCACTAAAACTGAACAACAAGCTAAATATTGTAGCAATAAATCACACCTCTGTCTATTAACTCAAAATAGAAAAAGGCATAGTGATCTATAAACAGTCGTGGATATTCCACTAGAACAGTTTGTCACAACAAATTTGATAAATAATTGAAATCTTTATTATTAAGGTTATTTTTCCTTTAGATTTCCAAAATATTTAGTTACTGATTTTTCTGCTTATGCACGAAATAGATAAAATGCGGAAAATAGAGAACAGTAAAATACAATCACACCATCAACAAATAAGCACAAGATATGACTTGGGAAACCCAATACAGGAGAAAGTCCTGCTAGAAGGTGAAGTTGCTCTGCTCTCTTTTCTCTGGTATAGAAATGATGCAAGTACAAAGAAAGAGGCACTCTTTGTGGAGTTGCCTTTGACTTGTGGCCTGTATGGTTTCTACAAAATCTCTCCTCCTCTATTATGCTCATATAATACCACTCTCAAATATTTTGCTCAGATATAGAACAAGATACAATGCAAAAGAATGGAACCCCTTCTCGTCCTAGTGGCCCAGTATTTAACATACCCGATAGCCATCTAGGAGTAGGTTTTTGACTTCCTCAACCCTCAATTGTGATATGGTTTTGGACCTTCTAGAACCTTCTTGAAATTACATACGTGGCTAACCCCATATGCATGAGTAACGGGGGTTGACGTGGCATCCTCTTGTACCATGGTGGTCAACACGGTAGGTCAGCTTGCGAGAAGCATAACTTTTGCATACGAACTCTAATTGAAGCACGGTTTGCACTGTTGGAAAGGTCTCAAAGTGTAGAATATTGTCAAGGAGGTGTGCGCAAGTTCCAGACACCAGAACCCCAAAAAACGAAAATGCTTTTGATTGTAAGCCCTCAAAAGCTACACCAAAGTCTTGTTGACTACTTCTGTCCACCCATCTATCTGTGGATGGAATGTTGTAGACTGTTCAACTTAGTTTCCATCTTCTCCCACAATATAGTCCAAAATACACTAAGAAATTTGGTATCCTTGTCTGAGATGATGCTCCTTGGTATCCCAAAGTGCACCCAGACCTGTTCAAAGAACAAGTTTGTTGCTTCTTGTCCCTTGATGGTCTTTTTACAAGGCATGAGAATGCACATTTTGCTAAACCTGTAAACTACCGCAAATAAATAGTCATGTCCCTTCCGTGTGGTTGGTAAACCTCCCACAAAATCCATGGAAATTCTTTCCCAAGGTCGAGAGGGTACAGGTAAGGGATGGTATAGACCTTGCTTCCTATTGTTGGGTTTGCTAGTACAACAAAGTATACATCCTCTAATATGCCGTGCTACATCTTCTTGCATTCTGGGCTAATACACATACCTCTGTAAGTTGGCAACTGTCTTCCCAACACCAAAATATCCTGCAACCTTGGAAGTGTGAACCTCTCTGATACGCTGCAATCATTCACCTTTAGGAACACATAGCTTGTCGAGTTGGTAGAGTAAACCATTTTGGAAATGATAGTCAGCCTTGCCATCACCTTCTTCTATATGAATTTGGCCCTGTAGTTGTTGAAACACCTCCTTGAAGTCCTCATCTTCTATGTATGCCTCTTTGTATGCATCATGAGTAAAAGGCTCCATGTGCATCAAAGTTCCCAAAGTTGTAATCTTAGATGTGGGTGGCTGTGAAAGCATGTCTACAAACTTATTTGTGCTACCCTTTTTATACTTGATGACTAGATGAAATTGTTGTAAAAACCCCATCCACTTGTAATGCCCGATTTGTTGTAGCTTACTCTGGGCCTGCAAATAATGTAGTGGTTGGTGATTTGTGTGGATGATAGTCTCTTTGCCCATTAGATAGTGCTTCCGCTTTTTGACAACTTGTACCAAGGCATAGAGCTCCTTGACCTAGGTAGGGTAGTTGAGAACTGCCCCATGAAATACTTTAGAATGATAGTAGACGGGCCTTTCTCCTTGCATCAATATTGCTCCCGTGGCATAGCCACTTGCATATGTCTCCACTTCGAAAGGCTTCTGTAAGTTTGGTAGTGCAAGCAGTGGTGCTTGACTAATCTTTCTTTTCAGCTCATCAAAGGCCTTCTGTTGATTCTTCCCCCACTGGAAACTCTTACCACTGGCTGTTATGGCGTGAAGTGGTACAACTACGTCGAAAACGAAGCTATAAACTTCTGCAAATATTGTGCTGCCCCAACAAAACTCCTAACTTCAGTGACATTTGTAGGAACTGGCCATTTCATGATGGCCTCCATCTTTGTAGGATCTATCTTGAACTCCCCTCCACCAATCACATACCCCAAATACACCAAAGACTGCTGAGCAAACTTGCATTTCTTGAGATTGGCCAGCAGCTGGTGCTTTTTCATAGTCTCTAACACCTACATAAGATGTGAGATGTGCTCCTCCCAGGTAGCGCTTGTTATCGCACAATTTGTACTTGCCCAAAGCCTAAAGGCAAGTAGGCTGAGATTGGCGTAACACGGAGGTTATCCTATCACTGTCACCTCAACAGGGTACCTCTTTCTATTTAGGAGGAAGATGATTCTACTCCATGGGAGACGTCCCTAGACCTAGTGGGTTGATGAAGGGAGAGAAATAACAAGTAAACCACCCCTCTCTCTAGGTCACTCAAGTCAAGTGTAAGTCTTGATGGATGAAGCAAACGAATGATAAAGTGTACTTGCCCCTTACCAGTACAACAACAAATGTTACGGCAGCAACAAAATGATAATAAATGCTTCAACAAAACTTTAAGTTTATAGAATGTTTGTTATCAATCAATGTATGCAGCAAATACACATATATATAACATCAATAAGTAATGATGACAGCTGCAATAATACCCAGAAAATGCACTTAATTGGACAATATAACAAGACACTCAAGGTCTCAAATGATAACACTTTGTCTCATGCAAGATCTAGATATGTATCGATCACAAATAACTTTTAAAAGCTGTCTAAGTTAATTGTAACAGCAGCAAATTAGAGTAATGACAGCAGCAATTAAGCTTCAGAAATGTACTTTAGTAAGGCAATTGAACACACACTTTAGCATTTATTGATTGTACCTGGCCTTATACAATTGTTGGGCTGATTTAGATAGTTAGTAGGATGATATAAGTTGCAAAATGATAGCTGTAGCAGTGATTATGACAGCACCAACTTGGCTGTTAGTATTTCTAGATTAGGTTAGCAAGTTAGTTAAGGTTAGTAAGAGGTTGAGAGTTTAAGGTTCAAATGTTTGTTTGATCAACCAATCAAAGAGAGATGAGACTAGTGCCTTTAAGGGTTATGGAGTCAAACGTTTCAGCACGAATTACTTGGAGAAACAATAATGATTATATTTGTCTAAGAAGATAAAATGGACCTTTGAGGAGTAGCTCCTTAAATCCTCTAAGAACCAAGTTTTATGGAGGTGGGCTAGAGAGTAGGCACTTCTAGGCCCTAGCGCCTTCCTCCTCATTAGACTATTGAAAGATTTCAAGTGCAACAACAACTAGACAATAGCTTCTAAAGTGCTAGCACATTAGGGCTTTAGAAGTTTGTCTAGGTCAAATCACTTTAGTAAAGTCTAGCAAATGAAGAGCAAAGAAGTAGCACCTTAARTCCTTTACTCCTAGGGTTTGTCAAGCAAGCAATTTCATAATMTTTAACATGAATAAGMAAATATAYCATRACCATTCAAAATGAAATGACAATTGCWGATTTACTTACTTCACCRAGAATAATCAAGCAATAAAACCCTAGATTGCCAAGTAACTTCACCAAAAAAAATGATCCAAGTTGCAAAATTTAGCCTCCAAAACAAGTGTGCCTCACAATTTCAGCCGATAAACCCTAGAAAGGGCGCCAATTTCAGACCTCTCTCTCTCATGGGAGAGTTATGATGAAAATGAATGTCATTTTTGTGTATTTATACCAAAATCTGGCCTAAAATTAAATTTATTTTAAAACACAGGGCCAACCTCAACAATTTTTCCCTTAATTTACAAATTAAATAAATTTACATAAAATAACCCTAAACAAGGTGATGTCAGCCCTTCTAGGGTGACGTTAGGTCTCCTCAAGGGGACGTTAGGCTGCAAGAACATGGCGCTAGGCCTCCAAAGGCCTCAATCTTTGTCCACACCTGCTACCATCATCTTCAAAGAACCCTCAATCTTTGTCCACACCTAGTATCACGCAAGCTGGTCATCACTGTCATGCCCCAAGCTTGGGGTCTCAACATCCATCCATGGGCTTCAACAAGCCCTCATGAACGTCCGAACTTGTCATCTCCTCATGAATACATGTCCATCGGGCAAGGTCCTACAAAGACAAATACGTAAGCCCTCCAAAGGTCCATGAGTCACAAGTATCATAGCAAGTAACTCACATCCAATAATCAAACCACCCGAACATGTGCATCAACACCCCCTAAACCAAACAAATGCTCAAAGACATTATACAATTTGCCAAATTTAGGTTTGGGAAGGATCTCAAGATGTCCTATTGGGTCAATCCCCCTTAATTCTAGGGTGTTTCCCAGGTGGAGCCTAATCCAAGTCATGTAAGTGTATGAAGTGGCATGGGGTAGACCTTTGGGCATGGGATGCATGTGATAACAAGGAAATGTAGAGTCTTACCTATGGGCACCTTTGTGGAGGGTGAGTTGCACCTTGTCATAAATGCAATTGTTTCCTAGCCCATTCATTGTCATTTATTCTTTCTTAGCTTTCTTTCTTTTGATATTTTCTTTTGTGCTACAAGGGAATAGTTGAGGGCCACTGTCCTGGCTCGGTGACCAGAGGTGACAGCGTCATCCACAAAACATTTCACGGAAATGAGAAGGTCGGCTTTTGATGAGACCCCCATTCTCTTGGTTATGCAACCAAGAGCCACTACCCTGGCTTGGTGACCAGATAGGTGGTAATGTCATACCGCTACATATTCATGGTCATAATAGGTCGGCTCGTGATGAGACCTCCTATCCATCAACTAATCCTTGAGTGTTCATGTTATCTTGTGGGTCCCCTTTTCTTACTAAGAAGCTTTTCACTGCTTTCTCGGGGATCCCTGGGCGAAGCATCCTGATGGTTTCAAAATGGATTTTAACTCTTGCCAGCTACTTTTACCCTATGGGCCTTTAGCCCCTTCTTCCCACAAGGTAAGGTACAACCCTTCCTTGTGTAGCCTATCCCAATGCCTAAAAGATGGGGAGATGGAAGGAATAAAGATGGAAAGTGGTAAGTATGGAGGGAACGGACGATGACTCTTCAAAGATCCACCTAGTAGCAACCCATCCTAAAGGGAAGTCAACTTACTAGGGCATCGTGTCACCCTCCCAGGTTTAAACAAGGCAAAGAGCATAATTTCCAAGCAAACGTCATGAAATGAAGAAGGATTCAATACAACATGTTCAAGTGCTTCAAATATCGAAGTGATACATACCATGATACCCGGACTCATTACCTCATGGAGCAAGACCCACTGCCACTTCAGGACCAGGCCAGTGTGATGGATGTTGCTGCTGGCGATATGTGGAATGTACTTGAAGAAAAGAGGGGCCCTTCGAGGCTATGCTTAGGTCGTCCGGCTCTCGGCACTCCATGTCTGGAACCTATGGACCTCAAGACACGATCTCCTTAGTTATCCCTAGGCTAGGGGATAACAGCGCTATAAACCAATGTATCATCCAAATAAACAATAATAAATGAATCTAGATAAGGGCGTAAAACATCATTCATTAGTCTCATAAATGTAGTCGGTGCGTTGCATAAACCAAATGGCATAACCAACCACTCATACAAACCTTTCCTTGTCTTGAAGGCAATCTTCCAGGTATCTTCTTCTTTGACTCATACCTAGTGATATCCTAATTTCAAATCCAACTTAGTGAAGTACTTGGCATGCTACAACTGGTCCACCAGATCATTGATCCTTGGCAGAGGGTAGCGATTCTTCAGTGTAATCTTATTTAATGCCCTCTAATCAATACACATTCTCCAAGTCCCATCCTTCTTAGGCACAATTATGATGGGTGACCCACAAGGTGAGGTACTTGGTCGAATCACACCCTGCTCCAACAATTGTTGCAACTGCTTCTTCACTTCATTTGCTTCTAGAACACACTGTCTATACAACCCAATATTCGTCAATGGGGAGTTTGGCAATAATTGTATTTCATGTTCCACATCCCTCTTGGGTGGTAGCCCTTTAGGCTCCTTGAACACTCCTCTGTATTCCTGTAGCAACTCATCCAACTCAGGTTTCTGCTCTTTAGTACACCCCTCCAGGGATGCCTTCACCCTCATTGACTCATCATCAAATTGATTTTCTCTTAAAAAAAGAAAAACATATTTCTTACTAGAACTAATCAACTTCTTGGCTTGGTTGGCACTTACCAGTGAGATCTTTGACTTGCCTTTATGTGCATTAATTATGTAGGACTTCCCATCCTTGATCAGTCGGTAATGGTTGGCTCTCTGCATTAAGATTGCATCCCTCATATACATGTAGGGGCTTCCAAACACTACTCCACATACATCAAGGGGTACTACGTCCAATTCCACTTCATCAATGAAATCAACACTTACAGCAAATTTAATCTTACATTGTTTTGTTACCTTTATCTCTGCATCCTTGTTTACCCAACCCAATGGATAGGGGCTAGGATGATCGTAAACCTCCAATCCAAGCTTGTTGACCAGATCCGTTGCTATGAGATTAGCCTGTGAACCAAAGTCAAGAAGAGCATCTATCTTGGTCTTCTTGACCTGAATCTTGATGTGGAAGAGCTTGGTCATCTCCTTCTCTTCCTGGTGATGAAGGTTACTCAGATTCACCTCCTTCTGCACAAATGTGCAAACAATCTTTTCATCCACATCCGAGCTACTTTCAACCTGATTGCTCGAATCTGTGGCAAGAAGGTTCTTATTATTTTCATCCTTCTTGTGATTCTTTGGGATCAGCTTTGGATGTAGTTTCCAGCATTTTTCCTCAACGTGACCATCAATGTTGCAATGATTGCAATGGTTGTTGGGATCTTTACTCTAATGTGTAGTGGTTGTTGTCTTCTTATATTTTCCCCCTTTCCACTTCTTCTTCCCCTCCTTGGAAGCTTCCTGGTGTTCTTTATGCTTCGAACCACTTGGTTGCCCTTCCTTTTGGCCTATGTTTTCTAGGTACTGTGCCTATACACACGCCTCATCCACTATCCTTGGCTTGAAGTGTTGATTTTTCAATGAGCAAGGTTTAAGCATGAAGTTCATTCCATTTTAGCATTTTACTTAAACCATAAACAATTTGTTGCAGCAACCAAGATCACAAGAAGAAACACCATGCACAAGTACACAAGAAGTATCCTGGGAAACCCTTCTCAACAAGGGAAGAAAACCTAGCCAATCCTTTGCTATATTCTTCAAGAGAAAGACCTCCACCACCAAGAAAACCTAGCACACAAAAGGGTGCTTACAAACCCTAGAAGACTAGCGCCCAAGAAAGGTGTGCACTTTTCCCAAGTAGATGTACTTGCTGAAATTTCCAAACTCACACTTGAGATATTATTCCTCAATGGGGAATTTACCTTTACTTATATTAGACTAAACCTGTCAACAGAAGTGTCTATTGGCACAACAGGTTCGACCTCAATAACTCACAATATAATTAACAATTACCAGAATAATTATCTTTTACATTAAGGTGGGGCCGACATGTGCCCTTTACATTACAATGAGGGTTACAGGTAAGTCTGACTCTTGAAAAAAATAGCAAGGGATCTCATACACCCACTAGTGCTCANCATCCTTGTTTACCCAACCCAATGGATAGGGGCTAGGATGATCGTAAACCTCCAATCCAAGCTTCTTGACCAGATCCGTTGCTATGAGATTAGCCTGTGAACCAGAGTCAAGCAGAGCATCTATCTTGATCTTCTTGACCTGAATCTTGATGTGGAAGAGCTTGGTCATCTCCTTCTCTTCCTGGTGATGAAGGTTACTCAGATTCACCTCCTTCTGCACAGATGTACAGACAATCTTTTCATCCACATCCGAGCTACTTTCAACCTGATTGCTCGAATCTGTGGCAAGAAGGTTCTTATTATTTTCATCCTTCTTGCGATTCTTTGGAATCAGCTTTGGATGTAGTTTCCAGCATTTTTCCTCGACGTGACCATCAATGTTGCAATGATTGCAATGGTTGTTGGGATCTTTACTCTAATGTGTAGTGGTTGTTGTCTTCTTATCTTTTCCCCCTTTCCACTTCTTCTTCCCCTCCTTGGAAGCTTCCTGGTGTTCTTTATGCTTCGAACCACTTGGTTGCCCTTCCTCTTGGCCTATGTTTTCCAGGTACTGTGCCTATACACACGCCTCATCCACTATCCTTGGCTTGAAGTGTTGATTTTTCAATGAGCAAGGTTTAAGCATGAAGTTCATTCCATTTTAGCATTTTAATTAAACCATAAACAATTTGTTGCAACAACCAAGATCCCAAGAAGAAACACCATGCACAAGTACACAAGAAGTATCCTGGGAAACCCTTCTCAACAAGGGAAGAAAACCCAGCCAATCCTTTTCTATATTCTTCAAGAGAAAGACCTCCACCACCAAGAAAACCTAGCACACAAAAGGGTGCTTACAAACCGTAGTCAAACCTCTCATCGGGGTTTCGGGGTTCGGATTTTCACAATGCATGGACTTCTTGTCCCCACGATTCCCGATTCTCCGAATCCCGACTGGCTGACAACTGCCCCCCCCCACACAACGAAGCTTTCCTCCTTCTCTAATCTGCTAACAGTTGGCTCCCACTTATCGGGATTTCGCGGTTCGCGATTCCAAAATATATAAACACTTTGTCACCAGGATCCCCGATATCCCGATGATCCAAACACCGATCAACAACTTCCTGTCGGTCCTTTCCCGATGGCGTCGATTGCTGCCACGCGTCCCCCCCAGGAATGGACGGTCCTCGCCGCTTCTCGCTATTTCGCGATTTCGCAATTTCAAAAGCTCCAGGTGCCTTGTCTTCAGGGTTCGCCAAACGCCGAACCCCGATACGCCGATGGGCTCTCGATCTCGCCCATGTGTCCCAACTGAGGGACGGCTCAGATCGTTCCCGGGACTTTTACCATGAAAATTCCCGACCTCCTTCGTGACTCTCGATATCGCGATTCCCGATTTCCCAAAATGGAAAATCTCACGACACGTGTCCTCCGTCTTTCGGACGGTCTAGATCTATTTCGGAGCTTTCACCCCTAGCCTCTGAGATTTAACCTTCGGACATCTCCCGACAGATCCTACAGCTGACGAGTTTTTCGGCCAAGATCTGACCGCTCAAACAGTTCCTAACCAATTCGGAATTTCACATATCGCGATTTTCCCACATTCCTATGTATTTCAAAAAGGAATTTTAATTCCTACGCACATTTTTCCAGATCCGACGGTCAGGAGGGCTCGGCTTCCCTCCCGAACAGAACCTAAGGTTCTAACACCATTGGTGTAGAGACCTGTCTCCCCGTGGCCATAGACCCCACCAGCTGCGGTTTCACTCGCCGCTATACTTCCTGAGCTCGTAAGCATGGTCAAGCAACTACTTGACACTCCGGAACAAACCAAGGTCCGAAATCGGTTCTCCAGACCCAATTTCTCTTCGCATTCTCGGTTCAAAGACCACTCCACTGGCCCATCTAGGCTCAGTGTCGAAACCTCGCTCTGATACCAATTTGTAACACCCCTTTTTGTTCAACTACCCAGGGTCACTATAAGACTACTTGGTAGGTAACCCAGAATAACTGTAGCGCACCTTGGCTACCGTGTAGGTGTTACTACGCGGAATAACACATTCTCATTCATAGTTAATCGCGTGCATTTAAGCAATGAAATACATTTAAGCTC
>JZKD02S2337767.1:0-10391 GCA_000966675.3 Picea glauca
AGGGGTACTATTCAAAGGAGGAAAAATCATAGCAAAGAAACTCTACCAAAATTGCCAAGTCCATTATTGTCCCAACCCTTTAGCCTTTCCTCAAGCTTTAGGAGAAGTTCAAGCAAAGCAGTTGGAAGACAAAGAAGAGGAGGAGCCCAGGATCAGGATCGAGGAATGGTGGCCGGTCTCAGAAATCATTGTAAGTTGATTCACATTGAGATTAATGAAAAAGATACTTTTCCCGTCCCGAATACATGAGTCTTATCTATGTTATTTGATTTGTGTTTAATCTCTAACCCCCTAGTAGATCAATAGCATGCATGTGTAGTTTTGTCTCGATTGCAGGAAAGATTTGTGGAAGGAGCAGCAGTAGCAAGGAGATAAAGGCTCAATGGAGGATCTACTTCAACCGTCGATAAAAAGGTTAGTTGATTCTTCCCATGTGTGCATGAGAAAAGGGGTTGAGATTTCAGGTAGAAGGTTAAAAGTTAAGTCTTAAGGGTCATGATCTGCGTACAAGTTCTAAGGCCTAGCTTGTTAGTCCGTAGGGTAGAATACCCCACAACAATAGGCATGTGCATCAATATCTTATGAGAAGGACCATGTGATTTACCATTTTTATTTGATTTATGGTACCTGTCATGCCCACATTTTAGACAAATACCTTTGTCTACATATTCACCTCTATATAGAATATAATCATTCAGACATGCATGATATGATATATAATCAACACCCAACATTTTCAACAACTTTTTTTTTTCTTCGCAGCTACCGATAAAAACATTATCACTAGGAAGAACCTTATCTTTCAATAACCTGCAGTTAGTGGGCAATAGAAATGTAAAAGTTCATTTAACGTTTATAAAAGCAACCATTTCTAATGTTGATTGTGTGACAATATTTCTCAAAATTAATATAAGACACTTGTTGGTCAATTGCCTCAATATTTTTGAGAAACATGCGTTTGACATGCCAAATTTTTCTTTCACGTTGTACAGTAACATTGTTGTCCCAAGCTAGTTAGACTTTGACTGGCCACTAGGTACAAAGAGAGGGGTGGTGGAAGCAGATTTTAGGCTTTCAAAAATGGTATCTCTAATATGAACATCATCCCCTATCTCATTGTTATGGAATGCATCTAAAAAAATTGTCTCCATGGTAGTCGTATCCCATAAGTAATCATCCATACCAACCTCTTTTTTATTGTCTCCATTGCCAACTTCTGAAGAACTACTATTATTGTATTCATTCCTAATTTGTGCATCTAGACATAGTGGGAATTGAGTAGGTGGTTGATTCAACCATTCTTGGTACACTTCCTCTTTGAGTTGTACTCTCATTACAACCTTCTCTCAAGTTGACATTGTTTTGGGGTGCAATGGAATATGGTAGGTAGGTCGCTCACCATCAAAATCCTAATAATTTCAAAAATGTTTGACATTAGTACATCGATGATATTAGTAAGCACAATGCAATAATTTGTTTGTTCAAAATACATTATACCAAACAATTATTACCATCATCGACCCAGGATTGCGGTTGGAAGATGGAATGTCACAATTAGCAGGGTAAAGCGGTTGTCCATTTTCATCTACCAACTACTTGAGGTATGTTTCCCCTGATAAGACCTTCCGACATTTTTGAACTAGTACCAGAATATTTTCTACATCTGAACTCGATTTTGAACCAGGATCCTGGATAAAAAAAAAATCAATTAGATAATCGAAAAATAAATAAAATAAGTTAAACTTACTAGAGATGGAAAGGGAGAACTCCGCRATGGACTTTGAACAATATGGAATGGGATGGAATTTGAATAATTGACCATTTGATCATATAATARGGTTTTCTCCCTGTATTTCAGCAAAATTAGCAATAAATTTTTKTGTACATATCTAAAATAAATTTTGAGGACCATACCACAATCTGAGTTTGAATATAGTTTTGAAACCATTTTTTAAGAATAAGGCGACATAAAAYGTAAAATGTMTAYTGAAGTATTGTAAGTCATTTGAATTCATCCTAAAAGATAATTTGAGATGAATATACTATTTTGTGTGCAAATAAAATTTCAAATAAATTTAAAATCATACCAGTGTACTTATAAACCCCAAATGCACTGGTGCACATATTAATAATAAGCACCTATGGGTTGAAAAATTAACCGCACTATGTTTCAAGGTTATGTTAATAAAAACAATTATATGTTACCAGTGCACCATATAATATGGATGCACCAGTGCGTAATGTAATATGAACGCACTGGTGCATCTTACATAAACACTTCGGCATGCTGAAAAAACAATAAACAAAACAAACAAACAAACAAAAAACGACGGTTTTTTTAAACAATTAAAAAAAGAGAGGGAATCGAATTTCATAAATTCCTTTAAATACTAAAAATATATTCACTATTTTATTATTTTGATAAAATTTGCAAGGGAGAGACTTGTAAGAGAAACATATGGAGGAACACTGTGGAGGAGAAGAATACTTTGGAACCATAGTATTATTCAGAATATGAGAATTTGAAGGGTATTACGATTCACTCTAAACCCTTTTCATAAAGTTTTTTTAATATTAAGAAGGTATTCAATATTTTCATTATTTTTCCAAAAATTATACGAGACAGATTTGGGAGACATACCGATGAGCATTGTGGAATAGAAGAATACTTTGGAACAACAGAAATATTCAGAAAATCAGAATTTGAAGGGTATGGTGATTAACTCAAAACCCTACATAGTAAAAATTTTAAATTTTACTATTGATTTTGATAATAATTTTTTTTTTTAAATTGTATTCCTATTTGGATTTTAATTAAAAATCAGAAAAACAAAGAAGAAAAATTTGTACTTACCTTAAACCCTTGTTTTTTTTTGCTTACATGAATGCAAAATTTCACCCTAAGGTTTAACTCCCTTTATCATTTCAAAATTAGGTTTTTTCGTTTTAGGCATTTTAGATCTAATGGGTTTGTTTTTCTATATATAAGTGTTTGGTATGTGATGCAAAGGGACCACTTATTGCATCGGATCCCAAACACACTTGGCCCTTTGAATTTTTTATTTTATTTTTTTAAACGATTTCCGATTTGACATTTTTTTTAAAATCGTTTTCCAATTTTTTGATGCGCCATTTTCACAGAAACGCATCGGTGCGTTTATGTCTAAAAAGCACCAATAAATCCAGAATTAAAAAAAAAAATATGGTGCAAAAAATATAGCACCGATGTTTTCTCATCTAAACAACAAAGAAAATGGTGTCACATAATTTTTTAAATTTTTCTTCTCATCGGTATGTAATTTTTCTATTGTTTTTTTATGAATGTTTAAATTTTTGCTATGTTTTTGTTTTCTACTGTATTCATTGTGATGTCTTCTATATATATTGCACTGTTGTAATTCACAATTTAAAAAAAAAAAAATTAAACTATCGGGTGCATTTTGTTGTATTGAACGCACCGGTGTGATGTATGTAATAAACACACCAATGCTTTGTATTAAAAAATGCATCGGTTACAACGATTTTTTTTCGCTGAAAATTATATGATTTATTTATAAAATATATTTAATAATTTCTATATTGAATGGTACATGTTGTATATTGATAAAAATATGAGTGAGAAGAGTTCAAATAAAAAAAGTTATGGTCAACACAATGATGGCACATCCAGAAAAAACAAAAAAGGCAGGTTCTCTATAAATTCTATACAAAATTAATATGGTTGAACTATATGTAAGTTAAAGTAATATGTATTGGTTAGTGCATGTCATGCAGAGCCATAAAATGAGGAAGCTCGATAAGATTATTTCTGATCTAAGTGTAGAAGACCATAAAAGCTTGATGGAAAAATTATAGAGGAATGAATCAGGTGAATGAAAAAATACTATTCAGTATGAATTTTTTTTTTAATTTTCATTAATAATATACTTAGGAATATTAGATGACATGTTTCAAACAATATATTAATTCACATATGTTTAATGTTCTATAGGAACCAACAACGAGGGAACATAATGTTATCCTAACAAAAAAAAATTAATTAATATAGAAGATGTAATGATGATGAATTGGTCCTTAGCTCATTTAGAGTGGTTTTGGAGATTAATCAAAGGCGGATATTTTTTTACAAAATTATGAGGGATATAGTGGAATGAACGTATAGACGTACTTTCCACTTACAATATAAAAATAAATCCAATGATTCCAAGAACCAGGGTATATCTAAACTACATGAAGCATTTCTAGAGCAATGGTTAATGAGACATGTCAGACTTGCAATAGAAAAACCATACAACAACAAAAAAAATCATTCAAAAAGTAATATTCCTAAAAACATTTTTATAGAATATATATATATATATATATATATATATATATATATATATATATATATATATATATATATATATATATATATATATTACAAAGTATTATTTTATTAATATATGAATTTTGTGATATTTAGTTTTCATATATTAATATAAAAATACTTTATTGTCATGTTATTTTTTCAGGAAAATTATGAAAATCCCAGAGGACCAACGACATGATATCCGAAATATGCCAGTAGGAATGTCCAAAAAAGTGTACAAGGAGATGGTCAAAGAAATGGACATAATTGCATCGTAGGAGGAGCTATCTCAACAAAAACGTGCTTCAAATGTAAGTAATCATTGATTTTTTCTATTAGGTACAAATAATTGATTTAGCATTAAAAATTAATTTTCAAATATTCTCTTACAAAAAAGAAAAGAAAATGGAACTCACTCTGCACATAAAAATGGACGACAAGGAAGAAAATGGTTGATAGCAAAGTTTGTGAGTAATTGTTATTTCCTTATAACAACTTAAGTTTTCTTTTTTGTATATTTTAAGTTGTTTTATAGCAGCCATTCTTGAATGTCTACAAACATATGCCAGCATACAAAGAAGAGCCACCATAAAAACTAATTGACATTGGGTTTATTAAGGGTTGTGAGTATATGGTGGCATATCAAAAATTAATTGTGGAATTTGTAAGTATAATCTATGTTGTTTTATTTTTATCATTTTATAATTAATGAAACAAAAATTATACTTTATATTAAATCTATGATTTATTATGGGGTATAAAACTTGCAGGAAATAAAGTATGGAAATGAGCCAACAAAATAATTGTTGAAATAAGACATGATATTTGATTTTGAACATATGCATATGATTCATGATTCAATTCTTTCTTTGCAGATACGTCAATTTTCAATTTACATTCATGCATATTATTTATTTCAATTTTCATTATTCTCACCAATGTACATAAACTCATTACAATTTATTTTTATGTTTGTAGATGGAACTTGAAGAAGATGAAAAAAATCGAGGAAATCAACGAAACATTTAGGAAAATAACCTAGGGCATGGAAGTAGCTTGAGAACTAACAACAGTTCCAATGAAGAATGATGACCAATTTATTTGGATATCAATGCAAGCTGCAATTGTATTTTTTTGAAATAATTGTTTGTGAAAATCATACATTTTTGTTTAGTGTAATGGACATAGTGTTCCAATTGAAAAACAAGGGATTACCGATAAGTGTCTCATTTTGTATGACAAAGACCCTCTTTTTTTTTTTGTAAATAAGAGTGTAAATATATTAGAAGCTTTCAAAAACCAAGGCAAAATACAAGGTTATTCGGGCCGTAGTTACTGGACTGCCCCAACCATGGGGAAACCAGTCCAGCCGACCCAGCCAACCATTAGTCCAATAAGTCATAAGTAAAACTAATAAAAGAGTACTTAGATTGTTTGTCATTTACAAACTAAACCTGAAAAGACTAAACACCTGGACATTGTAAACTTAGACACCTGGCTGGTAGCTTGTCCAGGTGGCTGGAAGGTCGTTGGGCCAAGGCTCTTCCTCGATGTATGTTGTCCCGTCGCCCCATTGCTTTCCATTTTCGTGGTTGCGCTCAGCTTCCTCGGCGTCCTCCTCATGCCTTTCTGTTTGCCTGCTAATGAATGGTGGGCTCGTCACGTTGTGTTGACCTTCGTCTATGTCGACCTTGGGGTCCCCCTTTGGGCTAGCTTCGACAGGATCCGAGTACAGGGCTGCATGCATGGACAAAAGGATTTGGAGGAAATTCTCCACCTTTTCTTCTGTGGCCTCCATGCGAAAGTGTAAATCCGCCACCTCCTGCCGAAGTTCGAAAACTAGGGTGTGCAGTATGGCCAAATTATCCCTGAATTGCGCGCTGTCAAAGGAATCCTGGTGGTGAGGTCCTGCCGTATTAGGCTTCCTCTGCGGATCAGGGCCACATCCTAAGTTTCCAGCAGGAGCATGGGAGGCCTCGGGGTTTTGAATAAGCCGAAGAAGTGAAATTGGCGCTTGCGGTATTATGGCCATAGACCTGAATTGCGAAGCCTTCAGAGAGACAGGAGTGGAGGTAGACTGATGGCGAGGGGAGGAATCAGTAGAGGTCGAGTCTGGAGGTGTAGTCGGGGGCCGTCGAGGATTCCAGGGCGAGCCCCACCTCAGTCTGCCTCTTGGCCTCGTCATGTAATTCTCGGTGCAACTAGCAGTAGGATCAAAGGTCGACTGGTGGAGGGGAAGGACAAGGTCTCGCTCGCACCAGAGGAGAAGAACAGGGAGAAGCTCAAGCTACGGCAGGATGAGCCTAGTGAGCAACGAACATAAGTGAACCGCCTCCATTATGACCCAATTCATTCGAACTCGCAGTGAAAGGACTTCTGCATAAATGCAGCCTCACATCAACATAAAGGGCGATTAAATTTCGAGTGGGACGATGGGTTGTGGCACATGCCCAGCACGTGGCTCCATGCCACGGTGCCCGGTACCCGCGTTCAACTCCTGCCACGATGTCCCATTTGACACCCCATCCGGGGACAAAGACCCTCCTATTCATATAATAAAATATGTTTTAATTTATTCTATTGTGTTTTCCAATGTCGTTGTGAAATGTTCCATCGGTGATTAAATATATGGATGACTAAATATTATAATGAAGAGATGCAAAGTCTGATGATATAAAAAATTAAACCAAACATCATATCCAAATTCACTAATCAAAATATAAGATATATGTAAATGTTTTGATAAATAATGAAATTAAAAAATAAAAATAATTGCACTATCACAGGTCGATATTTCTTGGTGTATTTTAATTATTAATTGTTGGGTATGTGTTATATTCTTTGCATGACTAGAATTAGTGTCTACGTTGCATCGGGCACGCAAGGGCACAATAGCCCTCATGAAAAAAAAAAATCTTGGGAAACATGTCGCATTTTTTCCTTGTTTTTCATGTCACCTCGATTTTCATGTCCATTATTGGGCAATTTTTTGGCACATGGTTTTTTGCCAATGGTTTTCTATTTCTGGTTAAGGAATTAGGGTTGTTAACTAATCTAGGTCATTGGGTTATGGTTTTGTATTCCATTGGCTCTTATATGTATATTGTATTGTAGACAATTTATCACTATGAATGAATATATAATATGTTGGTTTTCCCTGTTTGGGTTTCCAAGGGAAAAATCTCTATGTAATGTGTGTATTTTCCATTGTATATTTTATGTTCTTTAACTGAAAATTTGTTTGTAGTAAATATTGTACAATTTTAAAATCTACATTTGGTATCATAGCTTTGTTTGCTTAAGGGGGATGCCTTTGTGGTCAAGGGTTTGGCTCGGGACTATGATACGCCTTGTTATAGTGGGAGATCTGTGGTATTGATTTTTCAGGTGAAACGAAATGGCGAGCAGTTCAAAAATGGAGATAGAGAAGTTTAATGGGCAAATTTTTGAGTTGTGGAAGCTCAATATGGAAGATTTGTTGGTGGACAAAGATCAGTGGATTGCGGTGGATCCAAGTACTGCACCTATAGGAACTTTAACAGATGACTAGAAAAAGTTGGATCGGAAGGCGAAGAGCACAATCCGACTGTGTCTCTCAGACTCAATATTACTGAATGTATCAGAGGAAGCTACAACCAAATATTTATGGGATAAGTTGGGGAAGTTGTATCAGTCTAAGTCCCTAGTAAATAAACTTTTTCTGAGAAAGAAGTTGTATAACCCGAGGATGAGAGATGGAGACTTGGTGGTAGAGAATTTGAACACCTTCAATACTATGGTAAGTCAGTTAGTATCTATCGAGATTAAAATTTCAGATGAAGATAAGTGTATCAGTTTATTGTGCTCTTTACGAGACTTGTGCGATAGTCTGGTTGTGGCCATAGCTAGTAATACAACTGCCTTGAATTTTTATGAAGTGGTCTCATCCTTGTTGTTGGAGGAGATGAGACAGAATAACATGGAAGGACATAGCACAGACGCATTATTTGCAAGAGGACGCTCCCAGGAAAGAAATAGATATAAGTCCTTAAGTAGGAGATCTAAGTCTAAGGGTAGATCTAAATCTCCCATAAATTTTGTAAAGGTATGTTGGAGATGTGGAAAAGAAGGGCACTACAAGAAGCAGTGTAGATCCAAATTTGAGAAAAAGAAGGGATCTAAAGAAGCTCCTTTTTTAGAAGAAAAGGCCTCCAAGGAAGAAGGAGGGCATGTGTACTTGGCTTCTTCAAGAAAAAATGTAGATCATGAGGAATGGTTGGTTGACTCAGGTGCATCCCTTCATATGACCCTCCACAAGGGGTGGTTCCGTGAATATGAAAGGTATGATGGAGATAATATTTTCCTAGGTGATGATTCGACAGCCAAAATCATAGGACAAGGAAAAGTCAAGTTGAGGCTAATAGATGGAAGGATTAGAACACAAACTGGTGTTCTTCACATCCAAGGTTTATCCATAAATTTGATTTTTGTAAGCAAAATGGACGATGCAGGGGTAAAAACAATATTTGAAAAGGAAACCTGCAAGATGGTTCAAGGAGCAATGGTGTTGCTGAAGGGAGTTCGGTTTGGAACTCTGTATAAGCTGCAAGGAAGAAATATTAGTGATGGGTGTAATAGTTCCATTGTTCTTGATATTGGAGTTGAAGAAGAAAGAACTCCTATAGTCTCTAGAGAAAAGGTTACGATGTGGCACTAAATACTAGGGCATATCGGAGACATAGGTCTTCATCTACTACAAGGTAAAGGTATGGTTGAAGTTATGTCTAACTGTTCTCTAGAGTTTGATTTTTATGAACATTGTGTATATGGGAAGCACAATCGGGTAAGATTCCCCTTTGGTGCAACAAGGGCAGAAGGAATTTTATAGCTAGTTCATAGTGATGTGTTTTGACCTGTGTTGGTTCCATCATTGGGAAAATCTGTGTACTATGTCTCATTTATAGATGAATTATCAAGGAATACTTGGATATATTTCCTTTGGAAGAAATATGAAGTCTTTTACAGGTTTAAAGAGTTTAAGGCTCTTATTGATAGTCAAACAAAGAAAAAAGTTAAGGTGCTAAGTACAGATAATGGTGTAGAGTTCTGCGGCAATGAATTTGAAGAATTCTATAAGAAGTATGGTATAGCAAGGCATAATAATACTCCATATACACCTCATTAGAATGGATTTGTATAAAGGATGAACAAAACGTTGATGGAAAAAGAAAGGTGCATGCTCAGTGGTGCAGGGTTAGGGAAATAATTATGGGAAGAGGCAGTGGGTACTACATGTTACCTGGTCAACAAATCACCCTCATCATCGTTGGATGACAAGACTCCACAAGAGGTATGGACTAGTAAGAAACCTTCTCTCACACATCTCAAGGTATTGGGTTGTGAGGCCTATGTTCATGTTCCAAAGGAAAACAAGATTAAGCTATATAAGAAGGCTAAAAAGTGTATCTTTATTGGGTATAAAGATGGTCTTAAAGGTTATAATCTTTAAAACCCAAAAACTAAGAAGGTTTTGTATAGTCGAGATGCGGTATTTAGAGAAATGAAGGATTTTTTTAAACACAAAGTCCTATTAAGGAAAAACTAGAGAAAATAGAATTTGATTTAAAGGATGATGAATCATACTCTACAGAAGAACAAGAATAATAAGAAGAAGATCCTCATACTCTAGTATTGAGGAGATCGGTTCGAGAAAGAAGGCTATCAGAAAGGTATACTCCATCTGATTTTCGTTCAAATTTTTCTTTGTCTATTACTGATGATGATCCTAGAAATGTCAGGGAGGCAGTGAATTCAGAGGATGGAAAGCTCTAGGAAAATGCCATGGATGAAGAAATGGCATCCTTGGATAAGAATAAGGCTTGGGATCTAGTGGAGTTTCTTACTGGAAGAAATCCCATTAGCAGCAAATGGGTATATAAAAAGAATCTGAATGTAGAAGGCAAAGTGGAGAAATACAAATCTTGGTTAGTAGCAAAGGGTTATTCCCAGGTTGAGGGAATTGATTTTGGTGAGATTTTTTCTCTTGTTTCCAAGTTAACTT
>JZKD02S2337800.1:0-15073 GCA_000966675.3 Picea glauca
TGTGTGTGTGTGTGTGTGTGTGTGTGTGTGTGTGTGTGTGTGTGTGTGTGTGGCTATGTAATGGAGAAAGAGAGGTTGTTTTGACTATCTAATAAAATGAATTTATGTGTATCTCACCTCTTGTGTATGTTTACTTATTTCTCTATGTGTTCTTATATATGATGTTGTGATATATGTTTCTATCTGTAAGGATCTACCAGTAACTTCAAATACTTTCCCTAAGACTACAACATCACCTACATGTTCCTCTTCTTTCCTTACTTGATATTCTAATAAATATATCCTCATATTGTATTCATCAATAGTAGCACATAATTCCTCTACCATGTTGAAGTTGGCCCCTACAAATGCATGAAGGGCCAAAGTTGTCTCTCTAGCATTTTATTTGGATCATTTCCCATTTTCCAAGTAATAGATCTCTCCCCTATCTCTGTCCTTGTTGGTGCTTCCATGATCCTTTGGTTTTTATTTTCTCTTATGGTTTTATTCCTCTTTGATTTGATGTAATAGTAGGTTCCCACATATGGCAGGGTGTCTTGAAAACAACCACTTCCTTAGTATTAACGTCTATCCCAACTGGGATGAAATTCAATGGTGTTCCAAGGTCAATGGGTGTTCCTGGAATATGAAATTTGGTGAATGGGATCAAAATTGCATCCCTGTCTTGTTCGTATTGCATCCTTTGTGCATCTATTGATTTTTTATTCTTTCTTCTCTTCTCTTCTTCCTCCCTCTTTGTAGCTTCATCAGTTGCTCTCTTATTTTATTCTTATTCTGTTATTCTCCTTCTTTCATCCCCGTCTACTATTCTCTTCTTTTCAGCCTCGTCTACTAGATATTTCTTGGCATATTCATCTACATCCTTTTTCTTAGAATATTCATCTATAGCTCTCTTTTTCTCATATTCCTTTTGTTTCGTTGCTTTCTCCTTTTCATCTATTTCCTTGTCATCTTTATTCTTGGCGACATCTTCCCTTGTTTCCTTTTTCCTTTGTTTTTCTTTGGTTCTGTTTTTGGTCACCCCAGTACCTGTACTTTTGGTAGAATATGTTGCCTTCTCTGTGTGTTTCTTCTCATAAGTTTTATTAGATTCTATGGCACTGTTATATAGTTCTCTATCCTTTTCTTCCTATGCTTTCTTTCTGGCCTTCCTTTATATAATATCTTGAGCAATTAATGCCTCAAAGTGCATTTTCATCTCTTTGCCTTTCTCTTCCTATAAAAACCTCACAACTTATTTTTCCTATTCATCAATGATATTTATCAAAGAGTTTTAAAAATGCATGACCCCTTTTAAGATGTTCTCTTGGTGTCTCTCTTCATGTACAAGGGTATGCAGTAGTCCCAAAAATTTTATATGTTCTATTATTATCTTGATGGGGTCATTTGGTCTGGGTTTCTCTATACATAGAAACAGTTCTCTCAAAGCTTCATCTTCCTTTCTTGCATGTGGAAAATTGGTTAGAGATTGTGTCCCTATGGTCACAGAGAATTCTGGCCAGTATCTTTTGTTCGAAAATGAATAACACTTCCATGCTAAACCTAGAAAAAGAGACAAAGAAAAATTTAAAAAAGAAAGTAAATGACAAAGAAAACACACAATACATAAATATTTTACCCTGAAAACCAAAACTGGGAAAACCAACATTCCTTGAGCGTTTTTCTCTCTTGTTGTCTTATTCATTTAGAATAAAAGGTTACATGTCTAACCTTGGTCCACACCTAAGACATAATTGGCATCATACCTTCTTTCTTTACACAATAACAACCCTATAGAAAATTTGTCTTACATCTACATGACCAACAACCTCTACGATTAACATGAGTGGTGATTAGCCATTCTATAAGTGTGTTGAACCTACACAGAAAAGATCTAGATAGCAAATGACATACACGGTTTGTAGAGAAAATATGAGAAAAGAGAAGAAGGAGAGAAAGAATGGAATAATTCTCATTAACCAAATGAATGAATGATAATTTGCACATGATATACTTTATATAACTCAACTAATGCGCATTGGAGGAGAAGAAAATGTGCCATAGTGGTGGTCTAGAGTGATTTGTACATACAATGGTAGTTATGGGAGTAAATTTCCACCTAGTCTAGTCTCTCAGGCAGTTACAGGAGTTAACTGCCACCTAGTCTAGTCTCTCAAGATGTTACGGGAATTAACTACCACCTAGTCTGAGTTAACTAGTCTCTCAATCTTCAGTTAACTGACTGAAATAGAGCGAAGTGATATTACACATCAAAATTCCTCACTTTGATAATGTGACATTCTCAATGTCGCAAGTGTCGTAAGTGTCACATTCTTGTTTTGTAATGTCACATCATGAATGACACCATGAAAACACTTGATATAACCCCTAAAACATGTTAGAAGAAGAATCCCAATCATATGATAGTCGGAAAAAAGGTTTTTCTATGAGAATTGTTCATCTTGGCAACTTTTGGGAAGATTGGTGCTCCCCTGCTCATTTATAGGAAGCATTATCACTCTTTGTCCATCTTGCAGGGAGCATTGCAGCGCTCTGTTTCCCATTGTAAGGGAGCACCGAATTGGTTGATAAAATATTGGAAGAAATCCCTTTTTCTTCTAAGGACAGTTATGGATGGATCTAGTTGGTTTGGCTTGAATCTAACCCTTAGGTTGCATCTAAGATATCACAACTATTGGAGCCATATCCTCAACTAATTCCAAATACAATCAAGGTGGTTGAGCCTCTCAAAGCCTATAAATGGAGGCACTCTCATGGTGAACAAGAGAAGAAAAAATCAGCCAAACACTGTTATTTTGATTGTGAATATTTCAAGCAAGGGTTGGACGAGGAGGACTTGGAGAGGCTACTGGAACATCATTTGAAGATTGTAAGTTTCCTTTGAAGTTCTCATTAATATACTTGGCCTATTTCCTTCTAGTATGTGTTTACATGTACTTGTCTATGTTTGTCTTAATATTCATAGATAGATTGATTTTGTCTAATCCATTAGAGTAGGAGATAGTCATTTGTCTCTTGTTATCCATTACAGGTATTGTTTGGAACTCACAACTTGGAGCATCTTGGACAAACTTCAAAGTGAGGTACATCATCCTATTCCTCCTTCTCTCTTTTTCAATGGATAAAATTGATCTATAGGAATGGTAGTGTCCAAAGGTAGTTTTTTGTCTTAGTAGAGGGGTCTGTACTCCAAGGGAAAATTCACCTGTCCGCAGGGGAATATTTTCATAACAGAAATTGGCGACTCCACTGGGAATCGAACTTTAAATTTGTGTTCTTTCCTTGGTTCATCTGTGCCTTTTTCCTATCTTTAGATCCGATTTGTTGATTTAATCTGTCCTTACATTTTGTATCTTTGCTAAGTTGTTTCACAAAGTGTCTGACTAAATTTCCCTAAGTTTATTAGCTTTCTAAGTTTTTCTAAAACTTGTCTCAGGACTAGCGCCCATCTATAGTTAATTCATAGAACTGATTACTTGATCAGCACTCCCCCAGAGTCTATTAGGGAGAATTATAGTGCTCTGGTGCTTTAGTTACCAGAGCAACGATTTTTATTGCTTTGAAAAATTGCATTCTTTTTGCTTGATCGACATATTCCTTGGATCTTTTTCTCTAGTTTAGATCCTATTCTGCCAGATCTTATCCTCTATTTGACTTAAAACTTTCTACCTTTCATTCTTTTAGTCTTTATTGAGTTTGTGTTATCTTTCCTTATCACAAAAATCAGTCGTTCTCTTTCAAACTTGGTTTCTTTTTGCTACTCTTTTCAATTATCTGATTGATTTGAGGTTTTCATAAGGAAAGTCATTGATCACAGTATTTTTTTCCTTATCTTTGATCATTTACTCAATACCAGAAGATTATAAAGTGTGACTGTTTGTTTCTTAGTGTTTTTCCTTTGAGAGAATAGTTTGGTACTTTGTTCTTCTTTTGTCTCTTATTTTCTATTGAGAGTGTCTTTGTTTGTGTACTTTTTCTTCCTCTTTTTTCAAATTACAGTAGTGAACCCTTTTCATTATTAGTGAAAGCATGAAGCATTAGACGAACATTTTAATTTACATTCACAATCAAAGAAAGAAATACTTGTATTCCTTGGTTTTGGATATTGGAAAGGTTTTCTCAATCGACAAGGATATCTTCAATTTTAATCTTCCAAAGCTCAAAATTTTGGCCATTGAATTTTTTGATCTCTATTCTTGAGTTGCTCGTCATTCTTTAAAAAAAAATATTTAAATATCTCTGACTTACGACTCTTACTGAACCTATGGTTTAGATCAGATACAAGGTTTTTAAACCAAGCTTTGATACCACATGTTAGGAAATGAAGAACACTTCCACACTATGCCTAGTAGAAGAGAGGAAGAAATGTTTAAAAAATAAATTAAATGACAAAGAAAATACACAACACAGAGAGATTTTACCCTGGAAACCCAAACCAGGAAAACTAGCATTCCTTCAGCGTTCTTCTCTCTTGTTGTCTTATTCATTTAGAATACAAGTTTTAATGTCTAACCTTGTTCCACACTTAAGACACAATCGAAATCATGCCTTCTTGCTTTACACAAGAACAAACTTGCAGCCAATTCGACTTACATTTGCATGACCAACAACCTCTATGATTAACATGATTGGTGATTAGCCATTCATCATCATCAATTACAGTATTACAACATGTCTTATTTATAGGATTTATAGTAGGAAAAAACCTAAAGAAAAGACACCCAAAAATGGTTACACATCCATGTAGATCATTGGCTACAAATCTCATGAATCTCAGGATTATGTTACAATCAACTACCAATTTGGATTACTAGTCAACTACTAGTCGGCCTTCATTCGATCTTCATTCGGATTCCACACGCCCACCTATTGACCACTTGTTGGTTGACCTCTTCGACTTACTGTCGATGTCTTCGACTTTGACTTCACCTGGTCGAACCACTTTGACCTTCGACTTGTTGTCGATGTCTTTGACTTCGTCTTTACTCGGTCGAACCACATTGACCTTCAACTTTTTGTCGATTCCTTCTACTTCAACTGTCAGTTGGTCCACCTCGACTAGAAATTCACTACAAAGAATATGACAACCCGACATATTTTTTTATTGGCATTCAACACAACTGTGATTCTAGATTTTGTTGTTTGATATGTTATTTCTCTAATGATCATTTTTTCTGGGATAAATTTGGGCAGAAGGTGAGGATCCAAGGCTTCCAAAAGCTCAGATATAAGTATAACACATACCAACAAACTAGTCCCCAATTTCCCTCATGGTCTGCATGGATTCGGATAATATTCTTAAAGGGTTAGGATTAAATTTGAAGACATATAAAACCTAGTAGTTTGAGGGTAGATGCCTTCTTCATTATCTCAAATATGTTGATTGACAAGAGTTGCACCTAGTTGAAGATGTGCCCCTTTTTTGCTACATAATAGTACATAGGGGTCCATTCTCTTTTAAAACTGACATTTTTTTCCTCCCCATACAGTCTACAAATCAAGGAAGACAAGAGTTTGTAGGGTTCTTTCATGCGGTGCATGATAAACACTTTACTACCCTTGGGTGAGTGAGTTGCTCCTTCCTACCACCATTCTCCATTCGCTTATTCTTCATCTTCATGCTCCTTGTTGAACATATCCATCAATGCAACATTAAGAGGTGAAATGAATGTTGGTAGCTTGCACTAAATATGGATGTCTTCATTCTTCAGAGAAGTGATAGGTTGTTTGTTTTCATATAGTATAGCACATGCATTCTTATCCAAATGCAAAAACACTCATTTCTCTGCATCTGTATTTGACATCAGGGATGGTATGTCTACTATATGATATAATACACTTTTATAGATATTTTGATATACATTCAGGTCTTCATCATCGGATGAAAATTTTTCCTTGTGAAACATTTCATACATTTCACTCCATGTTATACATTTGTTCAAACCATCATGTTATTGAGTATCCATGAGTAACATAGCTTCCTGGGTCTTCGTCTGTACAAGTGAGTTATCAATAGCTCCTCGGCCTCTTTTTCTAGTATCTTTCGAGACCTAATCCTCTGACATTCTGCAGTATGATAAAAACTTTGAGTAGGAGAATATAACAACAGGTATCACTATAGCGCACTATTGAACTGTGCAAAAAATTTCCCAGTCTCACTAACAAAACTCAACAACTTGGGTATTCTTTCACAATGACCTTCGAATGAATCATAATAAATTATGTATTTGAGTTTTAATTAGTTTTGAATTTGGTTAGAAGTTTCACACACTTTGCATTAATAGTTGTGAACGGGTTATTTCCATGACAAAATACAATTGTACATCACCATTAATGAACTTCAGGAAAAATATATAGAATTTTTTGTTCGAAAAGGTGAAGCTCAAGAAGATTTTCTTTCGGAAAGGATTTCTCTCAATAAGCATGTCGGGAACTTTATTTTTTGGGAAAAAGGCTTTTTGGAAAACAAGCCATCGAGAAAATCTTAGGATATGTTACAGTTTCAGGAAGGTGATTCTTCGATGGGTACCTCAAGATGACATGTTATTGAGAAGTCGGGTCTTTGGAAAGAGTCTCTCGGGAAAATTCCTTCGATAAATGGCTTGATGTTATTACTAACTATTTTTCCAACATATATTCCCCAAGAGAATATTCTATACCTAAAAAAATGTGCTTCTCAAAGAAGGTGTTATATGAAAAACTATTTAAGCTTTCTTTTACCTTTAATCCAATCAATGGATCATGGTATTTTGGGATATTAGGAACAAATTAGTGGAATTGGATAATTTATGATTTAACCATGTGCTTTGGGCTCCAACTTACTTGCATTAGTATCTCTCAACCAATCATCACCCGACACGAGTTATGGCGCAAAGGTTTTACCTTGGGATGAGCCTATGTATTATCAAAATAAGTCTATCGGTGGATTTATTTTTGGGAAATAAGAGTGTGCAAGGCATGTGTTTTCTCCCAATGGGAGAAAAGTTGATAATAAAGGGATCAAAGACTCTCATCCTTTGAACTGTGGGATATAACAAGGATCTAACCTTATGTATCATGACTATTTCCCGATAGAGAAATCCTAATGCCTTATCGACTTTCAGGCTTCAGGAAAAACATAGTGACATGCATGTATTTTCTGAGTGGTATTTCCCAACGAGCGAAATCCCGATATCCCTCATACTTTGTTATATGAGTGAACCTTTGGCTTGTGAGCCTGGGAGGGCCAAAATGAGATCATATCATATTATCAACGAAGTAAGGGTCTATCCACAATCTTAGGGGAGTTCATAAGACATCTGATCAATATATCTATTTGTAGTTAATTTTGAGACTGCACATATAGAATAATAATTCATATACAAGTAGCAAATCAAGTTGGTAATGGAAAAATCCTTGCAAAAAATTGTGATAGGGGGACCCATTGTAATTCCTCTATAACAAAAAAAATTTCAATGGGTGGTTGTGGGGGGACAACAGGTTTAGACCTAATATTTCTCATTTCATCTAGTTCAATCTTCAAGGTTGTGCATGTTTGACTCCATAAGCTCTAGAGGACAACGACACTAGTCTATAGTTGTTCTTATGGAGAAAGTAGCATTGAAAATCAATATTCTCTCTCTCTCTCAAACATCTTACTAAATCTAACCCTAAAATTAGTAAACAAACATTATTTGTTGTTGTCGTTACAAAATTTTGTTATAGCCACTGAAATTTACTACTCAGAAATTTCATCTAGCAATTGGAGAATTTTGTCATGTTAAAGGCTTAATTTTCATACTAATTTGCAATATTTTTTAGTACTTTTTTTGTTGTCGTTGAAAAACATTAATTTTTGTTTTACAACTTGTTTATTGTTGTAATTTTCCATAGTCATAGCATTTATTGATTTTGGGACTTCGACAGGCTAGTCGAAGACACATCACTAGGCAAAGCAGAGATCGCGGGATCTCGCCTGCTTTTTGTGAGCTTTTTGGGTTTAGGGTTTATGTAATAGGTTATGGGATGTCGGCCCATGGGTTTACCCATGCTTTGGCCTTTTTGTAATGTATAAATAGATATCTAGGCGATGTAAGAAATTGGTGAAGTAGTAGTGATTATTTGTGGCTTAGTGCAGAGCTAGAGGCTTTGTGCATGCTATGTGTTAGGACTTGTAGAGATAAGTGCAAGTGATTGTAAGAAGCCTATGTTCATATTGTAAGAAGGCTTTGTGCTTGAACCTAGCTCGGGGAAGGAGGATTTGGCGAGGTGCATGCAAATATCCTGTCTTATGCGGAGTGGGTTCTTGAGGCTCTGTGCTTGTAGAAGATTGAAAGAAGACAATAAAGAAGAGAAAAGTTGGTGGACGTAGCCCCACACTAGGGTGAACCACGTATATCATGTGTTGTAGTTTCTTTGTGCATTATAGTTGTTATGTTATTGATGTGATGTATGCTTAGTGCAATGATATATGTTAGATGCATATGATATAATAGCTTAGTGCTTAGTAATATGAATGAATGCTAGATTTGATCTATTTCTATGTGCTAAGTGTTGGATGTATTAGGTCTTGTTGAATACTGTGTTGCTTTGTAACTAAGGTTTCAACCTGCGATGTGAATAAGGGTAAATACTAATGAATGTTAACTATTAAGTGCTCTTTTAAGTATTGTAATCACAGATATGTGTCCCAGCTAGGTTGTAGACACTTGAGTCCTGCAACCACCCCTGCCTCTACCTCGGGTGAGACTTCATCTGCTTCATAGGTGTTACCGAAAGGGCCAGTAGTTAGGGTTTTGTTGATGCGTTGTTGAAGCATTGAACCCTAGGTCTGCCCCTGTGCCAACACTGATACATCCCTTAAAATTCCTGACAACTCAATCAAATGCCAAGCTGCAATGTAGAAGGATCCTCTTGTCCTCTGCTAGGTCAAATGACCATCTATGTGAACAAAACAACCACATCATTGCTCTCAAAATCAAAATCAACATCCCAATTATGTCTGATTCAACTTAAACTTATTGAACCATAATTTTGCTAAAGTCTTTCATCTAAAGACCGTAGTTTCCCATTTGTAAAACTTCATTCCCATCTCGCATATTTGTTGTTGAAACTTTCGATTTGACAACCATCATCAATTTCATCATCAATTCCCCCCTTTGTCAGCTAAAAGGAGAGACCAAAAGTGGTTTCATGAAGCATCGTCACTTGAATTTTGAACTCCCCCCCTTAAGGTGCATGAGAGTTTCATCATTGTACTCCCTCCTTCTAGGCTCAAGAAAGTACCATACTTGTTCCATTTGAGTACAACACAAAGTGGGCATGTGGAAAAAACCACATGTTATCTCATCCCATGAGGGCCATGCTCAAAAGCTACACCATAAGGGGACCACTTATGTGAGGTAAAAAAATGTTATGTGCTACAAGATTTTTCTTTACTCGAGATTGAATTCTTCGGTAATACTTATATAATCACTTGGTTGTTGATGACCACTGCCAAGGATCAATCCACTCATAGTGAATCTTCAATCTTGAAAGTTTATTCAGTGTTGAGCATCTGTCTGAGAATGGTATTGCTTGCCACAATGCTGGAAAGGATGGACCAACTCGATTGTGATGTTGGCATTTATCATTCTAATGTTGAATTGGAACAAGTGAAGTTGATACTTCTTGAAGGAATCCAGCACTATGGAACTTGATTGGTCTGGAATAATTGAGAATATGAAAGGTAACTTCCTTGTCATATCCAAGTCTTGTTCTATTCTTGTTGTAGATGATTTCTTCCCAAGGTCTGATGATGGGCTTGGAAAGAGTATTCTAAACCTGTTTATTTGAAATCTATGGAAGTTGATTTGTTGTATGTTGTTGCATCATTGAAAGGTTTTCTTCACTGAAATCAAAAGAAAACTCTTGAATTGTAGGTTCATGAATAACTTCGTCTTTGTTTGCATCTGGAGTTGTCTTACTGATTTTCTCCTTCACTTATTGTTGATCAAAAACAACATCATCATCATAGAGAGGGTTTTGTTGAACAAAAACTAGTTCATAACACTTCACTAGCTGTTGATTTTTGAGAACCCTGATTTCATCATTCAATATTTGGGATAGAGATTGAAGAAGTCTAACTTTATCTTGTGTCACTTGCAAACAAGTTAGCACTGATTGAAGGGTTTCTTTGTTCAATATCACTATGTTTCCTTAGTGGTGTTTATTAGAGTGTTCAGTAACTCTAATAATTCTAGACTTCGCTCCATTTGAATTACTGAAAGATGTCCTCTTGTAACTCGCTCACAACATTCCTCCTTTTAAAAAGTTAGTGCTCATATGTCTCCTTTTAAAAAGACATTAATACATCAATCCTTACATGTCATCTCCTCTCCTCCTTTATATAAAGGGCACAAAATGTCTTAAAACAATAGCATAAATATGTTCTTGATTTTCTTTGCTTTCTAAAAAAGATGCTTTCTACTTTACTTGTATACCCCACTTTCTTTTTAATGGCATAAACCATATAAATTCCCAAATACATGTTTATCACTTTTCCATTAGATTTATTACTTTTAATAAAAAAATTATAAAATATGACTTAAAAGTATAATATGCCATTAAAAGTTGTGCATTGAGACTTAGAGATAAAGAATGAATTCTTTAATACATGTTATGAGACATGGTGGAGATTCACTTGTAGATCAGTGGGTTATCCTCACCGAAAATTCAATTTGTGGAGGTCATTTGGACATCCTCCAACGCAAGCAAGGTAGATTATTAGTATGTGCGATGGTCTCACTGAGGTCATTTGCTTCATGTGTATTTGGTTGATCCTAATTGGTGAAAACATCATGTTTCTCTCATTACTCTCACCTAGATCACAGAAGGCATCTACAGGCTCTCCTCCTTCACGGATCTTCTCTTGACGAAGTTCATGTGCCCTCCACAGATCTTAGGAACAGGGATTTGCATTCAGAGACGAAGAATATCTTGGCATGGATGATTTTGATATTGGAAGAACACACATGAGTAGATTAGGGCCTTTGATGGTCTGATCTATGGAGAGTACATCAGATTGATGGTTTTTGGGCTCTCAACAACAACAAATTTCTTGAGACAATTTCCTGGGTCATTGGTTACAAAGCTCCAGAGGTCACAAGCAATATCACAAGAAATCTCAATAAATCCATAATCGATTTGGACAATGATTTTAAGTTTCTACTCCTCCACACAGACTTTTACTCTGCATCCTCCTTTTACGCAACCACTACACTTCACGCATCCTTTATACCTGCAACACCCTTTCCAATGCTACACTTTGCACAGTCGCCTTCTAAACTATTTGGTCCAAGACTAGTTTCTCAACTCCTTCAAGGGAATAACGGATTCCATGTGATCCTTCAATACAAGATAGTAATAGGCAGAGGTCTGACGCAGTGTCATGTCCTCACTTTAGCTGCTCCAAGTGTTGCATGTTGACACTTCAATCCACACCTTCAAATCTGTTTCTTAACATCTTTTCTCCCCTTGCCCAACAATTGCATGGACTATGCATGGGGTTTCTCTTTATTTCTAGGTGCAATGAGAAAGCAAGAAAAGTTCAAGCGATCTGAATCTGGTACCGGTGCAAAACTGGTGCAAGGCCGCGCATAATTCTTAAGGAGATTTTCGTTGTGATGATGAAATCTCGGATTCAACGAACTTGATGGGGCTTTCATCAACACTAGGCATTTCTTTGACCAAAATGGAGTGAAGTTCATGTAGTCTCTAGATCTGAAGTCACAACTACCAAATCTCTCTTGTCTCTAGATTTGATAACATGTGGATTGTGCTAGAGCACTCTGCGCCTCAAAACCTACGTTGAATAGTCGAATTATGTAGATCGGATCAGTGAGGATCAACAACCGAGGCTCATTAAATGAAGTCTGCATCTGATTTGTAAATGTTCCAGGAGTATTCCTACCAGCTATTAAAGAATCAACGTTCCAGCACCAATATACATCTGATTTCATTAGATGCTAAGAAGTCCTGCATTTTCCTCCAACTTCACCAAAAGGGGGTTTTCAAAATAAAAGTAACTAGAACATAATCAAAGAGAATACTCGTTCCATGAAGATAATTGGAATTACAGGAACATAACCGTCTGTTCGAAATGATATTCATTCAAGGCAGCATCGTTGTAATAAAATAAATTCATCGATCTGTGTTGACGGAGTTAATGAAAAAAGAATAAAATGCACTAATTTTACGACCCAGGAGAAACATAGTTAAAGATCAACAAAAGCATCGAATTTACATTATTTTGACGGTCTGGGTGAAGTATATTACTACGATCTGGTCTGCATTACAGTCCTTGATACAGTCCATGATACAGTCTGTGATACAGTCTGCAATATGGTCCACAAAACGAAACTACACTCAGTATCGTTGTTCTTGAGTTTGAAGAGATCTGAGTTGATGTAAAGAATTCTTCCTTGCTTCCTCAATGCATCACCAATTCTCTTCCTTCACAATTTTCACCATGGCTCTAATACCAATTGATAAAATAAAGAAGCTCTGATACCAATCGATAAAATATGCATAAAATCAACAAGATGGTGAAAAAGGTTCACTAGCCAACACTCAATGTATTCACACCAATGTTACATATTTCTAGTACAATGGGTGATGCCACCTGATCCAAAATCGGATCCAGGAGCCTGACAGGGCTCAAAAAGGCTCAAAATGGAAGTTCTCATAATCGGACAAAACCAATTTCATTGTGACTGGCTCATTGCGTTGATTCGAGCCATATATTCACTTTCTCAAACGGGCACCATATGAGAGAGTTATCGCACTCTAACCGTTTTCCCAAACAGCTAAAAAGTCAAAAAAAAAAGTCAACAGTCAAAAGGTGACGTGGCACTCTCTGGAGGTGACACGTGGCAGTGGAAGAAGGTGACTATTCAGTGACAGGGATCTACCCAGTAGTTGACAAGTGGTATTTGTTTGGCAAATTGTTGGGTGCCACGTGGCCCAGTCATGGGTTGCCACGTGGTACCATGATATTGGTTAATGGTTGGTGGAAAAAGTTTATTTGGAGTCCATGGGGGTCGATCCCATGACCTCTTGGACCAGCCCAATTCTTGACAGAGTCCCTATTACCAATGCGCCCTTGTGATTTTTATTTTAAATAAAGTGAAATAAAGTTATAATGAGGCAAAAGGGGGCTGGGGCTAAGCCCCAACCCATGGTCTAAACATTGCAAACGACCTCAACCCAGCAAAGGGGAGGCTCCTCCTCATGTACGCGCTCAAATGGATAAGCACTAGCCCAAGGATCAGGGGATATCCCATAAGACCAGGGGGGCACGCTCCAAAAGGGGCTTAGCCCAGCTAAGGCACCCTTCTTTTAGCCTTTCATCCTACGCATGCACATAAAGACCAGGAGCCAAGGCGCACACCCAGCCTTAGGGGATACTCTGTGTATTTTTGAATTTTTTGTTACAGAGTGGGTTTTTACCTATGTTTAGTAGATTTTTATGATTTTTAAGCCTGTTAATGGAGGATTTAGCCCATTTTTTGGAGATATTGGGCTTTTTTAAACGCCAGATTTTGGGAGGAAGTTGGGGAATGATAACCAAATTCAGATCTATTAAAACCAAGACTGTTTAAGGCCATGGAGGACAGTCAGAGCAGATTTATGCTTAAGGGAATCCAAGCCAAAGCCATTTTTATGCAGGGAACTTGTTGAGGAGCAGACGCTTGCAGGCCATTTCTGGGAGCTCCGATCATCTGTTTTGCGTGTCGTTTATTTTGCTAGGTTCTAGAGATTTGGAAGAACTTGACCATATCAGTCTTGTATCCTAATGGCACTACTGCGATGTACTTTTTTATCTTTGAATAGAAATAAAGAAGCCTCCCCCACTGAGACAAAGGCCCGGAGATGTAGGCAGTTTTGTGTTGAACTCCGTTATCACTTAACATAGTTACCAACTTAATGAGAAGTGTGACCTCAAAACGAGAACTCTGGCCCAAAAAACCCATATTTTTGCATAAAAAACATCAAAATCAACCCCCAAATCAAAAAGTGGTGCTACTGGTAGCACCATTTTTTTAAACAGGGTCAAAATTACAACATTTTCAAACATTGCCTTCAAAACTTAGACAGTAGCTCAGAAAAACCTTAAAATTAGCACCTAAAAACAAAAAAGATGTTTTTGATTTTTTTTTTCTTTTCAAAACGTTAAATTTTGAGGTCATTTGAAATCGTATTTTTATCACTTGGTACCATTAAAACCAAAACATCTAAATCAACCATCAAATTGAAAAGTACTACTACCAGTGGCACCCATTCTAAAATTGGGGTATTAAAATGACACATTTTTATAATGTGGTAAAAGAACTCATCATTACTGTAAAAAAAAACATAAAAATAGCCTTTAAATGTTTACTTTTTAAATGTTATCATCATGCAAAGGACAAGGTAATACATAATGCCATGAAAATATCATAATATAATTTTAAAATTCAACGTCACTTTTTAATAATTTTTTCCTTTTAACAATAAAAAAGTAAATACAAGTTACATTGAATGAAACACAAATAGTTTCTTAAAAGTATTGTTATATTGACCATATTCAAAACATATGAGCTAAGAAATTTTATTATATTATCCATAATAAAAAAACATATCATTCATAAAACATAACAAAAGATTCATAACTTCATGTAAGATCATATGTAAGTTCAATGGTCTTTTTTAGTTACCATCCAAACATCATATGGATAAAAAATTCTTAAAATGTTCCATACACTTATTCTGATTGACTCGTGGTTTCTGAAATACCATCAGAGTCTACATTGTCTTCAAATGAATGTTTTGATGAAGATGTAGATGATCCATACTCTTCTCTATTGTTGATGAATGCACCATCTGAATCTACATGCATGCTCAACATTTCAGATGTCAAATTCCTTTTAGATCTACGACTAGGTTCAACAGACTCTCATATTGCATAGATGTTTTCTACTTTTCTCAAAAAATCCTTAAGATTTTTTGAAAAAAAAAGGCAAAAAAAGTTAATTCAATGGTCACAACTTAGGGGTAGAAATAAGATCCTAGGGTT
>JZKD02S2337811.1:3930-14703 GCA_000966675.3 Picea glauca
TCGGGACCTTGTTCAGTTTGTTTCCCTGGTGGTCTAGTCAACATGAGTCCTCTCCTGGGAGGAGGTTGAAATTCCTTCTTAACTAGTGATACCTGGCCTTCTCTACATCCCTTCATTTGAAATTCTATTATTTTGGCTTCTTCAAAATTCTTAGCTAAGGTTTCTTTGGCAACCCTCTTCACAAACATGGAAATAGAAGCTAGGAGAGCATTAGCATATACTTTGATTTGCAATTCCTAAGTTGGTTTAGCTTCAGGTTGAAATTTGTTTAGGATAGTAGTGAACCTTTGATTAAAGTATTTAACCTTCTCCTTTGAACTCATGGTGGCGACAAACAATTTGGCCATCAAAGCTCCTATAGTGGTTTCTTCTGCAAATTTATCTTGAAAATACTTTTGAAACTTCCTCCAACTGGTTATGGATCATATAGGTAAGTTAAAATAGCATGTGGAGGCCAAATTCTCAAAAGTATAGGGGAAAATATTGCATACTACGTATTCATTTTGAACATTAATTAGTCTGATAGCTAGTACAAATTTTTTGATATGGTCTTCAGGCAATCCTGAGGTTTCATGGTCAAATTTAGGGAGTAACTTTTCTGGGTGTCGTGGAAGGTTATGTACACGTCCAAGGATGGCCAGAGCATCTCTGGCCAACCAAGGTTGATTATTTTGAGGTGGGTTTCCCCTTTCTTCATTATGGTCATTGTTATCTTCCATGTCATCTGATCCCAAAACTGAGTGTTCTGAGTTAAACCCTTCCTCGTCAGAAAAATTGTCGGGCTCAGAGCAGTTTCCGGTTGGTGTTTCAGGAATTAGATTAAGTGGATGTTTGATTTCGGTGAGGGAGAAATCTATTAGGTCTTCTACCATGTGCAAAAAAACCTGGTCGGAGGTATCGACCACTTGTCTGCTTACTTTTTTTCTACGAGGAAGTAACATAGCTAAGGGAAACTCTTCGATTTGTTGGGCGTAAGCTCTTGTGAGTCTTCTGAAATGATTCAACTCCTCGTGAGGAAGAGCGTAAGGTGTGTCAAGGAATAGATGTTATTCATTTTTGATGGGCTAAGTTACTCGTTTCAGGAGTACTTAGTGTGTGTGGTCTGTCTTGGGAATGACTAGCCATGCATGTGGGCTGTTTTGAATCTACATGCTGTGTGGAAAATTCTGTACAAAATATTGTTAGCCATTCATCCTACAAGCCCTCCTTCTAGTGCCATTTATGTTGAGGGGTCCTAAATCACTTTGACTCAATAGTAGGAACCAAAACCACCACCGAGGCCCAATTAGACTCTGCAACTTTTAATGGTGGAATGGTTCTCCAGATCTTGTGATCCATCCAATTAATCGATGGGATTTGCGTAGTGATTGACAGGATGTCTTCCTGTGAAAGCTCCTTCTTCAGTTCAAAAGTTATCTTTTTGTATTTTCTCTTATAGGCGGGACTGATACAAGATAAAAGCTAGTATAAACCAACTGGGTAACAAAGGGGAAGGACTTAACTATTGAAGAAGGCTGAGTTCGGGATAACCCTTCCTCTCAAGCACATAGACAATGATTCTTACACCTACAACAAGCCTCGTACTAATACATTAACCTGTTGGCATTCCAATTATTGATTGAGATACATTTATCAAGATAAAACATACATGCAATAAACGATGGAAAGAAAATTAGTTTCCTTAACTCTAATCATCAATCACATATTAACACAATGATTTACTTTTCATCATTAAAGACAAGAACTATAAAAATATTGAATCAGATAACTTATCAACATATTCTGAGGATCTTACTTGTTACAACATCCATTCATGAGATAAAATCAGAATAATTCTTCTTCAGAAGCAATCACACACGTTTTTGATGAAAAACACAAACTTGTCTCTGGTCCTAAACGTGACTTCTCAATTAAGGTAACTCCGAAATAGTTCTTTACAAATCCAAAAATGAGGGTATTTGCAACAACCATGGACCCATTTCTATAGGTCAGTCGCTCTATTTATAACATATTATTAACTAACAATAACTATCAAAAGTTCAAGATAATTAAAGAAAAACATCGCAACATAGCTCTTTCATCGTTCAATCTTCTAAGAGTCATCAAATGTTTCACTTGAGTGGATGAGTCTTCTCATACTCCGACCATTTGAGGAAGAAATCCTTGCATGTGTTGGCATACAATAATATGTATTGTTCCATTGGGGCAGAAAGGATCTCCCTTATCTCTACTTCCCGTGCCCGATACTTGACTATTATAGCACTTAACTGGTGCAACACGGTCCAAGCCTTGATTGAGTGTTCCATGAACTGTTGCACTTGATATGGCGCCATGTTTTCCACCTTTTCTATCTTTGTAGCCCACGATGAGTCTTGTTTGACATGTAATTTGACTATGTCATGCAAGTCAAAAAAATTCCTCGGGTGTGTTGAACTCTGGGAGGCCGAGGTATCTCATC
This sequence comes from Picea glauca, assembly GCA_000966675.3. Lineage (NCBI taxonomy): Eukaryota > Viridiplantae > Streptophyta > Pinopsida > Pinales > Pinaceae > Picea > Picea glauca. Next base: position 6,389 of record JZKD02S2337811.1, read on the forward strand.
ACCCAGTTGATCTTGTTCCAGCTCTTTTCATACTCGGCCCATTTATCTTGGATTTCCTGATGAGGTTCTAGGGCCATTTTCACCCAGTATTCGACCGACTTCTTTATGCGGTCGATGTTTCTTTTCCTTATTACCTGGATGTCGTTCTCTTCGACATCTCGTCCCTATTGAACCACCCTGATGTAGTCGATCCTTTCCAATCCTTGGTGTGCTTTCTCATGCCACCTTTCCATATCCTTGCATGTCGTCAGTGCCATGAGGATGTCTTCTTGAAAATCAACTATCCTTGCAGTGAAAAGGTGTCGCTCATTCATAAATTTACTGTAGGCATCCTGGGATTCACTTCTCAAGAACACCATGACATGTGTGGTATCCTAATAATATTTCTCCAAATGGTGTAGATGTTCCAACTCCTTCAGCACAGTGACAAACTCCTCTTCATCCCTCTTCACTCTATCCAGGGTGGCATCTGTGATTTCCATCCCTACTTCGATAAGCTCATATGTCTTGGCATGCTCCGTGCTAATCAATTTTTATTTTGTGGTGATGAGGATGGAGCAATTTAGAGTAAGCCTCCTCTTCTTGGTGGTTCTCTTCATGATGGTTTTCCTCTTATGTTCATAGGAGATGGCTTGTATATCATCAACCTCATCCACGGGTCCAGGGATTTGTTGATCTCCCCAGGTAAGCATATTTCCCAGCCCCTCGACAATGTATATCTGTTCAAGACTAGGTTCTTGAACCTCTTTTATGTGTTCCAAAGGTCTGACCTCTGGTTGTTTCTCATCGGGAGGAAAAGTACCAGCTAAAATTGAAGTATCAGGGGTAGGCTCGGTACTTACTTAATAATCAACTGTTGAGATGTCAATTTCCTGCTGTGGAACTTCTTGTTTTTGTTCGCCCGACCTTGACTAGTTGTTCGGACTATCCACTTGGGTCTTCGACACATCGAGTATCTCAGTGTCTAAGACACTTTCGACCTCCTGGTGAATCTGTGGAAGGCCTAGAATTTGAGCGTGGGGAGCTTGGGAAGATGCCTTCTCGAGCTCCTTTTCCTCTGTGATCTGCACCGGAGTCACCAGGGACACCTCCGAACTCTCCTCATCATCATAGATTGTTATTAAGTCATGGAGGGGTTTTGGTCCACTTTATCTCCCTGATGTTCTTGCTATGTTTGGCTAAGATGAAACATCCCTTGGTGCTATGGCCTGTGGCGTTGTAACTTCAGGGTTATATAACTCGAGGATTTATTCAATTTGTATTAACTATGGGCCACTTGGACCTACCCAGCTTTCAAATGGATTGTTGGTAGGGAACCTTTCCTGTTCTATGAGGTATGGGTCATCCCACAACTGATAGATCACTCTTTGTGTTTGTTCTATCAGGAGAAATACCCTTGCCTATGCCTATGGTGTCATAGAAAATCCCCTGTTTTGCATCAGAGCCACCAGAAAAACCTTTGTTGACTCTACCACTCTGATTTCTTCTCTAGATCTAAGGGCCTCTTGAGCTGACTATTCTATTGTCGTTGCATTTTCATAAAGGCTCATGGCCCTGAACGTGGTCATTTTCGGGTCGACCATCCTTTGTACCACCTCGTTTTTATAACCCTAAATTGCACTACACATGCTTACCTGGAATCAGGCCAACTCATATCCCTTCATTGCCAAAACATCTGCTGAAAAAACTCTTTGGAAATCCTCTTGGGTCAAGGCCCACGCGCCCTAACCCATTACTGCACACGTGTGCACACTGGCAAGCCCACTACAGCCCACGTGTACCTAACAAAACACAAAAATAGGAAATTTTCCGAAAGAACAAAAAGATATGGGTTAGTTAACTGAAACTCCTGGCCATGCATGGCCGAGAGTTCATCCAAAACCCTAGCTCCTTCTAGCCTATAAAAGAAGGGGTAGGGGTACCATTTGAAATGAGGAAAAAGATAGCGAATAAACTATGCCCATTTGCTTAATCCATTGTCCCAACCCTTTAGCCTTTCCTCAAGCCAAAGGAGAATTAACGCAAAGTAGTTGGAGGATAGAAGAGGAGGAGCCCAGGATCAGGATCAAGGAGCGGTGGCCAGTCTTGACATTGATTGTAAGTTGATTCATTTTTCGAATAATAAAAGAATACTTTTCCCGTCCCAATGGATGAGTTATCTATGGTTTGTTTAATTTATGCTTAATTTCTAACCCTCAAGTAGAGAAGTAGCGTGCATGCATAGTTGTTTGTCTTGATTGTAGGTTAGCTTTGGAAGGAGCAATGCAAGCAAGCGGTAAAAAGCGCAACGGAGGATCTACACCAAACATCAGTAACAAGGTTAGTAGTTCCTTTCCATGCATGTATTGTGAAAGAGGGGTTTAATTTTTGGGTGGTAGGTTAAAAAGTAATTTCTTTACGGTCAAAATATGCATGCAAGTCTGACCCTAGTTTGCTAGTCCGTAGGGTATTTTTCCCAACACCAGAGTTGGCGACCGTACTGGGGACGATACTCTTTAGGGTTTCCGGATTTAGTTGAGTTTTTTGGGTAGTTTAAAAGATTAGATTTTTTGTTTCTTTCCCTGTCTTTTTCTGCAAGGTCTGAGCTAGGAGGGAGCCTGGTAATTGTCGGGACACATAGAGGTACACGCAGCCTGCAGAAGGCCTGCACGCGTGTGCCTGCACCCTAACCCCTTACAACCCACGTGAGAACGCTAGCTGTAGAGGTTTCAGTAGCATGTAGGAGTTCAGAGAACTTTAAGAGGCAGTCCTACTCTTTCCTGTCAGAATTATACATTCTCAGGGGGTTTTTTGTATCATGTCTGAGTCTTGCTGGTTCACAGTCTTGTCTCATTTTGTCTTTTTTTGTTTTGTTATTCCTTGCAATTATTTTTATTTTCTGTTAGAAGAAGCATCCAAGCCTTCAAGAGACCCTGGTTATCAATACCAGAGGCCTCTTCATGGTCTGGGCTGCCTGTGTTTATTTTGGTCTTAGAATTTATACATACACACAGCCTGTACAAGGTCAGACCGCGTGTACACGCTGCCTGCTTCAGCTCAGTGCGCGTTTGCACGCGTGCTGTTTCAGTGATAGTAGCGTGCTTGACATGCTACTTTTTAATCAGGGTGGGGCAGTCATCCCTCCTTTGATGAGAAGTATTCCTCTCAGGTGTTTGAGTCTAGGAGTTGAACAGTCAGTAGGTTAGGTACTCTTACCCTTAGCCTACTTTTTCTCAGTTGATATTTGACAGAAAATACAAAAAGAAAAAAAATTGTTTTATGGTTTTTAGGCAATCTTAAGAGTCTTTGTTTTCTTTATCGCCATTGTGTGCCTTTAATTTGATTCTTTGCGGTCTGCACTTTAAGCCAGAATTTGTATTTCTTGGTTTTTTGCTTGTCGGTATTTTCCCTTTGTTGCTTGGTTAGCACTTAAAGAAAAAAAAAAAGACAAAAAAATCTTTTCATTTTCTTCTTTGTTTGAAGATTTTGTTTCTGCATCAATAGCTAGGGAGAAGTCTTTTTGTTCATAATTTTTTTTTTGAAGTGCATTTAGATCATAAGTAGCTCGTAGTCGAGTGAAATTCCTTTATGTTTGCTGCATGAAATCTTAGAAAAATTGAAAAGAAAAAGAAATCTTTCTTTGTGAAAAGTTGTTGATTTTTGCATTTAGTAAAAGTCTTTTGTTTCCAGCTTTTTTCATTCGTTTTTGCTTTAAGTCTTTACACATCATCAGTTTCACCTTCATACCCCATGACGTAAGAAATCCCATAAAAGAAACTCTAATTTAAAATCTATTAGACTTTTTGTTTGTAGGGTTCATACACTAGTTCAGGACTAGGGCCTTGGATTAGGTTGGAGAGGAAACTCTCCAAGGCCATTCAAAACCAAACATTAGAGTCCGTGATAGGGAGTGTAGAAGTCTAGTTTCATGAAAGTTATCCGAGACCCCCCTCTAACATAGGGGATAAACACGAGGTCGCATGCGAAAAGGTAGTAGAGATAACCCCTGCAAAGCCGGACCAAGCATAGTGGAGAACACATATCGAGGGCTTGTTTTGGGATTCCATCGTTTTCATTTTCCACGGGGCTTCATGGGTCTCGAATCCGTTCGAGGTCCTCAGTTGTCTTCCGGACCATTTTCTCTCGATACCCTTGACAGGTTTTGGGCTTGATACCCTTCTCATTGTGGTCTACCTGACTTTCGACTGTACCCGCCTGGTGACTGTTCGCGTGTTGGCAAACTAGTTGCCAATCTTTTTAGGGACATACACAGGTGACTGCGGGGGTATACCGCGGTACCTAGGACAGACATCGGGCCATGCTTTGCAGAGTATACCCAGAGGGTGCTTCCATGTTCAAGTTGTACTTGCACCGGTAAGTTGCTCTAGTGTTGGTTGTTGTAACTGTTCTTCCAACTAGTTTAGAGTTTGCTTGTCTTATCTCTTAGGGGCTTCTTTTTTAGTGTGTGTTACTGTTTGAATGTGTAGAATACCTTAGCATGTCTTGGATCTTCTCACACAGTGGAGGATCCCGAGCTCTGCCGGTCACGAAGGCTTTTGGGCCTGCCATCGGTTATACTGGAGCCACCCCCGCCACCATTGAGGTGGAAGCTAGACCAACAAGGGTCTTTCGAAGCAACCGGGTTACAAACCATTGTGCCCAAACAACTCCCGGAGGAATCAACCGCCAATCTTGGTTTGGTTAAACCCCAACCACTGATACCTGGCCATTGGTTATTGTACCAATCCAATTTTATGAATGCCTGTCAGTTCCTCACACAACTATGGAAACAAACACTGTTACTTACTCTGGGAATTCTTCCATTCCCACCACAGTTGCTACCATAGGAGAAGCATCTCCTAACTTGCCGTCATTGGTCCGAGCCACCATGGTCTTGGCCGCAACTATGTCGCACAGTGGACCGACCCCATCTATCGTGGCGGACACAACTCCCTTTACACCTAGTGCGACAGGCCCTCCATTTTCATACGGTATGCCTAGTTCAAGTACAAGTCCTGCACTCACTTACTCCACCTTACAGACTTTGGGTCTGGGGGCAGAGAGCTCTAACGCTCCTCTGCAAGGTCAACTTGGGGGCATTCCTATCCCCTTTAAATCTTTTCCTTACGCTGGAGGTCATATCTCTCCTTCATCCCCTTCGCTTGGTGGTCTTCTTCAGCAGTCCGCCGGGCAGTCTGCACACACTAGTTCATTTGGAGCCGGGAGTCAAGGAAAACCTGCACACACTATGCCGGTAGGTTCATCACTGTTTGTTTGGAATGAGACATTTGGTAACAACACTTTCGCATCCATCGCTTTCCCATCTGGGGGCACTCCCATTTTTGGACAGTCTACTCCAGCGCAGGGTAATATTCCTGCGCCGGGGGCACATATAGCAGGACCTTGAAACTCAGGACAAGGATCCATTCCCTCCTCTAGAATTTCATTCTAGGGTAATTCTTTCCACAGTCAATGGAACCCTGGACATACTACTATGCCTCTCCCATCAGGACCGGCATGGGGTAATCCTTCCCAAAGTCCATCAAGCACAATGAATGCCCAACATCCTATGTCCTTTATGGGAAATCAGCCGATGATGTCTCCACAAATGCAAAATCCATATGCTGGTCAGGGCCATGGTTTCTACCAGAATCCGGGCCAACAACCAAACTTTTCCTGGCAACCTAGTGCCAGTCAAACTCCAGGACCCTTTTTCCTAGGCTATCGGCAGCAACCCAAACTACCATTCTTGGCGATGTTACACTTGCCAGATTTGACAAGGTTGTTAAATGATCCTATTTGTCACGATCCACGTTGGCCTCCTATGCCAACAAAGTTTCCTTTGGACATTCCAAAGTTCAAGGCCAAGCCTAATGAAGATCCAGGTGATCATGTGACTACCTTCCACCTTTGGTGTTCATCTAACTCATTGAAATATGACTCCGTTTAGTTGCGATTGTTTCAATGCACTCTTATCGAGAGTGCCGCGAAATGGTACATTGAGCTCGATCACTCAAGATACTCTTCTTTTGGAGAACTAGCGATGGCCTTCCTTAACCATTTCCAGTTACCTGTAAGATACGAAGCTGGCACAGAGTTGCTCGCCAATTTTGAACAGACAACAATATACCATATCTCTGATCATATCTGAGAGTGGAGATGCCATAAGAGTCTAATCAAAGTACCAGTCCCACCAACATTCCTGCTTGAGTGGTTCCTCAAGTATCTAGTCCCCCAATTATCCAAAGACGTCACAACCTCTGGAGTTTTCTCCGAAGAAGATGCCATCATGAGGGCTCAACAGTTTGAGCTCATTTATTCTCAGTCTGGTTTATTATACAACATCCTGCTGGATGCACCATGATTGATACTGGATAAAACTAGACAGAGAGCTGGACCACATGCCGATGGTATCTTCGGTTCAGCACAAACCAAGCCCGCTGAGCAATTGACAAAGCAATTGCAACAGTTATCTATACAACACTCAGCGGCCAGCCAGACTACTGCTTTGGCTACTCCTCCTACCCAAACATCAGAAGTACACTCCACGCAGTCAACTAACCCAAAGGCCACCCAATAGCCCGAAGGGAAGAAAAAACAACAAAAGAAGGGTAAGGGGGAGAAAAAACCCAATGATAACGCTGGCGAGGGCACCACGAAAAAACGGAAGGAGAGGTATCCGTGCAACTTGTGTGCAGAAGACCACCCTACCCATCTTTGTCCTCGACTTGCAGAGGCCCAAAAGTTTGTCACACAACAACAACAAGATGTGTTGACTAATCCCTTTTAGCATGGGAAAAATTTAACTCAAGCCTTTACNCTGGTCTGGGATGCCTGTGTTTATTTTTGTCTTAGATTTTATACATACATGCGACCTGTACAAGGTCAGTCAGCGTGTACACACGGTCTGTTTTAGCTCAGCACGCGTGTTGTTTTAGTGACAGAAGCGTGCTTGACAAGCTACTTTTTGGTCAAGGTGAGGCAGTCATCCCCTCATTTGACGAGAAGTATTTCCCTCAGGTGTTTGAGTCTAGGGTTGAACAGTCAGTAGGTTAGGTCCTCTTACCCTTAGCCTACTTTTTCTTGGTTGATAGCTGACAGAAAACATAAAAAGAAAAATTTTGTTTTATGGTTTTTAGGCAAGCTTAAGAGTCTTTGTTTTCTTAATTGCCATTGTGTGCCTTCACTTTGATTCTTTGCGATGTGCGCTTTAAGCCAGAATTTGTATTTCTTGGTTTTGTGCTTGTCGGTATTTTCCCTTTGTTGCTTGATTAGCACTTTAATAAAAAAAAAGAAAAAAAAAATATTTTCATTTTCTTCTTTGTTTGAAGATTGTGTTTCTGCATCAATAGCTAGGGAGAAGTCTTTTTGTTCATAAGTTTTTTGCAGTGAATTTAGAGCATAAGTAGCTCGTATTCGAGCATAATTCCTTTATGTTTGCTGCATGAAATCTTAGAAAAAATTGAAAAGAAAAATAAGTCTTTCTTTGCGAAAAGTTGTTGATTTTTACATTTAGTAAAAGTCTTTTGTTTCCATCTTTTTTCATTCATTTTTTCTTTGAGTCTTTACACATCATCAATTTAACCTTCATACCCCGTGACGTAAAAAATCCCATAAAAGAAATGCTAATTTAAAATCTATTAGACTTTTTGTTTGTAGGGTTCACAAACTAGTTCAGGACTAGGGCCTTGGATTAGGTTGGAGAGGAAACTCTCCAAGGCCATTCAAAACCAAATATTGGAGTATGTGATAGGGAGTGTAGAAGTCCAGTTTCGTGGAAGTTATCCGGGACCCCACTCTAACACAGGGGATAAACACGAGGTCACGTGAGGAAAGCTAGCGGAGATAACCCCTCCAAAGCCGGACCAAGCGTAGTGGAGAACACATATCGAGAGCTTGTTTTGGGATTTCGTCGTTTGCATTTGCCACGGGGCTTCGTGGGTCTCGAATCTGTTCGAGGTCCTCAGTTGTCTTTCGGACCATTTTCTTTCGATACCCTTGACAGGTCTCGGGCTTGATACCCTGCTCATTGTAGTCTACCCGACTTTCGACTGTACCCGCCTGGTGACTGTTCTCGTGCTGGCAAACTAATTGCCAATCTTTTTAGGGACATACACAGGTGACTACGGGGGTATACCATGGTACCTAGGACAAACATCGGGCCATGCTTTGCAGAGTATACCTAGAGGGTGCTTCTGTGTTCGAGTTTCACTTGCACTGGTAAGTTTCTCTAGTGTTGGTTGTTGTAACTGTTCTTCCAACTAGTTTAGTGTTTGCTTGTCTTATCTCTTAGGGGATTCTTTTTTAGTGTGTGTTACTGTTTGAACGTGTAGAAT
>JZKD02S2337811.1:14713-31805 GCA_000966675.3 Picea glauca
TTGGTCATTATTTCGTAAGTTGATTGCTATCAAATTTTAAAATATTACATCATTATTTGTGGTTTTACTCAACATTGGGGGCAAAATGTTATAAATATTTTCAAAAGAAATGAAAAAAGTAGGTAAACTAACAAGACTACTTTAGTTAAAAACCAAATTATCACAAAATCATGTTATAAATTTATTTTGTAATCATAAACCACATTTTTTGTTAATCTTACTTTTAAATCTACCAAATAAATGAACATAAACTCAATTTTTGAATCATCATGTTAACATACCCTCAAAAATATTGTACTATTAAACATGCATATCAACCATATCATTACATCTAATTATATCAACATAAAAATTAGAATTTCATATCCCATTACAAGTTCAACTGGACATTTAACATTTTTCAGGATTTCACAATTGGAAATACTTAAAGAAGATGAAACATTTTTAAATATATGCAACAACATATAAATATGTTCAAATAACAAACAGTCCATGCAATCACAAATAATTTGAAATACAAACACATTAAGCATTAAAATGACTATTAACCAACTAAAATTGTTCAAAGATTTGTTATAATTAACTTAACATTTCCTCTATCAGAAAATGAATAAAAACCAATATAACTAGAGAAAAAAAGAATATAACAAAAAGATACAACAACAATTTTAAACATGAAATAAAACATGTACATATCACTCTCTATTTTCATCACCCTCATTATCTTCCCCGCTTGGCATGATAACATTGTTGTTCTCAAAAATATGTTTTGATCTAGGGTTGTGTATTAATACAAACCACCAATCCCTATCCAACACATATGGGTAAAAAAACATTTGGTTGCAGTGTTTTGGAAAAACATAAGGCTCCTTAGCTTCATCCCACATATTTTTAGAGTTTATACATATCATCCCACTATCATAATATTCCTTTACATTATTCCGATCAAAGGTGTCCTTCCACTTGCACCTAAAAATAACACATTGGAAAGAAGAGAAGTCCACTCGAATGATCTCGTGTATCTTTCCGACATAACCTAACTTCCCCTGTATGGTGTTTTGATCACAGTGGCTAGCACGACTAGATTGGTCAAACTTGAATTCCACTCCACAGTCTTGTGTCATGTGTCCATCATTGACATCCTCTATGCGAAAATCATGTCCATATGCCCACATATATGGGAACAAATGCACCTATAAAAAAATGAACAAATCACAGTGTCAATATGTGTCTAATAAACCTACCATTAAAATATAAAACAATATAGATGAACTTACAATTCAAATGTGCATTACGAAGTTAAAAATTATGTACACAAAAATATTATTACCGAGTTGTTGCAACCAATCCCTATGTTTAGTGCATCCTCTTCTTCATGCGGGTAATGACCGGATGCACCATGTTTTTTTCTGACTTGGTCAACAACCCAAATATTGGGGCATATCGTTGGCATATTTTCTTTTAAATGATCAAGATAAGGAATGCTTCTTCCATTCAACCATCTAAATTCTTTCATGTCACTTTCTCATTTCTTCCTCTTTTATTCATACAATGTGACCCACGATTGTGTTGCCTCTGAATTGTAAAGAATGAATTTATTGATGGCATCAATTTCTGAATTTGTTGATGTATTCATAAAATCAAACCAACATATAGTACATATGAGATCATGAAAATATACATTGTGAAGTTCGGTGTGAATAGTTATTGTGTATAAATTTGAAAAACGATAAGTCACTTACTATTTATCAAGCGCCTTTTTCCATTCATTTAAAGAAGCTCCTCTTATATTTTTTCTTCATCCCTTTCTTCATCCCAAATCACTGCACCTGGTGTGTTGTCGATCTACTTGATGTACTCACTGGCATAATAGAAATACTCATATGATATGTATCCCTCTTCCATAGACCCCTCAGGTTTTTCCCCTTGACAAACAAATCCTTTCAATTTCTTCATGTACCTCTCTAAAAAAAAATTCAATGATAGGAAACCACCCCCACTAATTCAAACTCATCTACTAGGTGAATTAGAAGATGAACTTGCAAGTCCATGAAACTCGGCGGTAGTTCCTTCTCAAACATACAAACAATATAATCTATCTCTTGACACCACCGTGGAATGCTAGCCTTATGAATATCCTTTGATGTGATCCAACATAAACATGAAGACAATTTAGATATGGCATGCCTTAGGTCATGGGGAAATTCATGTTTAACACACCCACATATGAGCAGAGGATAATGACACTACAAAGTAAACACATAAAAAATTAATTATGTTTTATCCCATGGCATAAAAATAAAAATTACAAATAATAAAATCATATTTTTGACATATGTCGTACCTTTAGAAGGTTTAAATGGTCATGTGATTTCAACCCTGACAAATGGTCTTGACGCACAATGAAGCAACATCATAGGGAAGACCCATATAAATAAGGCACCTTCACACCCAATATAACTTCCTTTTCCAAATAAATATCTTCTTTTTTCAAAATCCATGGGACATCACCTTCTTTGAAATACCAAGAGGGACTACCCTTTCCTCTACTTTCTTGTCTTGTCCAATGTTTCTTTTTATTTTTTGAAGAAATAATATCTCACCTCACAACCAATGTGTCACTTTATTTCGATGATATGTGCCTCCATAAAGAATATGAAACATTTTTAAATATATGCATGGGATCTAGTAAGTGGGAAATTTTAATATGCTCACAATAGGGGAGTTCATAAAGGAGAGATTTCCTTTTCATCCCAATCGAAAATTTCTCAACATAGGTGTCAAAGAATTATGGATCATCGAACATAGGTCCCCCATTTGAATTGAACATTTCTATAATTTCCTTCTCCTTCTCTCTCTCATATGCTTTAAGCCATTTTTTTGGTGTCATTATTGCAGGCATTTGGGTTCTCTATGGTTTACCATTGAAAGTCGGTGATGCTATTATATAAGGGTGTTATTCTTGGAGGAATACCCTCGAGCAGTCGTACACTGGATTTCATATGTGGTTGGACCACCTAGCCTTTAGAGAAGGTCCACAAGACCACAACATTTACATCCATGATAGCCTTTAGTTACACGACCTATGAAATTATTGTATACATAAAACATTAGCGTTTAAGAGTAGAATGTAAATCAAAATGAATAAACATGAAAATAAATATTGTTACGTATATAAACAAATCAATAAACATGTTAATTACTAGAGAAAAATCCTAATCCTGGATAATCATGTGTGGTGTAAGAACATATGCCATATAACATAAAAATCCTCTCTGTTGCGATGGGTCTTGATACACTGTATACATATATCCCTTCCCATAATTTCTTCTATTCATGTACCAATGATTGGAGGTAGACATCCATATTCTTCACTTGTCTTCTACCAGGGACTGTAATAGCCAACATAAGATATTCATTCTTCATGGACAACCATGGGGTGATATTTTTATTGATCACTACTATAGGCCAAACATAATAGTTGGTGTTTTGGAGGGAATATGGGTTCACGCCATCCATTTCTATGCTGAGTTGTAGACTTCGTATTTCATCCTTGAATTTTTCTGGACATGTATTCTCTATATTCTTCATGGCTATTGAATCTGTTGGGATTCACATAACCCCCGACTCACTTCTGTGTGAGGCATGTCATCCCTGCAACATAGCTAATTATTTGCAACGAAATAGCCTTTGAATCCTTAGAATTATAGGCATGTTCCTCAATATATTATGAGGAGTACTGTGCAATTTACTATTTTTATTTTATTTATGGTACTTATCATGTCGACATTTCAGACATCTCTTTTTGTCTACATATTTTCTTCTATATAGAATACAATCATTCGAACATGCATGATATGATATTGATCCATATTTTATGAGCATAACGAAATGAATACAGATTATTAAAATATTATTAACATAGAATAACATAGATATAGTAAAACTAGTTTTCTATTCAATAAGGAAATAAGCTGAAACTGTAAAATATAGCGAAAAACAAGCTTGCTGGAATGGTGTCGGCTTATCTCTGAGAAGAGATGTGGCGGTTGCACTCATTTGAAAGAAGATGATTACAATGAGGATTTGAAGGATTTTTTACAATAAATAAGAATTCTAAAAACCCTAGACATCCAAAAACCTAACCCTAGAAGATGAAGCGCCAAAAGTCATGTGGGCCTTGTTTGGGTAAGTTAGTACATCAACTTCCTGAGGTCGTAACTTTTGCATACGATCTTCGTTTTAGGAGCACGATATCTTGTTGGAAAGGTATAATAGAGGAGATTCATTTTTGGGGATCAATCATAGCCTTCATATATCATTGATAATCTTGATATTGAAAAACATTCATTTAGGCCCTCAAAATGGCCCCGAAAGTTAAAAACTGTTAAAAATAGTAAATTGCCAAAATTGGTAGAAAACTATTTTGGGTGAGTTGGAAAAGGTGGGTGGACACCGATATCCACCTAGATCTATCCTCCCTTCTTAGGAATCAATGGTCTCCATTGCATTGAGTTCCCCCATCAGATGAGAAAATTTCTTCTGAATTTGGCCCCAGGTGAGCCACTTGCCTTGGTGTAGGAGCTGCCCTTCTTTGACGACTCAATAAAGATGGATCCTTTGTTGTCGAGTGCCATTGATCTATGTGTCCACAATATGATCACTAGATTCTTGTTGCATGCATTTGGGGTTGAGCTCTGTTGGTGTCAACTGCTCTACTATCTCTGAGGTGTCCAATAATGGTGGAAAAAATGGCCGAAGGAGAGCCACGTTGAAGATTGGGTGCAGTCCAAGGAAAGGGGGAATGTTGAGCTCAAAAGAATTGTCATCCAAAACCTTGGTGATGGTGTACGACCCATACCAAAGTGGACAAAGCTTCTGATGGGGCCCTGTAAGGCATTCTTTCTTCAAGTGCAACCAAACTTTGTCTCCCACCTGAAACATATGTGGCACCGATGTTGATCATGGCGTTGCTTGTACTTGGAATTAGACTTCTTTAGAATATCCTGAACCTGTTGGCAGATGTGCTGGACCCACTCAATGAACCGGGTGACTTTGTCAACTTTTGGTGGATCAGGGGACAAGTCGGCTGAGGTGGTCACCAGGGGTAGTGCAACATCCATGGGGCCCAATGGTTGGAATCCCAACCCCACCTGAATTGAGTTGTGGCCAGTTGAGCTATGAAAGGATCAGTTGTAGCTATGTTGGACATAGGGAAGACTCTCATCCCATGTGAGGGGGTGTTTTGAATTGTACATGCATAGGATATGTACGATCATTCAATTGAAGACCTCATTTTGACCATCTATCTAGGGGTGGAAGGTAGTGGATTTGGTGAGCTTGGTATCTAGTAGTGACCAGAGGCTCGACCAGAATGTGCTGAGGAAACAACTGTCATGGTCTGAGATAAGGGTTTGTGGGATCCTAAAATGTACCCATACTTGTTCAAAGAAGATCTTGGCAGTGGCTTTTCCTGTGATGTTCTTCTTGTAGCCAGCTAGAATCGTCATCTTGGAAAAGCAATCAACAACCACAAAAACACAGTCATTTCCCCTCTTGGTGGATAGGAGCCCTAACATATAGTCCATTGAGATGGATTCCCACAGCTTGTCAGGAGCAGGTAGAGGGGTGTATAGGCCATGTTTCTTAGTGGTTGATTTGGCAATAACGCAGGTGGTGTAGGACCTGATATACTTTCTAAGATCCTATCAAAGTTTCGACCAATAGAAATTTTTATGCAACACTGCCACTGTCTTTTTGATGCCAAAGTGTCCTACCACCCAACTGTAGTGAGCTTCCCAAATCAGCTTCATGCGCTCGCTTGATGGAACGTAGAGATGGTACAAATGACACAACAACCCATCTTGAAGATGGAAATTAATGACCACTAAGTTGGCGTCCAACATTTGGTAGGTTGTGGAGAATTCAGGGTCTGTCTCGTAGAGGTGGGGCCATTCGTAGGTCTCGTGGCCATAAGAGTCTAGCACCGTGGTGAGTTTCGCGATTGGAGGTCAGTTGAGGAAATCAGAAAATCAGTTGGTAATTCCTATTTTATACTTGATGTTGAGGTGGAACTATTGTAAGTATGTGGACCACTTATGATGGCAGTAATTCTATAATTTTCCTTGGGTCTGCATGAACTAAAGTGGTTTGTGATCAATGTGGATGATTGTCTCCTTCCCAATAATGTAATGTCTCCACTAGCAACTGGCTTGCACAATGGAGTACATTTCTTTGTCGTAAGTAGGGTAATTATGGAGAACATTTGATAGCGTCTCACTATGATATGCCACAGGGTGGTCATGTTGAGTGAGAACAACACCCAAAACATAGTCTGAAGCATATGTCTAGATCTCAAAGGGATGTTGTAGGTATGGTAATGAAATTACTGGGGATGAACATGCATGCTTCTTCAAGTCATTGAAGGCTTGTTGTTGGGACATTCCCCACACAATGTTTTCCTTACCTCCACCCATGGTTGCTTGGCTGAGGGCCCATGCGATATGACATAATCCCAACACGAAACTGTGATAGAAATTGGTGAGGCCCAAGAAGATCCAAAGTTTAGTGAGTGTGGTTGGCTCTAGCCAATCAAGGATGACCTAGATCTTGGCTGGATCCACATGCACTCCATGTCGATCAATGATGTAGCCTAAGTAATGGACCCTGTCCATGTCAAAGGAGATTTTTTCCAAGTTTTCATATAGTTGTGCTGTCGCAGGGTGTGCAAAACCTACTGAATATGTTGCAAGTGTTCCACCCAAGTCTTGTTGTAGATGAGGGTTTCATCCATATACACCATTACAAAATTATTGGTGAAATGTCATAGGATATTGTCCATCATCATCATAAACGTTGCTGGAGCATTTGTCAAACCAAAGGGAATGACCAACCATTCAAAAAGACCTTCTTTTGACTTGAAGGCAATCTTCCATACATTTGTCTCTTCTATTGGGACCTGGTTGTAGCCAGAATTTAGATCAATCTTACTGAAATATTTGGCTCCCGTGAGTTGATCAAGGAGGTCGTCGATTCGAGGAATTAGGTACCGGTTTCAGACTATGATTTTGTTCAGGGCTCGGTAATAATTGCAGAGTCACCAAGTCCCATATTTCTTCTACACCAACATGATTTGGCTCCCACAAGGTGATGATCTAGGACGCATGTGCCCCTTGTGGATCAGTTCTTGTATCTTCCTCTTAATCTCCTCATTTTCTAATAGAGAGTGGCGATAGACTATCCCATTGAGTAGTGGTGTGCCTAGGGTCATATCGATGGGATGATTGACCTGGAAGTGTAGAGGTACACTAGTAGGAGTGTTATTGGACTAATCGGTAAGTGAAGACACAAAAATATCTCCCTAGTTTCACCACGAAACTAGAACAAAACAAGACAAAATATAAAACTTCCCCTAAGTTTCAATCATCGAGCATACTAACTAACAAGAGATAAATGGCATACCTTTTAAATGTCGTTTGTCCTCACTCCATTTCAAGGCTTATGGGATGATGAACCTATAAAAAGACACAAGCCACCAAAGTTAAATCAACAATGTATACTCAACAAAACCTATGTATGTGATCTAGGAGTCATACAATAAAACAAGACTAGTTTTATGGGAAAGAAATATATCACTGTATTAAAGATATGAAAAGGAGAATACAACCAATTTCTTGATTTTGTAAGGTCCCTTGCAATAGTTCCTTTCTTCCCACACACTTATGCTCCAATGATTTTGAGATCAACAATCTATCTTGGCAAAGAAAAGCTCAAAGACAATATACAGGCTCCAAAAACTCCAAGCTACAAAAACCAAGATAACAGTCTCAAGCCAAATTTCCAATCTAACCTTTCCAAGCTAACTTTCTCCATGAGAGATCCTCTATTTTTATAATATTAAGAGGATAGGGTGAGGTGGTTAGGATTATCCCACGAAATCATAAAAGCAAGTAATATCCAAACCGATCGGAGGCCACCTCACCATAGAAGCTTCTCCTTCTAGAAGCATTGAGAAGATGCTTGTTTTTCCCACATATGAAAATTGTCGCACCCTTAGAACTGAGCAGAGTGCGACGACGTCACAGACCATTTTTAGTACAACATGTGATGATATGGGATCTTCGCACCCCTAACATTAGGTAGGGTGCAACGATCCTCCTAAATAGGGTTTTTACAAAGGAAAAGACAATTTCTTCTCTCAGGCAAAGTTCTTTTCCCTTCTTTCTTCAGGAATTCGGGCCACTGATCCTTCTAAAGAAAAAGGATAGGTTTACATCATTAACGGTCATAGGGGTGATGTAAATAATGTGTAACAGAGAGACCCCAAAGTATGAAGTTAGAACATAGTGATAGATGAAATACTTTGTCAAGTGTGTGTAGGGAACGAGGAACACGTCGGTCGGAAACCTGACAACAAACAGGGAAATACAATACAATAATATATCATCATTGAGGTAGACATTCCCATACTCAGAATAAAAATGACTCAAAGCTTAAATGTTGACATGAAAAGATCTGTGTCAAGTAAGACAATTCATGGACACCAAACATACACTATGGATCCATGCCATTATGACTCAAATATGAACATAGCCACCAAAAATACACCGTGGATCTATGTGTTAAAGACTCAAATTTGAACATAGCCACGAGTCATACACTATGGATCTATGTAACAATACAATATGAATTTTACTCCAACGCAACCTCAATATGTCAAAAAAGATTCAGGGTCTTCATCTCCACCACTCTATAGTATGAATCTAACCATGAAAATACACGGGCTGAAGTCGAACATGGTAGAAACCACTTGATNTGACACTACAAAGTAAACACATAAAAAATTAATTATGTTTTATCCCATGGCATAAAAATAAAAATTACAAATAATAAAATCATATTTTTGACATATGTCGTACCTTTAGAAGGTTTAAATGGTCATGTGATTTCAACCCTGACAAATGGTCTTGACGCACAATGAAGCAACATCATAGGGAAGACCCATATAAATAAGGCACCTTCACACCCAATATAACTTCCTTTTCCAAATAAATATCTTCTTTTTTCAAAATCCATGGGACATCACCTTCTTTGAAATACCAAGAGGGACTACCCTTTCCTCTACTTTCTTGTCTTGTCCAATGTTTCTTTTTATTTTTTGAAGAAATAATATCTCACCTCACAACCAATGTGTCACTTTATTTCGATGATATGTGCCTCCATAAAGAATATGAAACATTTTTAAATATATGCATGGGATCTAGTAAGTGGGAAATTTTAATATGCTCACAATAGGGGAGTTCATAAAGGAGAGATTTCCTTTTCATCCCAATCGAAAATTTCTCAACATAGGTGTCAAAGAATTATGGATCATCGAACATAGGTCCCCCATTTGAATTGAACATTTCTATAATTTCCTTCTCCTTCTCTCTCTCATATGCTTTAAGCCATTTTTTTGGTGTCATTATTGCAGGCATTTGGGTTCTCTATGGTTTACCATTGAAAGTCGGTGATGCTATTATATAAGGGTGTTATTCTTGGAGGAATACCCTCGAGCAGTCGTACACTGGATTTCATATGTGGTTGGACCACCTAGCCTTTAGAGAAGGTCCACAAGACCACAACATTTACATCCATGATAGCCTTTAGTTACACGACCTATGAAATTATTGTATACATAAAACATTAGCGTTTAAGAGTAGAATGTAAATCAAAATGAATAAACATGAAAATAAATATTGTTACGTATATAAACAAATCAATAAACATGTTAATTACTAGAGAAAAATCCTAATCCTGGATAATCATGTGTGGTGTAAGAACATATGCCATATAACATAAAAATCCTCTCTGTTGCGATGGGTCTTGATACACTGTATACATATATCCCTTCCCATAATTTCTTCTATTCATGTACCAATGATTGGAGGTAGACATCCATATTCTTCACTTGTCTTCTACCAGGGACTGTAATAGCCAACATAAGATATTCATTCTTCATGGACAACCATGGGGTGATATTTTTATTGATCACTACTATAGGCCAAACATAATAGTTGGTGTTTTGGAGGGAATATGGGTTCACGCCATCCATTTCTATGCTGAGTTGTAGACTTCGTATTTCATCCTTGAATTTTTCTGGACATGTATTCTCTATATTCTTCATGGCTATTGAATCTGTTGGGATTCACATAACCCCCGACTCACTTCTGTGTGAGGCATGTCATCCCTGCAACATAGCTAATTATTTGCAACGAAATAGCCTTTGAATCCTTAGAATTATAGGCATGTTCCTCAATATATTATGAGGAGTACTGTGCAATTTACTATTTTTATTTTATTTATGGTACTTATCATGTCGACATTTCAGACATCTCTTTTTGTCTACATATTTTCTTCTATATAGAATACAATCATTCGAACATGCATGATATGATATTGATCCATATTTTATGAGCATAACGAAATGAATACAGATTATTAAAATATTATTAACATAGAATAACATAGATATAGTAAAACTAGTTTTCTATTCAATAAGGAAATAAGCTGAAACTGTAAAATATAGCGAAAAACAAGCTTGCTGGAATGGTGTCGGCTTATCTCTGAGAAGAGATGTGGCGGTTGCACTCATTTGAAAGAAGATGATTACAATGAGGATTTGAAGGATTTTTTACAATAAATAAGAATTCTAAAAACCCTAGACATCCAAAAACCTAACCCTAGAAGATGAAGCGCCAAAAGTCATGTGGGCCTTGTTTGGGTAAGTTAGTACATCAACTTCCTGAGGTCGTAACTTTTGCATACGATCTTCGTTTTAGGAGCACGATATCTTGTTGGAAAGGTATAATAGAGGAGATTCATTTTTGGGGATCAATCATAGCCTTCATATATCATTGATAATCTTGATATTGAAAAACATTCATTTAGGCCCTCAAAATGGCCCCGAAAGTTAAAAACTGTTAAAAATAGTAAATTGCCAAAATTGGTAGAAAACTATTTTGGGTGAGTTGGAAAAGGTGGGTGGACACCGATATCCACCTAGATCTATCCTCCCTTCTTAGGAATCAATGGTCTCCATTGCATTGAGTTCCCCCATCAGATGAGAAAATTTCTTCTGAATTTGGCCCCAGGTGAGCCACTTGCCTTGGTGTAGGAGCTGCCCTTCTTTGACGACTCAATAAAGATGGATCCTTTGTTGTCGAGTGCCATTGATCTATGTGTCCACAATATGATCACTAGATTCTTGTTGCATGCATTTGGGGTTGAGCTCTGTTGGTGTCAACTGCTCTACTATCTCTGAGGTGTCCAATAATGGTGGAAAAAATGGCCGAAGGAGAGCCACGTTGAAGATTGGGTGCAGTCCAAGGAAAGGGGGAATGTTGAGCTCAAAAGAATTGTCATCCAAAACCTTGGTGATGGTGTACGACCCATACCAAAGTGGACAAAGCTTCTGATGGGGCCCTGTAAGGCATTCTTTCTTCAAGTGCAACCAAACTTTGTCTCCCACCTGAAACATATGTGGCACCGATGTTGATCATGGCGTTGCTTGTACTTGGAATTAGACTTCTTTAGAATATCCTGAACCTGTTGGCAGATGTGCTGGACCCACTCAATGAACCGGGTGACTTTGTCAACTTTTGGTGGATCAGGGGACAAGTCGGCTGAGGTGGTCACCAGGGGTAGTGCAACATCCATGGGGCCCAATGGTTGGAATCCCAACCCCACCTGAATTGAGTTGTGGCCAGTTGAGCTATGAAAGGATCAGTTGTAGCTATGTTGGACATAGGGAAGACTCTCATCCCATGTGAGGGGGTGTTTTGAATTGTACATGCATAGGATATGTACGATCATTCAATTGAAGACCTCATTTTGACCATCTATCTAGGGGTGGAAGGTAGTGGATTTGGTGAGCTTGGTATCTAGTAGTGACCAGAGGCTCGACCAGAATGTGCTGAGGAAACAACTGTCATGGTCTGAGATAAGGGTTTGTGGGATCCTAAAATGTACCCATACTTGTTCAAAGAAGATCTTGGCAGTGGCTTTTCCTGTGATGTTCTTCTTGTAGCCAGCTAGAATCGTCATCTTGGAAAAGCAATCAACAACCACAAAAACACAGTCATTTCCCCTCTTGGTGGATAGGAGCCCTAACATATAGTCCATTGAGATGGATTCCCACAGCTTGTCAGGAGCAGGTAGAGGGGTGTATAGGCCATGTTTCTTAGTGGTTGATTTGGCAATAACGCAGGTGGTGTAGGACCTGATATACTTTCTAAGATCCTATCAAAGTTTCGACCAATAGAAATTTTTATGCAACACTGCCACTGTCTTTTTGATGCCAAAGTGTCCTACCACCCAACTGTAGTGAGCTTCCCAAATCAGCTTCATGCGCTCGCTTGATGGAACGTAGAGATGGTACAAATGACACAACAACCCATCTTGAAGATGGAAATTAATGACCACTAAGTTGGCGTCCAACATTTGGTAGGTTGTGGAGAATTCAGGGTCTGTCTCGTAGAGGTGGGGCCATTCGTAGGTCTCGTGGCCATAAGAGTCTAGCACCGTGGTGAGTTTCGCGATTGGAGGTCAGTTGAGGAAATCAGAAAATCAGTTGGTAATTCCTATTTTATACTTGATGTTGAGGTGGAACTATTGTAAGTATGTGGACCACTTATGATGGCAGTAATTCTATAATTTTCCTTGGGTCTGCATGAACTAAAGTGGTTTGTGATCAATGTGGATGATTGTCTCCTTCCCAATAATGTAATGTCTCCACTAGCAACTGGCTTGCACAATGGAGTACATTTCTTTGTCGTAAGTAGGGTAATTATGGAGAACATTTGATAGCGTCTCACTATGATATGCCACAGGGTGGTCATGTTGAGTGAGAACAACACCCAAAACATAGTCTGAAGCATATGTCTAGATCTCAAAGGGATGTTGTAGGTATGGTAATGAAATTACTGGGGATGAACATGCATGCTTCTTCAAGTCATTGAAGGCTTGTTGTTGGGACATTCCCCACACAATGTTTTCCTTACCTCCACCCATGGTTGCTTGGCTGAGGGCCCATGCGATATGACATAATCCCAACACGAAACTGTGATAGAAATTGGTGAGGCCCAAGAAGATCCAAAGTTTAGTGAGTGTGGTTGGCTCTAGCCAATCAAGGATGACCTAGATCTTGGCTGGATCCACATGCACTCCATGTCGATCAATGATGTAGCCTAAGTAATGGACCCTGTCCATGTCAAAGGAGATTTTTTCCAAGTTTTCATATAGTTGTGCTGTCGCAGGGTGTGCAAAACCTACTGAATATGTTGCAAGTGTTCCACCCAAGTCTTGTTGTAGATGAGGGTTTCATCCATATACACCATTACAAAATTATTGGTGAAATGTCATAGGATATTGTCCATCATCATCATAAACGTTGCTGGAGCATTTGTCAAACCAAAGGGAATGACCAACCATTCAAAAAGACCTTCTTTTTACTTGAAGGCAATCTTCCATACATTTGTCTCTTCTATTGGGACCTGGTTGTAGCCAGAATTTAGATCAATCTTACTGAAATATTTGGCTCCCGTGAGTTGATCAAGGAGGTCGTCAATTCGGGGAATTAGGTACCGGTTTCAGACTATGATTTTGTTCAGGGCTCGGTAATAATTGCAGAGTCACCAAGTCCCATATTTCTTCTACACCAACATGATTGGGCTCCCACAAGGTGATGATCTAGGACGCATGTGCCCCTTGTGGATCAGTTCTTGTATCTTCCTCTTAATCTCCTCGTTTTCTAATAGAGAGCGGCGGTAGACTATCCCATTGAGTAGTGGTGTGCCTAGGGTCATATTGATGGGATGATTGACATGGAAGTGTAGAGGTACACTAGTAGGAGTGTTATTGGACTAATCAGTAAGTGCAGACACAAAAATATCTCCCTAGTTTCACCACGAAACTAGAACAAAACAAGACAAAATATAAAACTTCCCCTAAGTTTCAATCATCGAGCATACTAACTAACAAGAGATAAATGACATACCTTTTAAATGTCGTTTGTCCTCGCTCCATTTCAAGGCTTATGGGATGCTGAACCTATAAAAAGACACAAGCCACCAAAGTGAAAGCAACAATGTATACTCAACAAAACCTATGTATGTGATCAAGGAGTCATACAATAAAACAAGACTAGTTTTATGGGAAAGAAATATATCACTGTATTAAAGATATGAAAAGGAGAATACAACCAATTTCTTGATTTTGTAAGGTCCATTCCAATAGTTCCTTGCTTCCCACACACTTATGCTCCAAGGATTTTGAGATCAACAATCTATCTTGGCAAAGAAAATCTCAAAGACAATATACAGGCTCCAAAAACTCCAAGCTACAAAAACCAAGATAACAGTCTCAAGCCAAATTTCCAATCTAACCTTTCCAAGCTAACTTTCTCCATGAGAGCTCCTCTATTTTTATAATATTAAGAGGATAGGGTGAGGTGGTTAGGATTATCCCACTAAATCATAAAAGCAAGTAATATCCAAACCGATCGGAGGCCACCTCACCATAGAAGCTTCTCCTTCTAGAAGCATTGAGAAGATGCTTGTTTTTCCCACATATGAAAATTGTCGCACCCTTAGAACTGAGCAGAGTGCGACGACGTCACAGACCATTTTTAGTACAACATGTGATGATATGGGATCTTCGCACCCCTAACATTAGGTAGGGTGCAACGATCCTCCTAAATAGGGTTTTTACAAAGGAAAAGACAATTTCTTCTCTCAGGCAAAGTTCTTTTCCCTTCTTTCTTCAGGAATTCGGGCCACTGATCCTTCTAAAGAAAAAGGATAGGTTTACATCATTAACGGTCATAGGGGTGATGTAAATAATGTGTAACAGAGAGACCCCAAAGTATGAAGTTAGAACATAGTGATAGATGAAATACTTTGTCAAGTGTGTGTAGGGAACGAGGAACACGTCGGTCGGAAACCTGACAACAAACAGGGAAATACAATACAATAATATATCATCATTGAGGTAGACATTCCCATACTCAGAATAAAAATGACTCAAAGCTTAAATGTTGACATGAAAAGATCTGTGTCAAGTAAGACAATTCATGGACACCAAACATACACTATGGATCCATGCCATTATGACTCAAATATGAACATAGCCACCAAAAATACA
Organism: Picea glauca; assembly: GCA_000966675.3. Classification (NCBI taxonomy): domain Eukaryota; kingdom Viridiplantae; phylum Streptophyta; class Pinopsida; order Pinales; family Pinaceae; genus Picea; species Picea glauca. The sequence goes on from JZKD02S2337811.1 coordinate 29,894, forward strand.
CCGTGGATCTATGTGTTAAAGACTCAAATTTGAACATAGCCACGAGTCATACACTATGGATCTATGTAACAATACAATATGAATTTTACTCCAACGCAACCTCAATATGTCAAAAAAGATTCAGGGTCTTCATCTCCACCACTCTATAGTATGAATCTAACCATGAAAATACACGGGCTGAAGTCGAACATGGTAGAAACCACTTGATTACTGGTCATTAGTGTATATCATTAACAAGTGTGAGGGAAATCACCATTAATGTCAATGAATCCCAAGGTACACTAGTACAATCCAACGGGTGTGAATTTATGAGCTGAAGTCGAACACTCGGTGGAATCTCCCGATCAGGGGTCAATAATGAAAACCCACTGTCGAAAGCGATGAAACCTACCATTGAGGCATGCAAGTTCCAAGGTACCAATTAGTTTCTAAGTCTAATTAATGGATAATGAGTTGGAGTCCATAGGAAAAGACTCGTCACATGAGGGCATTAATGTTGGAATACTGAGAGGGGGGGGGTGAATCAATAATAGCGTAATTATAATCCTTTTTCTTCAAATGTTATATCAATGTAGAATTATTATCCAATAATGAGCAGTAAGAAATAAACAATCACANAAATCATAAAAGCAAGTAATATCCAAACCGATCGGAGGCCACCTCACCATAGAAGCTTCTCCTTCTAGAAGCATTGAGAAGATGCTTGTTTTTCCCACATATGAAAATTGTCGCACCCTTAGAACTGAGCAGAGTGCGACGACGTCACAGACCATTTTTAGTACAACATGTGATGATATGGGATCTTCGCACCCCTAACATTAGGTAGGGTGCAACGATCCTCCTAAATAGGGTTTTTACAAAGGAAAAGACAATTTCTTCTCTCAGGCAAAGTTCTTTTCCCTTCTTTCTTCAGGAATTCGGGCCACTGATCCTTCTAAAGAAAAAGGATAGGTTTACATCATTAACGGTCATAGGGGTGATGTAAATAATGTGTAACAGAGAGACCCCAAAGTATGAAGTTAGAACATAGTGATAGATGAAATACTTTGTCAAGTGTGTGTAGGGAACGAGGAACACGTCGGTCGGAAACCTGACAACAAACAGGGAAATACAATACAATAATATATCATCATTGAGGTAGACATTCCCATACTCAGAATAAAAATGACTCAAAGCTTAAATGTTGACATGAAAAGATCTGTGTCAAGTAAGACAATTCATGGACACCAAACATACACTATGGATCCATGCCATTATGACTCAAATATGAACATAGCCACCAAAAATACACCGTGGATCTATGTGTTAAAGACTCAAATTTGAACATAGCCACGAGTCATACACTATGGATCTATGTAACAATACAATATGAATTTTACTCCAACGCAACCTCAATATGTCAAAAAAGATTCAGGGTCTTCATCTCCACCACTCTATAGTATGAATCTAACCATGAAAATACACGGGCTGAAGTCGAACATGGTAGAAACCACTTGATCACTGGTCATTAGTGTATATCATTAACAAGTGTGAGGGAAATCACCATTAATGTCAATGAATCCCAAGTTACACTAGTACAATCCAACGGGTGTGAATTTATGAGCTGAAGTCGAACACTCGGTGGAATCTCCCGATCAGGGGTCAATAATGAAAACCCACTATCGAAAGCGATAAAACCTACCATTGAGGCATGCAAGTTCCAAGGTACCAATTAGTTTCTAAGTCTAATTCATGGATAATGAGTTGGAGTCGATAGGAAAAGACTCGTCACATGAGGGAATTAATGTTGGAATACTGAGAGGGGGGGGGGTGAATCAATAATAGCGTAATTATAATCCTTTTTCTTCAAATGTTATATCAATGTAGAATTATTATCCAATAATGAGCAGTAAGAAATAAACAATCACACACA
>JZKD02S2337822.1:10185-24098 GCA_000966675.3 Picea glauca
TCTGGTAATGAAAGTACCAGGGATGAGCACAAACGCTTCTTCAAGTCATCGAAGGCTTGTTGTTGGGACAGACCCCACACAAATTTTTCCTTACCTCCACCTCTCGTTACTTGGTTGAGGGCCCATGCAATATGAGAGAAACCGAGCATGAACCTGCGGTAGAAATTGGCGAGGCCTAATCAGCTCTGAAGTTTAGTGAGTGTGGTTGGGGATGGCCAGTCATGGATGACCTAGATATTTCTTGGATCCACATGCACACCATGTTGATCAATTATGTATCCTAAGTAATGGACTATGTCCATGTCGAAGGAGCATTTTTCCAAGTCTGCATATAGTTTGTGATGTCGCAGGGTGTGCAGAACCTGTTGAATATGTTGCAAGTGTTCCGCCCAAGTGTTGTTGTAGATGAGGATGTCATTCAGATACACCACAACAAAATTATTGGTGAAAGGTCATAGGATATCATCCATCAACCTCATAAAAGTTGTTGGAGCATTTTTCAAACCAAAGGGCATGATCAACCATTCAAAAATACCTTCTTTTGACTTGAAGGCAGTCTTCCATACATTTTTCTATTATATTGGGACCTGGTGGTATCCAGACTTCAGATCAATCTTACTAAAGTATTTGACCCCCATGAGGTGATCAAGGAGGTCGTCAATTCGAGGAATCATGTATCGGTTTCAGACTGTGATTTTATTCAGGGCCTGGTAATCAATACAGAGTCGAAAGATCTCGCCTTTCTTCTGCACCAGCATGATTGGGATCCCACAAGGTGATGAGTTGGGACAGATGTGCCCCTTGTGGAGCAGTTCTTGTATCTGCCTCTTGATCTCCTCATTTTCTAACAGAGAGCAATGGTAGACTGGCCCATTGGGTAGCGATGCGCCTGGGGTCAGATCGATGAGATGATTGACCTGGCAATGCAGAGGTACCTCAGTAGGAGAGGATAAGATATATGAGTATTCTTCCATGACCTTATCCACTTGCTTCTATTGTGTGGAGAGATCGGTCGCGGAGGCCCAAGATGTGGCTGCATTATTTCGCTCACTCTGAGAGTGAATCACGGAGAAGACAAATTTCCCAGTCTGAGAGATGACCTTCCTGCATTGCTTGGAAAAGATCAAGGAAATACTACTAGGAGGGACTGCCTCAGGTATCCTATACAATTTCCTGTTGAAAGTAATAATAACACTACGAGGCCTAGAATCATATATAGCATAACATTTCTGTAAATAATGTTGGCCCAAAATAAAATTACAAACTTCGAGAGGAGAAACATCACACAATACCTCTCCTTTGAAGGGCTTGATGTCGTATGACAGTCGACACTTTTGGTTGACGCAGAGATCACTTCCTTGGTCGAGCCATCCAATGGTGTAGGGTTGTGGGTGCGACATTGTCGGAAGGGCCAACCACTTGAAAACCTCTGCTAAGATGAGGTTCTTATGGCTACTGCTATCAATGATGAAGTGCAGCAGGGTTACTTACCTACATCTGTGAATGGAAGAGGTACTCTCCTTCTTCTGGCTCGTCTTGTTCACTAGGCTGGAGCTTGGTGGTAGCAACGGTGGCACTGGGTTCCGCATCAATTATCCATCTTCCCCTTTCTGGTTCTGACTCAGAGTTAGAACCCGCATCCGATTCAAAGGCTTTCACTTCGGCCACCAACGACTGCTTTGAGTGGCAGTCAGCAGTGTTATGCCAAGGGATCTTATGGAAGTCGCACCATTTCCCAGTATCTTTCTTTATCTTTCTGGTGTCCTTCTTTGATTACGGTTTGGATTGGTTGTGTTGATACTATCCATATTTTCTCTGTCCTTTGTTATGTGGGTTGGGGCCACCCTTTCCTAGCTTTTTCTGTGTGGGGTTCCTAGGCCCAAATTGCCACTTCTTTTGTTTGAGCTTCTGCTCGATTTCGACGACATATCGATAGGCCGCGCCCAAGGACAAGATGTCTAGAAATTCCATTTTGGTATGGATGTATCTATGCAGAGAACCGCAATACTTGAGCACCATATGTTGCTCTGAATCTTTGATACCCATATTGGTGCGCAAGGTATGGAAGATATTTGTTAACTCTTGTATTACTTGGTCTATTTCTTGCCGCAGTGTGGTCCATTTGGTATACAAGTCGTCATAAATTTTGACAGGGTAGTATTGTTCCTTAATAACATCCCGCAAGGATTCCCAGGTGGTCGTGACTGTAAATAATGAGGGTTCCTCTATTTCCTTTTGCTCACAGAAAGTTTCCCACCAATCTTTGACATGGGGAACGGCTTTGAGAAGCACAAACGTAATCTTTTCTCTATTCGAAAAGTTATAGACAAAAAAATACCCTTCTAGTAGATTCAACCACTTTTCTACAACATCTGTGTCTATCTAACCTTAAAATATAGGAATATCGAAGTTGATTTGTACCTTGAACGGGGTGGGGCCTCCGCTTGAGGAAGATGCGTCGCCTATTGGTAGACGCCGAAGGATTTGCACGAAACTATCCATCATCTCGTTCCTCTGTTGCGTGAGGGCTTCCTCAAGCAACATTTTGAAAGGATCTCCTGTCGTGTTATCTTTCTTTTCTCCTACCATTAGAGGTCGCTTGGGCATGTGAGATCTTTTGTCCTCAAGAGAAACAAGCTTGAGACCCAATTCTTTGTACTCTGACCTCGTTGGAGACATGCATTAAGACGACAAGGAGCAGACCACTCTGACACCACTGATCCAGATTTTATGAGCAAAATGAAATGAAAACAGATTATTAAAAGATGCTTAACACAAAATAACAGAGATACAGTAAAATTGGTTTTCTATTCAATAAAGAAATAAACTGAAACTGTAATATGCAGCAGAAAACAAGATTGTTGGAATGGTGGTGGCTTATCTCTAAGAAGAGATGTGATGGCTACACTCATTCGCAAGATTATGGTTACAATGAGGCTCTGAAGGCCTTTTACAATAAACAATAATGTCAAAAACCCTAGACATCCAAAAACCTAACCCTAGGAGATGAAGCGCCAAAAGTCATGTGGGGCTCGTTTGGGTAAGTTAGTACATTAACTTCCCGGGGTCATAACGTTTGCATAGGATATTCGTTTTAGGTGCACAATATCCCATTGGAAAGGTATAACCGAGAAGAAAAATTTTCGACCGACCCAAAGCAATGCTTGAGATAGTCCCCTAGGCCCCAAATCCCAAAAAAATGTCATTTAGGTCCTCAAAACGACCTCAAAAGTTTGCAACCCGAAAAACTGCCAAGGTGGAAAACTATTTTTCGAGCCAATGGAATAGGTGGGTGGCCACCGATATCCACCTAGATCAACTACTAGGATCCGAATAGTGAGAGATTCAACCTTGATGGACAACCATTAAGGATTGAAGTTGAGGACATCTATTTCTTGACAATATTGTCGCGTCGGGGTGAGGTGGTCAACCTCAAAGCCTGGGGATATGTGAGGGGCATGAAAATCGAGCAATAAATAGCCACTCATTGCATTGCAGGGACTGAGAAGGTAGGGATCCAAATCCCAATTAGAGCGATAAACAATCTAAGTCTCGAGATTGTTATCCTCGTTTTGACAAAGATCACAGGATCGACCTCTTTGCATCAAGCATTGAGGCCACTTATGTTCTACTCATTGGAGTGCTTGCATCCCATTGTGTATGACTGGTGCACCTCACTGTCGTCCAACATGAAGAGCCAACTGACATAATGCAAATAGGGTAGTAAGAGGAACTTCAGGTTCGCTTCTATCCTTTGTATCTTTTTCTTCGAGTGAGTTCTAGACTTGGGACCTAGACTTGAGATTATTCCGCCTGGACCTCGCGATCCAGCCATGACATGGTGGATTGAGGTGATGAGGCACCAGGGAGGAGGTAGGGTGCCAACACCCTAAAACAATGACTTCTTCTTCTGGAGGAGAAGGCAGGTGATAGCTCTAGATGACTACCCTTACGCAGGGATTGACTTCAGAGGAGATCCTGACATGCCATTACCACCAGGTTCCGCCTACAGAGACACATGCATGTCATATTTTTTTAAATATTTCATTTTTTTTGTATTTTTGTATAAGGAGACACAAATATTAAACATGTATGTGACACAGACATAGGTCCACAATGACCGAACGGACTTCCATGACATCATCAGATGCATCAGGGAGATGAGGCAACGGGAGGGGATGCAGAGAGAGTATTTCAAAACATGCATGGAAACCTATCTCGTATGATGCAGAGGATTCCCATGGTTTAGGTGGAGGATCTGCCAGAGGATATGCAACGACAGGTGGTAGGTGTGCCTCGGGCTTGGGTACGACTCTTTCGACGTCTCAAAAACATTGTAGTATGCTATCATGACACTCATCCGGTGCCATAGGCATAGATGTCATGACTATTGGATGATTGGTTGTATATGTATATTGAGGGTGTTAGCCCCGATTTTGTACTATAAACACCATATTTTTTGAAATATATATAAAAACATGGATCGTCAACTTAACTTATGTTACAATGTGTACATTGATGAGAATGTTTTCTTTGCTTTAGTTATGTGACAAATGCCAATATAAAACAAAATTAGCATATGCATCAGATACACATTTAGAACTTATATGTATGTCATGACAAGTAATAAAATCAAACTATCATTCCAAAATTTGTACCCGTAGGAATCGTCGGAGTAGGGTAGGGTCATGCACACGGTAACTGTCGTTCAACTGACATACTACTAACTGGGACTCCAGGCGAACCTCTAAAGAGCGAATACCATGTGAAATGGCATTGCGCAAAAGTTATATAACAATGTTATATTCATACACATTATTCATGGATGGCCCTAGGCATATGACACCTGAAGATACCAGTAGACCCTTGGGTGAGTAAACAACCCAAGTGGTGGAAGCAAAGTTTCATGTATGATGATTGGCCCCATTTGCGAATCCTAAGTAGACCGAAGACTCCATTGACATCTTCCAACCAAGGGAAAACTCTATAAGCAAGATGAAGATAAAAATAAAGGGAAAATATATATACACTAAATTACATTAGTATACAAAGAGTTACACCCAAGCTTGGGGCTCAAGCATAATATATTTTCAAATAGATCCCATTTCTGGGCTCAGCCAACATGTTCCCTTCATAATATTCTAATTCGTAGGATCCTTTTTCTAAGACACATCGTATGATATAGGGACAGTGCCACATGGGTTTGAACTTGTGTGACTCCAGTGGTTCTTTGGCTTGATCATATAGAAGGACCAAGTCACCCTCAACGTACTTCTAGGGATAGACAGACTTATCATATTGGACCTTGACATGTATTGTATTCATTGTGATAGCCGTAGAGGCGTCTCGACGCTGCTCATCTAGACTCTCAAGGTGTACGAGGCATTGTTCGAGATTGGAAGTGTCAAGTAGGAGTGAAATTACCAATCTAAAAGAAGGGACTTCACATTCAATAGGTAAGATCAACTCCACACCGTGTACTAACTGGAAAGGAGAAAAAACGGTGGAAGTTTTGACCGATTTTTAGTATGCCCAAAGTGTTGGATAAAGCATGATATGCCAGTCAGACATGCTCTGGCTGAAAGATTTTTGCAAAATGGTCTTGAGAGACTTATTCACAGCCTCTACTTGTCCATTTTTCTGGGGGTAGTAAGGGGAAGAATGACCATGCTTAAACCCCAATTTATATTCTAATTCTTTCATCATTTCATTCTAAAAGTGGTTTTCATGATCAATGACAATCTCACTCGGGATTCCGAACCTAGCTATAATTTGATTGAATAAGAAGAAGGCGAAAATATTCCCATAGGATTTAACTGTAGGCATGGCCTCGACCCACTTAGTGAAATAGTCTACAGCCACAATAATGTGTTGATGCCCCCCAGCCGAAGTTGGGTTGCAATCCACAAAGTCCACTCCCCACTTTGTGAAGGGCCCATGATAATGATTGGATGGAGAGGGGCTATATGTGAGTGCATTTTCCGAGTGAACACCTAGCAGAGGTGACACTTCTTAATCACTTCGACGCAATCTTTAAAGATAGATGGCCAAAAATAACCGACTCACAAAATTTTATGGGTTTTCAAAAGCTCGAATAGATGACCACCACAAGCCCCACCATGGCAGTCGTTTAGGACAGACTCGGCTTCTTCGTGAGTTAAAAAATGATGCAAGATATTGTCTATTCCTCAGTGATACAGAGTGTCGCCGACGTAAGGTAGTTCTTAGCTTGGTATCATATACGTTGTCGGTCATCTCGCGAGAGATGCTGAGGGAAATTCAAAGTTTGAAGATAGAGAACAATATCTCCATACCAGGGGTTTGATGATGACACAAGGAAAATGTGTTCATTCGCAAATGAATCAACATGAATAACATCTTCATCTAACCGAGGGAAGTCAGATATTAACTCTACAAAAACTAGTGATTTTTTGGACTTCACAGAAGCGAAATCGAGATCGAACTCCTATAGAATGACAATCCATTTATTGTACTTTCCCCCTATGATACACCTCGTAAGGACGTATTGAAATGGATTGACATTGGCAACCACAATAGTTTTGCAAAGAAATATATAGTGTCATAATCGTTGGACTGCGTGCACGACAACCAAAGCTAGATTTTCCACATGAGAATACTTGAGTTCAGGGTCGACTAAGTTTCGACTAAGATAGTAAATGATGTGCTCACGGAGCTCATCATCCTCCTGAACCAACACCATACCAATTTTCTCTTCAGACGCAGTGACATAAAGCAAGTAATCTCTACTGCAATCTGGAGACTTTAGTAGAGGCTTCGAAACTAAGGCTTTCTTAAAAGCATCGAAGGATTCATGGGCTTGCTCATCCCAGATAAAAGGAGTGTCCCTATTTAAGAGACACATGAAACCCTTATTAATATTGGCATAGTTCACTATAAATCGTCACAAAAAGTTAGATTTCCCCTCTAAACCTTGAAGTTGATGAATAGTGTGTGGGGGAGGTAATCGAAGTATTGCCTCAACCTTTAACGGATCTACCATGATCTCAGTCTCAGAGACTAAAAATCCTAGAAGTCGACCTGACCTAATGCAAAATATGTATTTATGAGGTTCAACCAAATGCGATAATGGTGACATCTTTCAAAGACTAGCCAAATGTGCTTAGGGTGATCCACTCTCTTACGAAAGTGAGCAGCAAGATCATCAAGATAGGCTCCGACTATATGCTTGAGATCGTGAAATGTGAAGGTCATAGCTTGTTGGAAGGTTTCTCCAGTGGTTTTAAGGCTAAAAGGCATCTTCCAGTATGCGAAAGTACCCCAAGGGAAAATAAATGCCATCTTATGTTGGTCCTCAGGTTTAATATGAATTTGGTTTTACCCTGAAAATTCATCCATGAAAGAAAAAAAATCGCTTCTCCCACATTCATCGAGGATCTGATCAATGAAGGGTGTTAGGAAGTTGTCTTTAAAACAAGCCTTGTTCAGGCCATGAAAATCCATGCATACGCAAATGGTTCCTTGCTTTTGATTCACAGGAACGGGATTGGATACCCATTCAATCAAGGGAATGGGTAGATAAATCTAGGATTAAGAAGTTTTTATACCTCTTCCTTAATAGTAGGGGCCTTCCTAGGATTGACAACTCTAAGACATTGTCGAACAGGCTTAACATCCAGGTAAGTTTTAATCTCATGTTCAACAATTCGAGGGTCGATTCTTGACATCTCTTCATATGACCAAGTGAATACATCTCAAAATTCCTTGAAGAGTTCGGTGTAGATCAAAATTTCCTCTAGCGAACAATCTGCATCGATATATACATTTTCAATCTTGCAAGGGATATGATAGATATCAATCATGATGATAGGGGAGATACTCACCATGTTTTCTTCAACATAAATGTTGTGCGTATCAAGTGGAACTACGATGTGACTGACTATCTTTCTCAAAGTAGATCTAAAATCATCTTGTTCGATTCTAGCAAGATCTGGGAGGAAATAAGAGCGATGATGCATATCATCCCAAGGTTTGTCTGAACCATTCATGGCCTCAATGATGGATTTATCCAATGACAAAGTCTCATCGAGTAAGTCACGTGAACAAGACGACAAAGTGGCCCACACGGGCTCCAGAACTGGATCCTCCTCGTCCATCTGCAAGGTAACAGGATCAGGATCGACAGAAGAGTCAAGAACAACTTGATACGCAATCGTTGTTGTTGATAGTGGCATGGCCATTACAGAATGTGACTAACCTTCACAAGATGCAATCGAGGAAGGTAGGGTCCAAGGATCATTAAAATAGGAAGTGCAGAAAGGAACAGACCTCTCTGTTGAAGTAGACCTACTGGACATGGTGTATATATGGTGAACCGATGCCATGAAATCGAAGGTACCCATAAGGGATGAATACATTCCGACACATATATTCTTAGTTGCCAACTGAAAATTGTCTATCACGGGGATCAACGATCCAACGGATGCAATGGGCCTAGCGTACGAAAGGACAACTGGTCGATTGTCATGATCTTCCCATTGTGAGGAAAACAAAGAGTACAAAAGACAGACGATATGATTGCAGTCATAGCGTAAGTCCAGTTGCGTCCTAGTAACAAGTTATAATCGAGTGGTGCATCAACCACCTCGACATCTACCTCTACTGTCTTCCCACCTAACTGGAATGGAAAGGCAGGAAGAATACCATGAGGGTGGAAGGAACGGCCGTCAAAAGTAGCCAACATGGTCAAAGAGTGAGAAAGGGTCAAAGAGTCGAGGACTTTCCAATAGACCAGGGACATCACACATGTTGCAGCGCCTTCATTAACAACAATACGCTTGATGGTAAACTTCGAGTAACCCACATGGATTTAGAATGCCACATGGTAAGGTAAGAAAGGCTTCACATATATGATGTCAAACTTGATAACTTTCTAACCACAAGGATCTAGAGCTCCTAACATAGATAGCAAGACATTCCTCTGTGAAGGACACATCTAGAGTACCTCTAGAGCCGACATTGTGCAAAGGGTTTGACCCAGGTCTTCAACAATAGAGTAATTCTAGGTGGCTCTAGCATTAGGATTGTGGGTAGAGCACTTGAGTAATCCTTTTGGAATACGAGGTAGGGGCTTTGGTTTTTTGGTCTGTAAGGGAATCCTCGGAGGAGAGGGAGATTCTAGACCAAGTACAGTTTGTGGTGAACTGTAATCGCGAGACTGAGTGGCTACATTTAACCATATTGATGCATAAATGGTCATTGTCTTGCATCGGTGGATTTTGACTCCCACTCTCCACATTTACGGCATTCGAGGAGATCGAAGCCATGTGTTGGTTATGTGGAAAAGGATTAGTCAACAAGGTGGGCGATAGAGACAAAAGCCTCACAACTTTCGCAAGTTTGGGGCATAAATGGGTAAGGTGGTCGTCTATGCAAATATTGCAGGGAAACTTCACCTTCTGCCTTTCTTTCTTTCCCTCACCAACATTATTATTTGTCTTCTCATTATTACCATTGTCCTTGGGTTTATTATTCTTCCCACCCTTACGATTATTATTGCGTCCTTTCTTTTTATTCCCTCCTGTTTGTTGGTTACCATTCAGGTTGGTTGACAATTGCAAAGAATGTACATCTATCAACTGAGTGGGGTTGGAGGACACAGACGAAGCTGGCCCTCCTACAGACTGGTTTAGAGACAACTCTTTCAAATGGCTTGTCATAGAGTATGTGGATTTCACATTGGCGGAGCCTACAATTCCATCGGCATGAGGCCTGGGCTTTTGTCTAGGGTCATAGTTTGACCTCGGTGCATCCAGAAGAATATTGTATAACATCCTAGACTGAGAATATATAATATCTAATTGTTGGGCTTTAAAAATCGCTTCTTCCTCAGATGTAACCACATATGTAGAAATATCCTTCGAAATATAAGGCAGGAGAGACTTAAGGAACCACTCTAGCAGGAATTCTGGGGGTATATAGGTCTTGATCAACCCCTTCCATCTACGCCACTCCTGGATGTGATCTGAGATATGATATGCCTTGTCCTGACATAAGGTGGACAAAAGTTCTATGCCAACATCATAACGAACCAACAATTGGAAGTGGTTGAGGAAGACTAAACCAACTGATTAAAAGTTTCATATGACCCCCTAGGTAGCTCAACACACCATTTTGTGACAACCCCCATGAGGATGCATTGAAACAATCTTAACCAAATGGAATCATCGTTAAGGTAATTCAAAGAGCACCAAAGGTGAAAAGTGGTAACCTGATCACCAGGATCCTCACCATTTTTACCCTTGAATTTTGGAATATCTGAAGGAAGCTTAGTGGGGATGGGGGGCCATGTCGGATCATGACACACGGGATCGTTCATTAACTTAGACAAGTTTGGAAAACTGAGTGTGGCCAGAAAAGGGAGACGGGGTTGCGACATCTAGCCCCAAGCTTCCTGGAAAGAATGTTTTTGGGGAATTGCAGCCCGTCTAGGGTTCTGGTAAGCTCCATGGCCCTGTCCGGGATTGTAAGACCCTCCTTCTGAACAAATTCATGAGGGGTTGGTTGGGAACCATTCGAGTAGGAATGTTCTGATGAGGGTTGTAAAAACTTCCCTCAATCAGAGTGGCTCCAGGTTGGGGGTTGCCCAAGGTATGAAATTGACCTCCTCTGGGTGTGAATCTGGAGGATAAAGATGGATTTGTCATGCCAAATTTATTGGTCGGAATCATTACAGAGGAGGTGGGTGTAAAGGATGTAACGTGAGGAACAACTTGTCTTCCAAGTTGGTTACTCCATCCAAGAGCATTAGGATTAGACCCGAGGTGAAAAGGAGGAAGGCCTCCAACTGTAGGAGTCGTTTGTGGGACATGAGAACCACCAAATGAGAAAAGAGTATGTGAAGGAGCCATGCCCCCAAGTCCAACACTAGTATTCAGACTAGTTGTAGGGATGGAGGATGAAAATTGTGATGTGAAATTTTGCATACCATAAGAAAAAGGGATAGAGGCCATAGGGATGGACTGAATATTGTAGCTCGACGAGTGATAAAGGGACCCAAAAGGTGTCGTGGCTATAGGTTGAGTATTCATTATAGGACAGACATGTGTGATGATAGGAACCTCCGGCACTACAACCATGGTGGTTGAAAGTGTCGAAGGAGTATTGTTACCTATAGTGGGTATGGGAGTTGAAGGACTCCCAATATCTTTCTGACTCAATTCAATACTCATCCTTGTATGATCACAAGTCTGGTAAGTGTAGGTGTGTGTACCACGTTTGATAACTTTGCGCCTTTTAGAAGGAAAAGACTCAAAATGCGGTGGTAATTGTAACAAGCAGTGAGACATGCGGGGAAGTTGGTCAGGCTCTCGATGACTCAAGACTCGTGATATAAAAAACAAATCCTAAGGCCAACTACTAATCAGAGAGCACACCAAAATAATCAAACGACCAATATGAACACAAACAAGATAAAGTGGTTGAAAGGGGCCTCCCTCTCTAAAGTAGGTATGCCTTGCCCAAGAGGGGCCTGAGACTCCTTGCTAAAGATTGGAGGTAACAAAATCAGTTATAAGGGCCCTCATGGGATTAACAACTAGTCAGTCATATCCCCTCGGAGAGGTAATCCTCCATAACGGTTGTGTGTTGTCTGATCCTTATCTGACCTAGGGTACCTGCAGAATAACCCTTGCAAGTAACCTATGTGGTACCTAAGTCAATAAACTAAGAAACCATGATATAACTGATGCACAGATGAACATTCATAAGTCATGTCCACTATATGGGCAGGGTAACAAAGAACGAAACCTCGAAATCACTGCCTCTCACAGAGGTAAATGTACTAGCAATATCCCCATATATGAATAGATCCCCAAAAATATATCTGACACTAAGAAGGTATCGTGGGATATCCCTTCAACAAACCTCATGTGACCTTGTGCTTAAATCCAATTATACAATGGATTTCTCCACTCCCTAAGTCAGACACATATGTTGATTTACTAGCCTTGGAGAATTTTACTCACAAAATCCTATTCCAAGGCTCTAAATCCTAAGCTAGTTTGTGCACCCTAGAAAATAAAATCGTTACTAATCAAATTTAAATTATAAGCGTTACTTTTAGTGGCCTTGCTTACTCAAAAAGGTGCGGTTGTGAAACTAATTATGTTATGACTCGGCAAGTAAAATAAATGAATATGAATACAATGCAAATTCCTAACTTCAATTCCCAATAAATGATATGCTTTTCAAAATGCAATTCTCAATTTAGTTCTACAATTCAATTTAGTTACTCAAAAAGGTGCGGTCATGAAACTAATGATGTTATGACTTGACAAGTAAAATAAATGAATATGAATACAATGCAAAGTCCTAAATTCAATTCCCAATAAATGATATGCTTTTCAAAATGCAATTCTCAATTTAGTTATGCAATTCTAAATAAGATGCAATCTTTCTTTACATGTATTACGATCAATGATAAGGACTCAAAAGATCAAATGCCAACAATGTAAAATGCCTAATATTTTTGTATTTTCAATATAAAAGAATGAAAATGCAAGGACTGAACCGCAGCGTGATATAAAGTCTCTATTGTATGTAAACATAGACAAATCAAGTAGGATATCAAGAAGCAAACACGTACCCCAAGATGCAAGGACAATCAAATTAAAAGGATGACGAGAAAGGCACCGCCCAAAAATTCAACCAAAGAAAGGTTTCGTGTCATTCCACAGACACTTAACAGTCATAACAGATACCCAAGAAGACTCAACAACCATCAAAACTTACACAACAACCATCAAACCCAGCAACCAAGCAACAAAGGGTGATGTACGTGACTATTCATGGGAAAAGCGTGTATACACGCCTCTTGTAGAAGGAAAACACGTGTATGTATGGGTATGTCAGGTAAAAACCCATGTATATGTGTTAAAACATAGCCAGGCTAAGGAGAAGGCTAAGAAAATCAAACTCAAAATGAACAGAGGCTGTCAAGCAGTTAGGCGACAAGAAAATCAATATAAACGAGAGGAATCTAAGGAGAAAAATACTCCAAACCCTGAAAAGAAGATTCTATCCCCAGTATGGTCGTCAATTCTGTTACAAGGAAAAACTCTCTATGGCTAGGAGTAAACCACAACAAATGAAAATGAATGCAGAAATCAACTCTAATCTCAAGTATGCTATATTAACAAATATGCTATCAAGACAAGATAAAAGGCCTACCTCGTCCAAATGTTCGATGAAGTCCATCGTTGAGCACTTGACTCAAAGAAATACACATGCAACTTGTCCTTGACAACCAAGAAACACAAGCATATGGTGATAATATATAATGTTAGCACATTCAATATCATAATCCATCAATATTCATAACAAATATGGCCATGGAATAACAATTCAAATATTTGCAAGACATTAATTGGATAAGAAAAGAGTATTTCTATTAAAATGTAATCAACAGATGTGAATGAATTACAAACTAGATATCATTTCCGTGATTAACTGTGTAGTGTAAGTCATTAATCTATGACCCATATCCATGAGTATTAGTCACAATTGACCAATAATTCTCATGATTTGAATAGTCCACTTAGCACTCATTGCATCAGGTGATGCTCACAGGGGTGAAGAAATGGGATTGAAACCGACGAAATGAATCGCATAGCATCAATCATCACTTATGGGGCCCTCACCCGGTAACCAAGACTTCCCAGGTGGTCACCCATCCCAAGACGCCTCTGGCTCAAGTGTGCTTAACTGTGGAGTTTTCCCCACAATCAAGCTCACTTAGCTTGCTACCCCATTTTCCAAATGTTTGCACTCTTTTCGTCGATGTGTGAGCAAAAAGTGAGTGCTTACATGCCTAGTTGGGCTCTTCTAGTCATGACAGCTGTGATGTAAAAGGTTAGAAAGAAAACAACTAAGCT
>JZKD02S2337844.1:19002-31804 GCA_000966675.3 Picea glauca
GGTATCTACGGAATACCTAAAAACATTGTATATATTGTATCGTGAATGATGAAATTCACGATAATGATTATAAAAAAGGTTTTCCCGGTTGAGGGTTTCCGGTATAAAATCTCTGTGTACTATGTGTATGAGCCATTCATTAAATTCAGGTTTAAAACTTACAGAGGCAACCATTTGTGAGTCTGTCTAGACCAGGTTGGTACTATGGCCTTTCTCATTCATTTACATGTTTTTTTGTTTAATTTCAGTCTTTCTTTCATGAGCTTGGATTCCTTGGAAAGCCCTAAAGCGTCGAACAGGATCGACACTCCCTTAAGAAATTGGGGGGGGGAGCATTGTTCGAGATTTCAGCGCCCTAGTATGTCTTCTAGGGGAGTGATAGCGCTCTATTTTTTCTTTCCAGACAGCGATGGGTGCAAAAGTTGAAAAAAAAAATCATTTTTAGGTTGTGAAAAAAGCAATTCCTCTTCTTGAAACTTGGCTAATGTGATTCTTTTGTGGATTTGCAGGTTTTCACTAGCGAGCATGATTAAATGGAAGGAAAGAGAACATGAATTCGATGATATGGCTTCCTTACAAGACCCTCAAGCAAGGGAATCTCTACGAAACTATGGTTTGCTAAAGTACTTCAAGCTACAAAACATGAGAAAAGAAGTCTTGTTGCTCGAGTATCTGATTAGGTTATGGGACAACGATGAGCAAGTGTTCTGGATAGGATCTCACATGCTTGATATCGACATCGATGATGTGTATTCCCTAATGAGGCTCTCAAAGAGGGGAGCACCCATCCTTTTGTTTGTACACTGGTCTACTCCACAACCGACATAGGCATATGTTACCGAGTATTGTGTGTCGGGATCAAACTTGGCAGGGGGGAGAATCATCATTAAATATGTGATGAACCTATATGTATGATCCATTCTCTTTTCTATCACAAAACTGGTGAGAAGCACCAGTTCCCACCTTTCTTCCAAGTCTCAAATATCATATGTTATTCAATGCTTGGAGCCCACGATTTTTAATTGGAGTGTAGGGTTCTTGAAAAACATCAAAGAGAATATCTCTAAGTGTAGAATAGGCAGACATAAAAAATTTGGATACAAATATTTCTTGGTTTCATTCTTTCTAGAGCGGGTACCACAGATGCAACCACAGGTTGCATTGATAACACGCCCCACATCCAATCCACGGATGGAGAGGTGGATGAGTCTTTCACCTTAGTTGGGGAATGAACCCTCAACCTTCCTCTTCACGACTAACTTCTTCACATGGTGGAGAATACAACTCGTGGTTATAGAGGATTTCTTATATGTTGGAGTTGACTTTAGGGGCAATGCAGATTTAGTGCTCCTCAAAGAGGTATAGTGGGACGCATTAGGAGAAATACAAAAGATCATGACTTTGCAATAGTGTTTATTTTTATTTTTATATGTATGTATTTATTTTTTGTTGTACAATGAGGGATCTAAGTCATTTTTTTTTGTCATGCAGACAAAGGCACGTCACGTCCAGTGGGGATGCCAGCACTAGAACATCGTGGAGATGCTTAGGCAGCAGCGGAGGTTGACGTTGGAGTAGGATAACTTCGTGAGGTGGAGAGGAACCTCTGTGGGTTGACCATTGGCGTTCCTTCCATGAGGATATGAGATGTACCCTTACATATTTAGAGACATACAGTCAGGGTTCCTGAAGGCCTTAGTCATCTGCTACGACGAGTGGCTAGAGAAGTTGTGTGCTATGTTGAGTATAATGTAGTGCAGGAAGACAAGTAGAGTCTCCTGACACGTTAGTCTTTTATGATGATATCATGGAATGACCCACATTTTTCCCTACTATGTACCTTTTGGACGATGTATTTTGACACACTTTTTCTATTTTATATACAGGCACATATATATATATATATATATATATATACATACATATATACGAGTTTTGTGGTGGCTACTTATGTTTTTTCAAATGATGTGATGTTTTTATTTACATAATTTATGTTCTAAATGCTTATCTATGTGCAATATAACAATCCAACATATAATTTGCTAAGAATTTTGTAGTTGTATTAAGTTCTCTCGATATATGTCTATATTCTAAAATTCAAAATATCTCTCGAGACGACGAACCCTTAGATGGAAATGTAGCAAAACAGAATTACGAACACCGTATTCACAGTTTAGTTTACAAACCACGAGTTGAGAATCAAGTTTCATAATCAACTAAGATATACCTAAAGAAGAATCTTCAGTTAAAAGTTCAATGAAAACATGATATTTTGCAACGTTATTGGTTGCAGATCTGAGGAAAATTCCTCCTAAACTCACAAACTCTCCAGAGTGGTAGATGACCCAAGCTGCAGAAGCGATATTCTGGGTATGTCGACTAGCACCATCCACAAATCCAAAATAGATAGGAAAGGATGATGACATATGCACATTCAAGCAAAAAACAAAGTATAAGTAGCTTTAAATAATGGGGCAAAACTCGTGCACGCAAAAGTGAAGACACCCCAAACCAAAAACATACAGTACAATAATGTACAAAGCACACATGTGAGATATTCTATGCATGGTACTTCTTTAGGTGAATCCCATTTCAAGGCTCATTGAGAGATAATCCATCGTAATTCACTAACTCGTAGGCACCTCTTTGTAGCACACGCTTTAAGATGTATGGCCCATGTCACATAGGCTCTAACTTACCTACACCAAGTTTGTCATGATCTTGGTCATTGTTAGGGACCTAACAATGACCCTTCATCATCATATTTTTGGGAAAGTGCATCTGCAACCACATTGTCTTTACCTTTCTTGTAAATGATCTCATAATCATATCCAAAGAGCTTAGTCACCCATTCTTGTTGCTCTAGGGAGGAAATGTGTTGTTCCATAAAATACTTGAGGCTTTGATGATCTATCTTAATTTGGAAGCTTTGCCCCAATAGATAAAGGTGCCAAAGATCAACGGCATGCAGAATAGATAACATTTCCTTTTCATAGATAGATTTGCCCAAAAAAAATTCAGACAGTTGTTTGTTGGTAAAGGCCAAAGGCCGACCTTCTTGCATAAGGACAACGCCAATTCCTTTCCCTAAAGCATCACATTCTAGGAAAAAGGTCTTTGTGAAATCAGGAAGGGCCAGGACTGGAGTGATGCACATGGCCATCTTCAAGGTTTGAAAATCCTAAGCAGCTACTGGAGTCCAAGTGAAAGAATTAATTTTAAGGAGTGCAGTGAGAGGTGCCGCAATCTTTCCATAATTCTTAACAAACTTGCGATAATAACATGTTAAGCCCAGAAATCCATGCAAGATTTTGAGAGTCTTTGGGTGAGGCTAGTCTTGCATAGCTTCAATCTTTTTAGGATCCACCTTTATGCCATCCTTGCCAACAAGATGACCTAAGTACTTGACTTCTGAGGCGCCAAAAGCACATTTAGATTTTTTCAGGAAAAGTTGGTGCTGAGAGAGTAGATGGAGAACTTGATCCACATGAGCAAGATGGTTTGTCCAGGTTTTGATATAGATGAGGATATAATCAAAGAAAACTAAGACAAAATGATGGAGAAAAGGACAGAAGACGTGATTCATGAGGCTTTGGAAAGTGGAGTGAGCATTAAACAAGCCAAAAGGCATGACCAAAAACTCATAGTGGCCCTCATGAGTTCTAAAGAAAGTCTTAGGAATGTCTGCCTCTTTCATATGGATCTAGTGGTAGCCAGAAGGCTCCATCTACGAAAGACCAGACTAGGACCAGATCTCCTTCTGTGAAAGCGCGAGGTTGAATAGACTTATCCTATTGAGTCTTGATGCGTTTTTAATATGTCTCATTGATGAGAGCAGCATCACGAGGAGTTTCATCCAACTTCATTATATATATAATTCATTCTTATTCGACAAAAGTATGGGGTAGGATTTCTATGGTGAGTTTCAAAGACAAAATCTTGCATTCAATCGGTAACATTGCTTCCAACCCGTACACCAACTAGAAGGGTGTAAATCTAGTGGAAGTTTTAATTGAAGTCCGAGAAGCCCAGAGTGCAAAGAAGAGATGCAAATTCCAAGAGGTTTTGTTCACCCCCACCATGCGTTGAAGCATGGTCTTCAAGAATTTGTTGATGGCTTCAACTTGTCCATTTTCATAAGGATAGTAAGGGGATGAATTTTCATGACGAAAACCTAACTTGGTGCGCAATTCACAAATCATTTGGTTCTGGAAATGGGATCCATGATCGGTTAAAATAACTTGTGGGAATATGAAGTGAGCGATGATGTGATTGAACATGAAAAGTGTTTCATTTCAACCATCATTAAGAAATGTATCCATAGCCTCATCCCATTTAGTGAAATAATCAATCGCAACAATAATATAACCGTGCCCCCAGCTGAGGTAGGATTACATTGCATGAAATCGATACCCCATTTGGAAAAGGGGTCGATGGAGACAATGGGATAGAGTGGAGTTGGGTGGGTACGTACTTTCTTCTGAAAGATTTGACAGTCTAGGCATTTTTTAATGGCCTTAATGGAGTCTTTGAATATGGAAGGCCAAAAATAACCAGCACTTAAGATATTTTGGGTTGTAGCCATCCTAGAAAGATGACCACCACTAGCTCCAACGTGGCAGTCATTTAAAACTTGTCCAGCCTCTTCATGGGTTAAGAAACATCATAGAACAGTGTCAATACCTTGGTGATACAAAGTGTCACCAATGATAAGGTAGTGCTTTGAATGGTGTCTAATGTGACGTCGTTCATCACGTGAAATTCTTGGCTGGAAGCATTGGGTCTAGAGATAGAGAATAATGTCTCCATACCATGGGTCGTATGTACTAATGAGGAACTGTGATTCATCGGGAAGAGAATCATTGGGCTTAGTATTCTCATCAGTATGGGGAAGATCGCAAATTAATTACGCAAAAACCAACGATTTCTTAGCTTTGGATTTGGAAAACTCGAGATCGAATTCTTGGAGAACGACGATCCATTTGGAATATTTGACCCAAGTAATTGATGAGTCAAGATGTGATACACAGGGTTTGAGTTAGCAATGATCATGGTAGTGTGAAGCAAAATATAGTGGCGAAACCTTTAGACAACAATTAATGTTGTCAAAGCCAACTTTTCAACATGTGAAAAATGGAGATCAGGACCGAAAATGATCTTACTTAAGTAGTAGATCGCATGTTTGGCAACGTCATCATCCTCTTGCACTAACACCATGGAAATAGTGGAAGCAGAGGTAGCCAAATAAAGGATGCAATCTTTTGCATAGTTGGGGGGATGTAAAAGCAGTTTATTCGTTAAAGCATGCTTGAGATCATCAAATGAGTGTTGAGAAGTTGCATCCCAGATAAAAGGGGCATCTTTATGCAACAATCTCATGAATCTTTTAGTAATTTTGACATAATTGCATATAAAATGATGGAGAAAGTTTTTTTTCCCTTGCAAACTTTGCAGTTGGGTAAGATTGTTGGGAGGAGGTAAAGCAAGAATGGATTTGACTTTTAAGGGACCCACTCTAATCCCATATTTGGATACTACGAAGTCGAGGAGTCTCCTTGATTCAACAGTGAAAATGTATTTATGGGGGTTCAAACGTATGTTGTAATACCTACATCTAAGAAATATTGCCCTTATATGACCAATATGATCTTGTCGAGTAGCCGAGTGAGCGAGCAAGTTGTCGAGATAGGGTTCAAAAATATGTTTGATGCCGTGGAAAGTGTTATCCCCACTTTTCAGGGATAACTAGGAGATCATGTCTTGAGGCCCACATGTCCTAGACATGGAGTACCGAGAGCAGGATTGACCTGAGCATGGCCCTGGAGGGCCCACCTTTTCTTCTTCCATCATCTTTATCTTGTCAGCAGCAATAGCATCCATTACCATTGTTTTGGTCCTGTATCAAAAGAGGTTCTTGCTTCATGAGGTAATTAGTCCATGTATCATGGTATGTGTCGCATTTGATCATTAATACCTTTAAATGTATGCATCTGATTCCTTTTATTTCTAACAACTACTTGGATCTTACATTTTCCCACTTGACCACATTTGGGGGGATTGACAGGGTGCCCTAGCAAGCCTGTATCTGTAGGTTTTGGTTTTCCACTAGGGGGACTTTTTAAAGGCCATCTTCCGCTCCCCTCATAGACCCACTTATTCATCTTAATTCCCACTCACTTATCCCATTCCCCTTGTCCGGGCATTGGTTTGACCTATTTTCAGGACTGCACCTTACCTCGTGGGAAGAAAGGGCTAAAGGCCCAAAAGGTAAAAGAAAGATGGTAAAAGATAAAGCTTAATAATAAAACCTCGAGATGCTTCGCCTAGGGATCCCTAAGAAAGCAATAAAAGGCTTCTGAGCAAGAAATAAGAGGGACCTGGAAAGATAATAAAACAAGACCTAGTAAGAGGATAGGGGGTCTCATCACGAGCCAGCCTATTAGGACCATGGGTACCTAGCAATATGACATTGCCACTAGCTGGTTACCATGCTAGGGCAATGACTCTTGGTTGCATGGCCAAGGGAAAGGGGGTCTCATCATGATCCAGCCTTTTCATCTCTGTGAAAGTACTTGTGGGTAACATTGTCAGGTCTGGTCACCATGCCAAGATAGTGTCCCCTGATTAGCTCTTGAATAAAAAAAAAAGCAAAAAAAAGAATGAAGGTAGGAATGGGCTTGGAAAAAATGCATCTGTGACAGGTACAACTCACCTTCTATAAAGGCACCCACAGGTAACACTTTTTCATCCTTGGCCTTTACTGCACCCACATGCTTGGACACCCTCTGACCAGATCACCCACTTACATCGCTTGGATGAGGTATTTTCGGGAACTTTCCTTTTCCTGTGGACAGTAGCCCAATAGGACGCCTTGTTTCTTTCTCCAAACTTGTATTGCAGGCTTGTGTAACATCTTTCAACTATTGATTGTTGTATTAGAGATTTTGTGCATATGTTTAATAATATTGATGATGATATGTGATTGAAATTTCTATGATCCTTGTGACTGATTAGCCCATGGAGGGCGTAGCCTTTGATCTGTAGGACCATGCCCGACGGACAGGTACCATTTGGACTGGTACACATGGGGAGATGATCAGTTCGGACCTCCATGGGGATGAAGATCCCACCAGATGGATGTTGAGACCCCATCAGGGTGTAGAGATAGGAAAGAGGTTGATTAGAGACTTTGCACAGGAGAAGAAGAGGAAGTTCCACCAGAGGCACCCCGACACAGCTGGACCTAGGGGGATTGACCCATTTTCAGTGGGACGTTGGCCCTAGATGGTAACTAGGACATCACCAGGGGGCTTATGACATCATCATGAGCATGTTGGTAGATGGACAGGGCAGTTGGCACGTGTGGTAGCTTGGAGGAGCCCAAAAAGGGCTAACGTCTTTCTTCAGGAGGCTGCACTTGCCGTAATAGGGGATAACGACACCCTAGAAAGGGGTGGCGTCTTACCTTTTTGCTTGATTAGGGTTTAGATTTGAAAATTTAATGTAAAAACAATATGATTTGATATTATGGCCTTGTCGGCCTTTTTACCTGACCTAAAATGTAAAATTAGGTCAAGGTTTTCTATAAATGAGGGATTTTAACTCTCATTTTTTCATCACTAGTCATTCACCCCATAAGGAGGTCTGAAATTTGCACCCTATCTTGGTTATTTGGATGATTAAGTGAGGTGCACTTGTTGAAGGAAGAAAATTTTGGCATTCTATGTTGTTTCTCTTGAAGGAAGGTGTTACAACTAGGGTTTGCATGGTTATTTCTTGGTGAATTGTAAGTATTTTTTTGCAAAACTTCTTGATCGAATGGTTGTAGTTTAATTTCTTGCATATGTTTATGAATATTGCTGAATCAAAACCCTAGGGTACAAGCACACAAGTAGTTCATTGTCTCATGTTCCCTGATAGAGAAATCGTTAGCCATTGTTGAGGAAAGAAATAGCCTAGCCATAACTACACTCCTATTTCCTCTTCCTCTTTGTTAGTCGTACTATTTTGAAGCCAAGAAGAGTGAGACGTACTTGGCCTAGGTTTACTACACTAGGGTCGTACTCTTTCTAGGGTTTTTTGAAATGCCTTGTTGTAACAACACCTTATCTCATCAAACCCTCTTTTTTTGGTTATATACTTTATTCTTGAGCTAGTCATTTTGCCAGGAAGGAGGAGAGAGCATGAGGCCTTGTTGTAGCAACACCAGAGTGAGCCTCTCTCCCCTAAGTTTTTGATTTTGAGGCCTTGCCTTAGCAACACCTCAAAACTCTTCCCTCTAGTCCTTAAAATCTTTGCCTCCTTCAACTCTTACGTCCTTCACCTTTGACTCCATTAAACCCTAAGGCACTGATCTAAAGTCCTCTAGCGTTGAAGTGAAACATTGATCACAACACTCTCAAAAATATTTGAATTTCAAACCCTAACTACTCTAACCCTAGATGTTGATGTCATCATTGGTTATTTCATCTTTAATGCAGCAACGTTTTGTTTAAGAGAAATTGAATGATGGTTTAACCATTAATTGAATAAGGTGTTGATTGGGTACATTGAATGCTACATTGTTCCAATGTTTATTGGTGAAGTGTTATAACTTTTCATTGATATTGATAAACATTGACTTCGTCAACATTTATTGCTAGTTGCTTATATGTATTTATCAGATAGTCTTATGAAGTGCTAACCCATTGAAATAGCTTGCACATATCAGTTTGTTGTTTCTTTGTTCCAGGCAGGTACACTTCTTTGGGGGTTTTACTTCATTATTGGCCTTTTGACGGACTATCTGTTTGGGTGGTGACTTGTGAAGGTGGAAAACCTTATCTTTATCTTATTAGCCTTTTTCCTCTTCAAAACCCCAGGTCACCAAGGACGTCTCCCCTGGGCCTAACCTCCCTAAAGAAAAATAATCATCCCATTGTGGTGACATTGGGTGGGATTGGTTCATGTTACACCAGTTTGGCCTTCTATCTTATAGCCTTTTATCCTAGCAACAAACTGTGCGATAAAATTTTGGGGCCATTGTCGGGGAACACTGAGTCAAACCTTCCTCAGACGACAACTTTTCGGTAAGCCTTGCTTTAGAGACTCTTTTCTTACAAGCTTACCTGGCGACTCCACTAGGGTGTTTTCCCTTTTTCTTTGATAATTTCAAGAAAATTATCTAGCGACTCCATCGATGAAGACCCATAGCGGGCGACATTACTCAAATCCCTCTACTGTGGCGACTGCCACTCTAGAAAATCCTACCCCTCCACTTAATCCACACAAGTGGTCTCACCCGGAGATTTCCAGTTGTTTCAACCTAAGTAACATCCAAGGTGGGCTACATGACTTGCCCAAAGATGTAAGTTCCTGGTTACCTTTTTTCTTAGGAAAAGCAGTTCCTGGTAACTCACATTGGGCCCAGTTTTTTGATATCTTTGAATTTCATTTGGCCAGTCAAGAACACCTTGATGACCTTATGAGGCTTTTTGCGAGCTCCCTTCTAGAATATGCTAAGGTTTGGATTGATGCCTACCCGAAATGAAGCATAAAAAACCCTAAAGAACTACAAAAGGCCTTCAGAATAAGATGGTTCAACAATGAATACACATAAGATTCTTACTCCCAATACCTTTATATTTGCAAAGGTTTCTGTGAGAGTGTTAGGGATTTCAGTGATAGGTTCAACCTTCTCCTCAAAAAGGTTCGATCAAAACTGAGCTCTGAACAAACTGTTCTCGAGCACTACTTAAACTCCTTGGAAGGAGTCTTACAGTTCACCCTCAAGGACCGGTCACCTTCAACCTTAGAGGAAGCACAAGATTTAGCCTTTCAGATTGATAGAAATCTTGAATTCGAAGACTACATCTATCAGGTTAACCCCTCACGTAATAATGACCTCTGGGATCCTAGTGATGAGTTTATCCCATAACCTAAGCCCCCAGAAGTCCTCCAAGTCGAACTCACACCCCCTAAAAGTAAATGGAGCCTTTCCCATACCCTTGAAAGCAATACCCCTTGTCAAGAATTTCCTATAGAAACTAGACCTCCCCAGGACAAGAAGGAGGAGATTGAGATTTTCCCACCTGAAATCGTTAAGCATGATCCTCCGGAAGATTTTCCTCTTTTCATCCACCAAGTAGAAGATCATTTTTCAAAGAATGGTGAGGCCACACCTTTCTACATCACTCTCCAAGTCAGAGATTCCCTCCTTCGGAATTGTTTATTGCACCCAAATGCTACAACCAACATGATGACACAGGAAGTTATGCATCAATTAGGCCTAAGCCTTTCACGACCAAATACTGGAGGTGGTTTTGCTAAAGGAATCATTAAAAATCTAGAAGTTTCTTTTGACTCTTGCCCTAGTGCTCCCTTCTTAATAGATGTGATCGTTATAGATGTCATAATAAATTTAGGTATTATCCTACACAAAGACCTCATAAGGCACTTGGCTGGAAGTTTTCATGAACAAGAATCCAAGGTAACTATCCTTCACCCCGAGGGAGGATTTTTCACCCTCTACAATGAACCTCTCGTAGGCTCCCCAATTGAAAACTCTAATGACTTGAATGACCAACTCTTATGTATCGATAGTGACCTCAATAATTGGTTTGTCCAAGAATGGAAGTTAGATATGGACACCATTGAAGAAAATGAAGGAATTTGGAATTTGGAATTTGAAGGATCTCACTCAAGCTCTGGATCGGGTGTTGGGATTGTCTTAACAGCCCCTTCAGGCGAAACCTTTTACCACTCATATAGGTTGGAATACCATTGTACCAACAACATAGCCGAGTATGAGGCTTTGATCCTAGGTCTCAACTTAACAATTGACAAAGGCATTGCACACCTAAGCGAAAAAGGGGACTCAAACCTCATAGTATCACAAGTAATGATGAAATTCGCTACAAAGAATGAAAGGTTGAATAAATACCAAGACTTGGCCCAAACCCTTTCGAAATCCTTTAAGATAGTATCTCTTGAGGCCATTCCCTGAGAAGATAACCACATGGCAGACAACTTGGCTATTTCTGCTTCCACCTTACAACCTTGCGAAGGACCACTTTGTATCTTGTGCAATATGGAAGTCCTTTTTATACCTTCTCTTCCAGACAACTTGGAGCATTGGCAAGTCTTTGAGGACGACGACCAAATCACTAGGTTCATGGAAAATAACAAAGAATTATTTGATTCACAAATCAACTTTCTGGTTGAATCCATGAACCTGGAGGTCATAAACCTTCAAAACAATACCCTACTTAAGGGTTGTGTTCCCTTGGAAAATCTCTTCAATAGACATGTTGTTTTCAAAGGAAGAAGTCCCAATGAACAAGTGGACGAAGTTATAGAGTTCAACATAGGCACGCAAATAGACCCAAGAATGATCAAAATAGGAAAGGGCACCACTGCAAAGGAAAGGCTGGAAATACTAGCACTCATCCGGGAATTTAAAGATACCTTTGCCTGGAACTATGATGAGTTGAAAGCCTATAGAGGGGTTGTCATCTAGCATGCCATACCTTTGGTAGAAGGGGCCAAACCTTTCCGATAAAAACTAAGACATATTAATCCAAAGCTAGCAAGCCGAATACAAAAGGAACTCCAAAAAATGGTGGACACTGGTATCATAGCCCCTATCCGATATTTCTCTTGGATGTCAAATTTGGTAGTTGTCCGAAAGAAAAATGGTGACATACGCCTATGTGTTGATTTCCATAACCTTAACCAACTATCTTTGAAATACAACTCCCTCTACCTAATATGGAACATCTCCTGCAAAGGGTTACCGGAGTAGGAATGATGTCCATGTTGGATGGTTTTTCGAGATACAACCAAGTTTTTCTCAAAAGAGAAGACCAACTTAAAACAACATTTACCATGCCTTGGGGAACCTTTATGTACTTAAGGATGTCATTTGGTCTTATGAACTTCGGTGCTACTTTCTAGAGAGCAATGGACTTTGCTTTTAGGGACCTTATACAAAAAATCATAGAAATCTATCAGGATGATCTTACAGTTGTATCCAAAGATAGGAAGGACCACCTCTCACACCTCAGGATTGTTTTTGAATGATGTAGAAAGTATGGTATCTCGCTAAACCCCAAGAAATTTGTTTTTGGGATTGATGAGGGAAATTTATTAGGTCACGTGGCTTCGCAAGGAGCTGTCTCTATTGACCCTGAGAGATTCCAATCAATAAAGGATGTATGCCCCCCTATCAACAAGAAATCTTTACAATCCTTCCTCAGGAAAATCAATTTCATTCGGAGATTTGTACCAAATGTTTTCGAGAGAATAAAACCTATGAGTACTTTACTAAAAAAGGATGTGGCTTTCAGGTGGGATGATAAAACCAACAAATATTTTGAATATATAAAAGACGCTATCTCCCAAGCCACTGTCCTAATCAATCCTAACTTCTCGCGAGATTTCAAAATATTCTCGTTTGCCTCCCAAGACACCATTGCAGGAGTTATAATGCAAAAGGATATTGATGACCATGAACACCCTGTATCTTTTATGAGAAAAGTCCTTAGGGATTCTGAGTTGAATTATTCCATCACATAGAAACAAGCGTATGCCTTGGTAAAATCCCTCAAGCACTTTAGAAACTACGTCGGCTACAACAAAATTAAAGCTTATGTCCCATACCTAGCAGTAAAGGATGTCTTGTCACAACAGGATTGCGTGGGTACTAGGGGAAAGTGGGTTTCAAAAATCCAAGAGTACGACTTAGAGATAAAACCCACCAAAATAATAAAGGGACAAGGTTTATCCTAGATGCTAACCGAAAGTAATTAATAAGTTATATGAA
>JZKD02S2337855.1:35461-55249 GCA_000966675.3 Picea glauca
GATCTATTTCATTTTTTCACTAAGGGGACAATTCCTAATGAAAAAAAAAACCCTTTTACAAACATATGTGCTAACACCAAGTACAAAAATTATCCATTTTGGATCAAAAAGAAAAACAACTTTATAATTGAGTCATAAATATAGTAAAGGTCCAATGGACTTGGTATAGATCTGAGGAAGGAACATGGGAACATGATGATGCTATGCAAGAAGAATACCTGCATCTTTTTGTAAATTTTTGAACTTTTGTTTGTACATATGTATATGTTGCACTTAAGACATTGCAGAAATAAGGGGGAGGGGAATGTAATACCCTTAGGTTGAATCCCAATTGAAATGTAATTACAAGTATGTGTATATTCTAATGAGCCATGAACTTCTTTTAGCCAGTGAGTTTGTTTTGTACTATGTATTTTCACTTTAGAATTAATGAAAAGAAACACGACTGCATGTGGGCCATCCTGACAAAAACAACTAAGGGGGATAAACTCCACTAAGAATGGAAAAGAGGGGGATAAAGGCTAGGAAGAGATCCAAACCAATGAAATATTAATAAAATATTTCCAAACAAAGCCAAAAGGGCATAATCATGATGTTAACCTAAGCTTCCTAGAGGGAGGGAAAAAACCACTAAGTAGGTGCAAGGGAGAGTTCAAGAGATGACAAGTAGATCTCTAGGTGCATGCAAAACAAATGACTTACATAAGTGAATTTTCACTTATTTTTTTATTTTTATAGACATCCATGTTGCTAGTGGATGGTTACACTCTCCATGCTCGTTACCATATCATTGTTGTTGAACACGATGCTTATAAATTTACCATTCTTATGAAGAAGCTTAAGGAGGATTGTTGGAGTTAAGATGAAGAGGAGGGTTGTCAGACTCATGTGCATTCTCTCCAGGTGAGATATTTGCAAGGAATTTGATTCCTAGAGGTGCCAAGTTTCTATCATAGATCTCTGAGTAGTATTTTATGGATTGTTGTTGAAGCCTGACAAGGAAGTGGGGCAACCAAAGGGATACACTTCTTGGGTGGGAAAAGCATGTGGGTAAAGTAAAGTTTGTAGATAACTTTATGAACCTGACACCTGTATTGAGTTATTGTTTCTTCTAAGAGACATCATGGGATAGATTATCCTTACCCAAGTGGAGTTTAATCCCTAGCCTGGGGGTGACCTACTGTCAATTTGTGGGAACCAATGTTTAAGTTTGGGAGGAAATCTAGAGGCCTTCATGTAGTAAGTGGTTCATTTATTCCAGATAAGTGTTCATTATATGATTGTTAAATTTTTTGTTGAATGGGAAATGTAAGAAATCTTATGTTGAGTATTATGGTAAAAATTATTATGAATTATTGTCATAGATAATTTCTATAGTACTTAACACTATCTAAATAATACTCTCTATCGGAATTGTATAGGAGTTGTAATCCAATAATTTTGTCATAGGTTTTATAATTGTCATTATCCTAAGCATTTTGGTAATGAGACTAATCCAACATTGTAGTGTTGCAACTGTAATACCCTGAAAATGAATATTAATGGTTCTATTTAAATCTGCAACTGTTAAATAGGAAAATATGAGTACACATGTTAAGTAGAGTAATTACCCATGTTGTTACAAGCGAAGTCAATTTATGGACAATCATAAGTGAGTAAAATATCGGTATTTTGGGCTGGAAAGGCCTTAAACAGATATAGATGATGCGTTGGGAATGAATTTCATCCTTACACAATGATGAGAAAAGTACTAGCATATTTGGGCGGGTTTTACAAACTCAAAATGGTCCTAAACGAATTAGGAAAGCCGCAAAATGAAACCCAAATCGTTAAAGACTTGAATCAGACTAATTTAACTGCAAAATATGTGCATCTCTCAGATGAAATTGTAGCCATGGATCTCGATACTCTGAGTTAATCCTGGCTATCGATCAGAGTCTATTGTACTCCAGCACGTGCCTTTCTCTTCAGATCCTTTCCAACTGTTATATTCTTCAAAGGCAGATCAAAACATCATGACTGTTAATTGAGGTACTAGTACACAAGGAATCATTGAGGATCCAAGTTGTTTTCATTTGTTGGATCCATCATAGAGAAAGTTAAGGAGGGTAAGGATCATTATATTCATAACAGAAAGTATCTTTGGAGTCCAATGTTTGTATTAGTTACGATAAGTGAGACTCCTATGGATAGACTCCGAGTGAGGATCTCAAAAATCGATTGAGTTGATTTTGAGGAGAAATACTTGTCATTGGATCTATGATGTTATATCATGATCGATAGTTAACATGGATACTAGGGTAGTAGTCTACATGTCCTTAATTTAATTTGTGGCATTAGATGATTGGCCAAACAGTTGGGCGTGGCCCCATTAGGGTGATATGCATCCATAACTCCTCATCCTTAGTCACCACAGTTGATTTAAGGATTAGATTGATCACAACCACTCATTAGAGGTAGGTTGTCAGAGTAGAAGGGTTAAGATAATCCGATGGGAAGGGATCAAGGGATAATTTTGGTTTTCAATTGATGATCGACCAAGTCATGATATCTACCATCCATTGCAAAGGAATCTTCAGAACCATCTAGGCCACTAAAGTGGAAACACTCTGATAAACAGGCTCTGAGGAATAATTTCAGTCGTCCATCTAAGTCCAACCTAGGAATGATTTTGACTGTGGATCTCAAAGGTATCCTTTATATGAGATAAAAAAGAAACTAACATGGCCAGAGTGCCACATGCCAAGACAAGTGGCAACATTAGATAAGACAACATGTCCTAGTCACCAAATCAGTTTCCACATGGATATTCATTAAGAAAGGATAAGGAGGGGTGATGTCAAGCTGATGTCACAATGATAGAGGAAGCCTACATATGCTATGAGGAAACTTGGTGGTTGGTGGTTGGTCTAGGTAGTGGGGGAGAGTCCCTATCAATTCCAAGCCATGGAAAAATGGTTTTATCGAGACCATTGATCAGATTTGGAATCACCAAATCATGGTCATTCATCGCTATGGATTCGTTGGAGTAGTCTTGACTAAGGTACTCCAATGGGGAAGGCACTGAGAGGTGATCATGGTCATATATCAGATAAGGGACAAGGTGGAATATCCACCATTGATTTGGGAGGTTCATTGGGACAAGGCCAAAAGAATATGATGTCATACTCACGAGGTTGATTTCACTCCACCATTGTGCAAAGGACAGATGTCAACACCGGGAGGACATATCAAGGGTGAACATTGATGTGAACACCACGTTAGTCCATGTAAAGGGTCCATATGTCAAGTGGCATATTGTTTTAGTCTTTTGAGGGACAAAAGGTGGCATGGCTTGAGTTCCACATGTCAATCTAGGTGGCACTGCCAGGTAGGTCCACATGTCTTGGAAGATAACTAGGATACTATGTATAATTCCATTTAAGTTGGCTAGAAATGGAGTAACAACGAGATGATGCACGTGCCATCATGTTCATAGGATAAAATGTGGTATCTTGTGTATATATGGAAGGGATGGGCATGGAATTTTGTGAATGGTTTACATTGGAACAAGTTTCTAAACCATAGCCTTCATATATATCAGAGACCGATCTCAACCATCCTTCAGAGAGGGATTGGTTAGAGTGGTTGTGAATACAAGAGGAGGAAGTACTCTGGAAGGAATACATTCAGGTTCAGTCAAGGTCATTGATCGAAGGATGGCCACATTGCATAACAATCATTGAATTTGTAATGGGGTATGCAAGTTAAAATAAGGGGCTACGTAGAAAGGGAATTATCCATCCTCTAGGTTGGATGCTTCAATGAAATTAGAGCCATTGATCATCTTTTTACTTGGACCATCCGATTTTTTGGAGTCAGTAAAATATCCCACAGTGGAAGGAATTTGACTGAAGGTCTCTGACTATAGTGAAGAGGGTTGTCTGAGGGACCGATAACACATGCGTTTGAAGGATGATGTTGAAGGCACCACATAAACACCACATAGGAATCACACATGTACCAGTGTGACACATGGATTCCATGTGGCACAAAGGTGGAAAAGAGGGTTCAAAGGGACAAAAACATTAAAATGTTGTAACTTTTAAATCTGAACTTGAATTTGAGTGCGGTTATAGTCCTTAGAAAGATATGAACGAGCATAAACCATTTAATAAGTCTAATTGAGGAGGTGAAGAAAAGGAAAAAAAAATTGATGCCCCTTTCCTCAAAAGGTACATAAGGGTTTAGGTATGTTACAGTTTTTCATGGGATGAAAAGGAACAACTTGCGATTGGGAAAAAAGGTGGTGTGTAGTTAAGCAAAAATGGCATGATTTAGTGTCTTAGGATGGTAGCCTTGAGATTATTCCCATCAAGTGATCATGTGACAAACAATTGTATAACATAGTTCCATGAGTCAAATAATATTTCATTTCATAATACCATGGATCAATATTGATAGGTATATGTAACATCCACATCTCTCTATTGGGGAATGCCACACCAAAATTCTGAATTATGATATAATTAAATTAATTTATGTATTCTTCATATGAAATGAGTTAAGAGGAATAATAAACATACAACAACAATAATTTATATACAAAAATAACAAATATTCCATAATAGAAAACTCATAAACACACACAAACATAGTGATTGTAATAAGCACGTGATACACACTAATGTCATGTAATAAACACCAACTGCATGCATACCTTCCACATTCCACCCATCCATAGACCAAAATGATCATAATATTAACAATGGGTCACCCTTGAGCTAGGGATAAACTCTACTAGGGAAAAGGGAATACTAATCGAGTCTAAGGTCTGATAAGTAGTATAATTGCTTTGCCCGAGGTGCCAAGTTGTTGCAACTAGCCTACAATATCTCATTTCCCACATGCCTATCCCACTCGAGGAAGTGTGCCCCTTCTCTACTCAATAGTTCCTCAGATTCTCCACTACCCTTCCGGGGATTAAAAAAAAATCCAGATAGGAAGTATGAGAGCCCTGTAACTATTTCTCAGTGCACCAGGGAACAATTCCAAGTAGTTTATCTCCTAGAGAAACTACTCACGGGCCTGACAACCTGCTTCTTAGACATAGAAAATCTATCACCTTGAGAGAAATTCCTATAGGCTTGAAAAAACACTTCTTCAACCATGGGCCTAACAACCCACCTCTTTGACCATAAGCCTGACAACCCACCTCTTCAACCTGTAGCCAAACTAGGTACATGTACAGATGGTATCATGGATGAGTGGATGGTAGGAAATCATTAGTGAATAATCTCAAAATGATTAGAATTACACTAAATATCCCTATTATATATATGAATGTGCCTTTTATGAAACATGGAAACCAAGTGAATCTCTTGTCCACCCTTTTTAAACTTAGGATATATAAATTTATATCCATACTTTAACCTTTTAGGAATATTAATATAATATTCCATTGGGCTCAAGCCCCCTTTAGCTTAGCCCCTTTCCTAGAATCTTAGCTCCCTTACCCTTTCTCATGGAGTTTATCCCCCTGTCTCTTTTTTTTGGTTAGTCTGCAACAATGGTGTACTTTATTAATAATATGAGTATGATTTATAATTAAAATACATGAACGATGGCCTTTATCATCTAGGATCCCTGGCATAATAATCATATAAGCATTCTATCATATAATAACCTAGCTCACTAGTCTATAAAACACAACATATATACAAAGGCTCCTTGGCCTCAAGATCACACACTCAATCTAGTGTGCATGAAACTTTGGGATGTGTGCACTCTTCTTTTGGTGTGCCATCCTCATGCACTTACACACGTGTGTGATACTTTATAAATGTATAGACTTCTTTGGTATGATATTCTCGTGCACTGACTCAATGCATGCAGAACCAAACCAAATACCTTATACCATCAACTCACTAGTTTATATGTATAATTACATTTACAATAAGTACCCACAACTCACTAGCCTATGTGTTCCTTTACATTTATGTTTACAATTGGGTTCGACCTAGGGGTATTACATTCCCCTCCCCCTTATTTATGCACTCTCCTTAGTGCATTATATACCAGGTACAAATCAAAATTCTTCAAAAAGATCCATGCCTTTGCTAATGAATCTTGTTATCCACCTGGTGCTCTTCTATCAAGCACCAAAATCATGTATTCATACTGCAACTAGAAGTCATTTTCTCTATTCCATAGAATTGCTTCAGGAAAGAATTCATCTCATTATTCCATTTGACACACCCTCATGATTACAACTACAATGCCATAAGCATCTTTGAGCTTCCTCTTTCTTGTTGCACTCACATTTCCAGACTCCGGTATCCCTTCACTACTACTTAGTCCCTCAATGATCCATCTTGCCAAGGATTTCACACCCGAGGAGAGCCCTAACTCATTACTAGAACCCCACCAAGGTTATAGATTTATAAGACTCTAGTGTCTTCAACATGAGTTGTTCCTTCCAATAATTCCAACTTTAATGAATATTATCTCATTTGTTTCACACACATACAGTCATTATGAGAGCATATGATAAAAAATTCATTTAGAAATTAAAATTTATTTCATAAGGAAAAATCAACTTTTCCCCAAGTATGATATCCCTCTCATATATTTCTTGGTTGTTACAAAAACAAGATTGATTATTTTTTATGGATTTAAGCAATGCCACAGTTAAGACAAAATTTCCTCCAATCTTTCCATATTACATTCATACAACAGATGATTAGTATTTCATATACCATAACATTCTATTTTAATACTTAAAAAGGTGTGCATGTGATTTCAGAATTTTCTACACTTCAGAATTCAATCACAACTATCAAAAATTTATTAAATAGAATAAAATTATCATTCTCTGCATATGCATGTTCACAATTAATATCTTCATTATTTTTTTTCAATATCATTAATTTCATTACTCTATTTTCTAAACAGAAAATTTCTTGTAGTAAATGCTCATGTAACTACTTGAATTGTAACTTTCCTGTTGCAATGTATAATAGCCCCTGAAATGTCCTCTACTCCACGAGTGAGTAATAATTGTATCATTTTAGTTGTTAGCATAATAATTTCCATTCAATAACATGTAAACATGCATTCACAAAAATCCATTCAACAAATGCATTCAAGCAGAACAATTCTATTATACATAAGTGCAAGTATACTACTGACTATGCTTGAGTGCAATTCTCAATGGATATCCATTCAATGCACTTTTTCATTCATTTTTCAGAATTCTTGATATCTAAGCCATGTATCTCACCATTGGTAAATTGGAAAATCTAGCCAATGCCTTGACACACTCTGCATACACTTCTTATTGTCTGCTTAACTATTTGGATGCCTTCTTTTTCAACCTAAACACTACACCAAGAATATAATTCAATGGTGTTCATTAGTGTTAGAAAAATGTTTACAGTCCTAATATTATTTAGAAATAGGAATCTTATTGGATATTTGTGTGGAACATAGCCTTCCATAACCAACCATGGCATGGTCTCATACATGACTAGCTATCCTGGCATCCATGCCTATAACATGGTCATACCCTTTATTTCTTTGGTTATTAGCTCATAACCACAAAATCCATACTATGGTATTGTATCACATGTATGCATTCAAAAGATAACATTTTTTTATAATTACCATAGGCCTGCATCCTTTACCACCCCTAGTGGTATCTTATTTCCATTAATGTATTCAAATTATACATTAAAGTCATGTTATAAAATAACTCTACCTAGGGAATTCTTACCTAATTCCCTTTAGTAATTATGCAACAAAAATACATAAGAATTATACCTGCGTAGTTGTCATTAAATCATTTTGATTCTACCTAATTAGTTGATAACAATAAAAGATCTTGTGCCTCTTTTATTAGTCTTATAATCAACACTTCATCTTTCTATTGCTTCCCTCCATATGAAGAAAAATTAGTAGCAACACTTGCAATCATGCAAGAATTCTCTCTTTCCTTTTACAACAACCACCATTAGCAGCTTTCATATTAATATATATTCAACAATAGACTAATCCTAGTCTTATGATGTTATATATGTATATTAACAACACAACATTCATCAATGCATATTTATATGCACTAATAATGCATCCTCAACATGCTCATAAATGCATTTGCATGCCAATTTCTTGTACTATGTATGGTTGTCCAACAAGCCATAACATAATTGTTGCTACAGTAATTGCAACAACCTCTTTATCCCTATATCACTTTTCTTTGTTGTTCCCTTACTGAGTACTTTTCCATCTAAACTACTCTTGATCAATTTTATATTTTTAGACAAATGGCGATATGAACTTCATCCTTAATTATTTCCTAGATCCATCAAAACAAACACATGCATGAGAAAATTGCATTTCCAAACATGCTCTCTTATTGACTTTAGATATTTAACATCAATTTCTTTATTGAAACAAATTGATTCAACCTTTCCTTGATTGAACATGCTCATAAATGCAGTGGCATGCCAATTTCTTGTACCATGTATGGTTTTCCAACAAGCCATAACATATTTTTTTCTACAGTAATTGCAACAACCTCTTTCTCCTTGTATCTCTTTTCTTTATTGTTCCCTTACTAAGCACTTTTCCATCTAAGATACTCTTGATCAGTTCTATATTTTTAGCAAAACAATATGTTGATATGAACTTTATCCTTAATTATTTCCTGGATCCATATCACCAAACACATGCATGACCAAATTGCATTTCTAGACATGCTCTCTTATTGACTTTATATATTTAACACCAATTTATTTATTGAAACAAATTGATTAAGAATTTACTTGATTGAACATGTCGGCACTTGGATTTTCTTGAATCATTACTTTCTCATGTCTTGACTATCTGATTTCAACCTGGCTTGCATAGTCAACTTCCATCATGCCATATTTATGCGCATATGTCTTCTTCATCAATTGTTCATGGACTTTAGACACTTCCATAATTCACTGAATTTACGAGTTTCCTCTCCCAAAACTTTGATTTCATCCTTCTAAAGGTAATATATACATAATGCATTGTTGATGGATCTGTTGACACTTCTTTAGTATGTACACACCTTTATTGCTTCACCCCTGAAGTTCTATCATACAACCATGATTCTGCTATGCTACTATGATAACCATCATGGGGGTGCTATCCTAAAATTGTAGCACCGATCGTTGGAAATGTGTCCTTTATCTCCAAGTACACCCTATGTCTTTCTTTATAAGAAACTAGCATCATGACAGAGAATTATTTTGAGAACAACGCTTTCCACAATGTGTTACCTTATCTGTACATTGACACCCTTTATGGTGAATGTATCTTCACTACTTTAGCCAGTAAATATTTCCCTCTTGTTTCGTGATTCCACTCTAATTACAATCAATGGATTTCTTCTAGTATTTTCCTTCACCCATAAATTTTTTCTTCTTATCTTCCCAAGCCTTCATGGTTGCATCTAGAACCCTACCTTATGATTCTTTAGTCTTGGCCTTTGATCATCTTGTGCAAGATTCTCATCATAGCACTCTGGCCTTGAGTACCTATTTTTATCTTTAACCAAAATTTCAATCCTCTCACATGTTATGAAAACCATCTCTCCACACTTCCATGGTCTCAACTTCATGCATATCCATTACTCTAAGTATAGACATTTTCTGTTGGTATCTTCCTTAATAAACCATTCCACATTTTGAATAACTAACCCTACCTTGTTACTCATACCTGAACATACCACTTGATAAGGAAAATTTTATATGATTTATCATCAAACTTAATATATTCTTGCAATACATTTATTATAAAAGATAACAATTTGAAAAATTCTAATTAGAGAAGGCATACAACCACAATATACAACTTTGGTAACACATGCACAATTTTTCCCTTTCATGGTTACTAGAAATATTCTCATGAATTCCAATGAATTTTGTTATCCATTTCACAATGTTGGGTGATTACATGGAATCCTCTATCCAATACCTTTCCAATGAATTTATTCTTACTCAAATCTGAGTTTTGAGCAGAAAATTATGGTCATTTGATTATTACCCAAAAATGTTTGTTGTTCACCTATTAACCATGTGCAATGCCTATGCATAATTGCATATATTCCTTTTACAATTTAACAAGATCTCAAGTGGGTGTCTTCACTAACATAATATGGACACTCTAGCCAATTTTCACCTTCATCAGAGCTCCAAGTTGTTGGATACAACCTGCTGAAGTTTAAGGCCAATCAATATTTTTGGCCCTGAATGCTATAGGTACCTTCTATTCCCTCCTAAATTATTTTAATGTGCCCATAATTTTCATTTATCTCCATGAATGTGTTTTATGGCTCAATAGATTTCCATAGACTATTCCTATGACTCAATCTTGTTCCTAAGAAGGAAATTACGGTCTTAAGAAGTTAATTGGGTCTTAAAATTTACCCTCCATTGTTTGGGTTATAATTCACTCATCCTAACTGCTATGGGGAAATTCCCCCTAAAACGGGTCTAAGGAATAGGCAGAGCTATAAATCCCTTAAAATACTGACTTATCTCTAATCTACCCCAAAAATATCTATACTAAGTGATCAGAGAAAGAGACAGAAGATAATAGTAAGAAGTGCACCTTGAATCCTTACAATGGATGTAGAACTCCTCGACTTGTTGTTTCCTCGTATATCATAGATATCCTCCCAAATCTGACCTGCAAGGGGTAAGAATACAACACAACAACATATACATCCTCTAGCAATCACTTAAAAGCCTAACTATAAATGTAAATGATCAAAATAGAGAAGAACATGTACACATAGGGTTTTTGGACAAAGATAATCTCTTTTATTCATATACAATATGAAAGGTTACACCCTTTTCTTGTGAACACCATTCTACGAACCAAGTCTGGTCTCCTCTATCGTGGATCCAAGTGCATCAATCCCACATAGAATTCTCACAACCAAAATTCCATCAAGGGAAGAAGAAAGGGTTTCAACACGCATATGTACGCGGGTGGACTAACATGCATCCCACATATGTACACAAGTTAATGGTGTAGTAGAGAGCGTACATTATCCAAAAAGTTGTTTTTTACAAGGAAACCTCATCAATATGCTTGCCAAAGGATGCAAATTGACGAGCCAATGTCTTGGATGCATAGATGTGGAATTTTTGGACAATAACATATGCCCCCTAATGTGTAAGGTTAGGAGAGAAATTGATGGCTCAAATACATTATAACATCTTTAAATAGTGGGAAGGCACGAAGTCGAGTGATCCCAAGATGAGTATTCATGAGCGTGTCATTTGCAAAATAATGATAATTTTACTAAGGTGGGAATACCCATGCTTGGGATAAACTAAGCATGGTTGCCAATCAAGTACACTGCAGATCCATGTCATATATATAATAATCATGGCTACATGACTAATGTATATGCCAATATAAAGTGTAGTCATGAACAATACAAAACTGATCTACATCTCAAAATCATTAGAATGTATACAATGTTATAGAAATCTTCAAGAGGCATCAATTCTTGTGGCCGGAGATGCTAACTTCATAGTTCGAGCAACAACTTCAAGATATTCAAAACTCAGGTAGGAGTACAAAAGGAGTGTAAGACTCACTACTCTGAGGTCTTCGACATGTTGTCGTGGAAATACTGGAGGACCTATATCATCATGTACAAAACTTAATTTATTTTGAATGTGAATTTGACTAGACTCTCGGGATGGCCGACTCATGAAGGTCAAGAGACTAACTACAAAATTCCCGACTCAGGTTGGAAAAACATACCTTGGATAAACACATGACAAAATGATGAGACTCAGGAAACATATTATTGACATAAGTCTGTGGCACATGATGCAACACAAACTCTAAATATGTTTGTAAGAGTAACCAAACAGAGGAGGACACAACTCTGTGTAACGAGAACAACTTCTTAAGGCCATACTAGATCCCAATTCTTGCATAAAAAATGAAAGGATGTTCTTTGTCCAAGGCCGAATTTCTTGCTGCTGATAAAAGAGAATGTATATCCCATCCCCTCTTTTTTGAATATTTGATTTTTTTATCTTTTTCATGTATTTAACAAGATTGAAAAAAATTAAAAGAATTCTATGTTACAAAGGAGGAATGAGTGTCACAAGGAAAGTAAACTAGTTATAAGAACATGGAACATATTGATGCTTAGTGAAAAGAGACATGTGCAGGATAAGGACACTTGGGAAAATTACTCCAAGGGTAAAGGTGTCAGATTGCAAGGGAAAAATTCTACAAGGCTTACACCTAAGGAATTCTCTAAAGGTTCAGTAATAGCAACATGAAGTCGACATTAGGCCAAAGACGTAAGGATGATACATGTGATGTGATTACAACATGACACAATAAGAATCCTTCCATGTGGAGTTTTACAAGCCCAAAGAAGGTAAGATCAATGGTTTTCCATTTTTAGAGAGTCTGAAAAAAATTAAAAAAAAGTCTCCAGAGTGATGTTTTTCATAAGGTTAGTCCCAGGGCCCAAAAAAGAATAAAATCATACCAAGGGGAACTCTTTTGGTCATTAAGTCCAGAGTATTCCTTTTTTGTAATTATCCCAGTAGGTCCAAAAAATGGTTAAACTTATACCGAAAGGACGTCTCTTCAAAACCATTTTAACGAGTGTGATAAAGACAAGATCACTTAGATATCTTTTCAATTTTAAGGAGTATGAAAAGAGATGAATGATGGACACACCTCCTTTTTTGTAATTTACTCTCCTAAGCCTAAAAAATTATAAAACATAACTTGAGATAAATCTCCTGGTGAGACATGTCTCTCGAGGTGTACCTTTTTCCTAGATGATCTATTGGCCGGAAAAATGGTTAAACTTATGCCAAATAGATATTACTTCTGCACCAATTAATGGGTGTTAAAGGAACAAGTTCACTCGACAATCTTTTCATATTTAGGGAGTTTGAAAAGAGCCTAACTATGGACTCCAAGGAGTTTCCTTTTTCGTAAATAATCTCCAAGGCCCAAAAAAGAGATAAACAAAAACCAGGGAGAATGGCCCTTTTTCGCAAATTTAGTCCCTCATGCCCGAAAAAGGGTTAAACTTATTCCTGAGAATACTCTCCTAGAGAACCGTAGCTCCTAGGGCATACCTTTTTCGTAAAAAAAACCATCCTGAACAAAAAAGGGGTAAACTATGGCAGGATAGATGTGCCTTCAAATTTTAGTTTGACGAGAGTGAAGGTCAACAAGATCACTCAACAATATTTTCAATTTAAGAGAGTCTTAAAAGGGTTTAAATAAGACTCCAAGGGGGTTCCT
Organism: Picea glauca; assembly: GCA_000966675.3. Taxonomy (NCBI): domain Eukaryota; kingdom Viridiplantae; phylum Streptophyta; class Pinopsida; order Pinales; family Pinaceae; genus Picea; species Picea glauca. Next base: position 48,776 of record JZKD02S2337855.1, read on the forward strand.
TTTCTTAAGTAATCCAAATGAGGCTGAAAAGGATAAATAAATTCTTGTTAGATATTACATTCAAATTTTAAGCGAGCTTGAAAGACAACAAACCATGCTCTTAGGGATTCCCTTAGGTAGAGCCCAAAAAAAGATGAAGAAGAAGTATGAAGCTTCAACACAAATTCATGGTGGGACTAAAAGGACTCCCATGCATATGAAGTACTTTGGCATGGGCACCAAATGAAAAAAAAGGCTCTAAATAGGATTCCCATGGAAGGAAGGCTCTACCATATAAACTATGACACACTTATCAACAAGGAAGACTAGTGTCACAATTCAGTGGGGTCGATCCTAAGGCCAAATGAACTAGGAAATGGATAATGAAAAAAATGAAAGTAGGGAAAAACCTAACCTATATGCCAATTTTGAGGTTAATACCTGTCAGAATGGATCGATGCAATGAAAAATTGTCAAAGAAAAATGTCTCCAAGATCCTGTAAATAAGGCTAATAACACTCATCTAGAAGTTAATAAATCCAATATAGATAGAAACTTTAGAAAATAAGAGGTTCTACTGAATACAAACTTGAAAACAACAAACATGGACTGTACAATATAGTACAAGGCACCGCACAACCTTACAACTCATGCATAGTACTGGTTCAGGTAGAGCCCACTGTTAGGCTCTGACTAAGAGTCTCTTCTATAGTCAACCTAAAAATTATTCCAAAAGGGAAGAAAACACAAACCGTAGTGTAAGTCTTCCCATTGTATAGAAATCGTAGTCATGGATTCAAGGATAGCCTCATTCGAAGGAAATTCAATATCCGAGAAATCATGCGAACGAGGAGGGTTGAAAATCCCAAAGGGAGAAGTGAACTAACCATACTCCATATGATGATGGAGGTTCTGGCCAGGGCTGGCATAGTCTATCAGTGAGGAATCACAAGCACGGGGGATTGAGGATCTATAAATAGTGATATTAGACTCAAAAGGAGACTCAAGATCACTCAAAACAAGATGGGAAAATAAGGGCTCCCATGCCCCCATTGGATAACAAAACTGATCAATTATCAAGACCATGTCTTGAGAAAGAAAACATGATTGCACAGGTTCCTTCTCAGAAGCAATTGAACATAGAGGATAAGACACCACATAATTAACCCATGGTGGGGTAGAGTGTACAGAAACACTAGGAACACATAAAGGGGTAGACTAAACTAATGTTGAATTAGGATGGTGGTTACCAGATGCCAGCTAGTTGATAGTGAGAATGCTTCCATTGTGAGGGGAATTAATCACTTGGAAGAGTGTATACAAAAAAACGTTCATAACATATACATAATCATGCCCGAGAAGCATATTGAAATATAACGGGCCATGCACTGCTATAACATTGACAAGGACAATATTCCCACCTAACGAGATAGGAAACTAGGGAAGAATCCCCAAATACTCACTAGGATGACTCTCAAAATCCACCAACTCATGCGAAGAAGACATAGGCTCAAAAGAGTCCAAATCTTTCCAAGTAGAGGAGGATAAAATACTTATGGAGGATCCTTCATCGACAACACATCGGTAAATATTTTTTGAATTAAATTCAACCCTTATTTGAAAAGGTGTTGAATAAGGAAGGTGAGGCTCAACAAGGTCATTCCAATCAAAGGAAACCATCCTAGGACTTGGACGGTGTGTGATCAAAGTTAGTGGAATGCCCCCTTGTTCTAAAAGTACTAAACTAGAAATGCTAAAAACATAGTTGGTAGACACATCACTCCCGATCAGAAGAGTGGGACCATCCAAATATTGCATTGGTGTGACTACTTTGGTAGAATTGACACTCTCCAAGAGAAAAGTGGGATCAACTGAAGATTGCATCGATGTGGCCACTTTGGTAGATTCAACACTCTCCAAGAGAAGAGTGGGATCATCCTCAACACTGGCTGAATAGACTATGAGACATGGTTTGAAGGCACATCACCCCCCAAAATAGGAGTGGGTTCGGCTGAAGATTGCATCGACATGACCACATCATCAACTAAAGGATGAATAGACTATGAGGAAACATCAGAAGACTCAAAATCACAATAGCTTGTAGACAGGTACCACAATATGCATGCCTCTAGAAGGCTAGGGAATAAATGAGTAATATTATCTCCCTTACAAATATTACAAGGGAACCTAGGCTTACATCCTATCCGTCTAGGTTTCTCAACATAATCAATTCCCCAATCACGACTAGCAGTGGTTGGTTTCATATCTCCAACATGACTTGCAAAAGTTGGTGATTGGTCGATAACATGACTCGCAGAGGCTACAGACCTATCGCAAGTATGACTAGCAACGACTAGACTTTTCTCCCCATCATGACTTGTAGAGGCTGGGTGCTTTCCCCTAGCATGAATTGCATAGGTTGTGTGTCGGTATTCAACTTGAATTGCATAGGTTGATCACCTATCTCCAACATGACTGATAGAGGTTGGTGATTTCTTCTTCTTATTCTTCCTCTTTCTATTTTGTTTATATGTCCATTTACTAGTAGCTAGAATTTCACCAGAGAAGGAAGGAGGAGGAGAACACTTTGTTGATAAAAGAATATCAACATGATTCCCATGACATAAGGTTCTTAATTGAGAAGGGTCAAGAGAATTTGGGACATTTGGAATTGTACCCAACCAAACTGGTAGTCCCACATTCAACCCAAGAATGTAAAACGTGGTTATTAAAGGGACACCAACTTTTCCAAAGAAAGGAAAATCACAAGAATCCCCTTGTGAAGGGGTTCCTTGGTTGGTATCGTCAAGAACCTTTTCCATGAAGATATTATGCATAGGTTCTTCCCTTGTGGGATCATTCAAGTCTATAAAATTATCACACATTGACTCAGACGAACCAATGTTATAAAAATATATGCCTATAAGTAGGCAGCTCGACATTTCTAAGAGGAAGACATAACTCATGACCAGTAGAGTGGGTGGTCTACCACCTTAGGTCAAATACCCAAAGAAATGATTGACTAACTCACTATGGAAAACTAGGGAGCACATAGAACACCACTAAGAAGAAAATCCTAAAACAATACAAACCAAACAAACAACCCTTCTGAATGCTTCCAACCTAGGGAGATGAAGTCCTAATCATCCAAAGCATTCACAAAGGAAAACTACTGGCCAAGAAAAGAAGTTACCTAGACCTCAAATTGACTGTCCCTTCGAGTGTCACCCAAAGAATACATAGTATGCCTAATGTACAACAATACGCCCCTCATAGTCACCTATGTGTCAACCTATATAATGGAAAATAGGCCACCAACTTGTAATAAACAACCATGTGGGTATATTCGACAATTGGGTGAGTTTATGGGCAAGGTAACTAATCATGAAGTTCCTCCTAAGGGCTGAAATGCAACAAGGCTAGAATCACTCTTAGATTACCTTGGATGGATCTAAGTGTCTCATAGGTCTGACACAAGTCAGGATAGTAATTCTATAGGATTCACCCATAATACAAACTCTCCCAAACACTTTGTCGGGACCAAGAGTGGATATCTCCATCACCATCCTCCACGCGACCTCGTGTTTGACTCATGTGTGAGTGGAGCTTCCTAGATTGATTAATTGCAAGGTGGATTTTTCACAACCTAGAAAAGACACCTAAGCTAATCTTTGGTTTTCCTTGGAGTGTTTAACTCTCCACACCTAATCCAAGGCCCTAGCCTAAGCTATTGGTGAACCATAGAAAAAGTGTTACTAATATATTTTAGATTAATGAGTTGGTTTTAGGGGATTTTCTTACTCAAGGAGTATGGAAGTGAAACTGATGTTGTTTGAGACTCTTGCAAAAATGAAACTTATTATAACACTGCAAAATAATACTTTACACTAATTCTAAAAATGAAAAAGAGCTTCAAGCAAAAAGCATGAATAATATTTCAAACCTAAAAATGAAATATTATCTCCTTTCTGTCCAAAATGCACAATGCAACTTTCAAGTGAAACAAAAGAGAAAATGAAAGGATTTTCTTTCTTATTTTTCTTTTGAAATTATTTCAATATGAGAATAAAAAACAACCCTATGCTAATTTATTTTTCTTTTTCAAATAAAAATGCAAAGCAAATCCAAAGAAAAAAAGAGACCTAAAAAACCATTTTTTTTTCTTCCAATCAAAGAAAAACTAACAAAAGATGTTAAAAGAAGTTGTGAAATACACGATTCATGGCCCTCATTTTTATTAAAATTCAAGATAACAATAATCCAAAAATGCTTGGAAACACAGACAGACAAGAGGATTTTTTTTATTTTTATTTCATAAACAATCGGAGCCTACAAACTATCTAAAGCCCAAACAACATAAGATTATGGAACTCGGGAAGACCTAGGAACCACAAGTTTCCTATAGGAAAAGGAAAATATTTTGAAAAAATTCTCCAAAATAACAGAGATGCATGATGTGCATGACCAACTTGCATATGTACGCAGGATTTATATAATTAAAAACACATATGTACACATGTTGTATAGAGACCAGGACACATAAACCTCTGTAAATTTTCCAAAAGAGAAAACGTTTCGACAAATAACTTGGGAAAGGGAAGCTGGTAGGAACTCGGAAGGTGACTAGAGACCCAACTTGACTTAGAACACTTAGAGTACTCAGAAAACTCAAAAAGAAACTGAAATTCAAATCAAACCAATATCTCCCACTAAGACCCTAGAGAGACTCCCCAGTGGACTTGCCAATTCTTCTATGGGGAAATACCCCCTAAATTGGGTCTAAGGAACAAGCATAGCGATAACTCCCTTAAAATACTGAATTACCTATAATCTAACCCAACACAATCTAGACTAGGGGATAATAGAAAGAGAGAGAAGAGAAGGTTAAGAAGTGCACCTTGAATCCTTACAATTGATGTAGAACTCCTCCACTTGTTGTTGCCTCGTAGATCACATATCTCCTCCCAAAGCTAACCTACAAGGGGTTAAGAATACAACACAACAACATATACAATCTCTAGCAATCACTTAAAAGTATAAATATAAATGTAAATGATCAAAATAGACAAGAACATGTACACATAGGGTTTTGGGACAAAGATAATATATTTTATTCATATACAAGATGAAAGGTTACAACCTTTTCTTTTGAACACCGCTCTATGAACCAAGTCCGGGATCCTCTTTCATGGCTCCAAGTGCATCAATACCACATAGAATTCTCACAAACAACATGCCATCAAGGGAAGAGGGAAGGGTTGCATAGGGAGAATGGCTAGGGGGGAAAGTTGAGGATAAAATTTAGAGCTATATGCAAAACTTGGGCAATGAGAGGGAAAGGATTTTGGGAGAGTTTTCTTATTCTCTTGTTCATATTTATAAATGACTCTCCAAGACCTCTTTTTATATGAGAAAAATATGTTTATTCGGTTTGGGGATGGTCTACAAGGGGTAGAATGGTTAGAAAACCCTCCATAGCCTGTAAACTCCGTTGAAATATGAGTAATTATATATTGTTTTCATTTTTTGGAGGTAAACGCAGTCTAACTAGCATGCATCACGCGTATGTATGCGGGTGTACTATCATGCATCCCACATATGTACGTAGGATAATGGTGCAGCAGAGCATGTACATTATCCAAAATGTTGTTTTGTATAAGGAAACCTCAGTAGTATGCTTGGAAAAGGATATAAATGGATGGGCTAGTGTCTTGGATGCATAGTTCTGGCATTTTTGGACTATAAAACTAACTTCAATTGAAAATTGGAATACACCGTTAGAAATATATCACCGATCTCTTTCATTTGAGATACAAAAACAACTTTTTGGGTGAGTTGTTTATTAGTAGCGAAAAACACTATTTAGGGCCTCAAAAATTCCCTGCAAAAAGATAATCGTCAAACAATACAAAAATGTCACAGAAAATCATTAGTTTTCTATTGTTTTAGACCACCAATTGACTTCACATGCATCACTTATAAATTGTACACCCATATTTATCATGCACAAGTTCTACACATGCAACACTAAAATGTAGCGCATGCACCACGCACCTAGATCTAGTGTTCACCACTTTCTGTCATGCACCAATATCAACTATGCACAACTTTTGTGTCATGCGCTAATACCTAATATGCACAATTTTGTGTCATGCACCAATATTTTTCATGCATTGCAAGTTCCAAACCACACAACGCCAAGGTTTAGTTCCCTCACACCATGCGCCAATACTCCCTGCACACCATGAATTATACTTTCACGCTGCGTGAGTATTCAACATGCACACACTGCATACCAACATTGCACATGCACCAAAAAAATGTCACTGCACTCTACCAACACTCCATGTGCATACCTTATGCACCACCTTATTATGTGTGTGCCACCATATTTTCACTGTGTTATGCCAAATTTTAGTGCAGTCACCTGCACACCAATATTATGTGCACGTCACCAATTCTGCACCGTATAGTGACAAATTTTAGTGCGTACAA